>JALMGJ010000033.1:465000-635000 GCA_023362775.1 Charina bottae | reverse complement strand
TGAAACGAATAGAATCATTTTGTAACTCCTGGCCTGTATCGAAGCCTGAATGGGCAGGGGTTCCCTGAGGCCTGGAAAATATTTCAAGGGTTCCTCCAGGGTCAGAAGGTTGAGAAAGGCTGGTCTACACCATGAAGGTAATAACCAACACCTTGAATTGTGCCTGGCAGCCTATTGCGAGCAGAGGTGTCCCACGGACAAGCCACGGCCGGCCCATCACTGCCCATTCGACCTCATTCTGGACCAGCTGCAGCTTCTGAGCAGTCTTCAAGGGCAGCCCTAGGTAAAGGGTGTTGCATTATCCATTTATTTCAGCTTTCAGCCTTCTTCACTCATTCCCTTAGTGCCTCAGATTCTGTATCAGACAAGGAAAATGCACTGAACTGGCTCCAGCGTTGATTGTATGTCCCCCAGGTCAAATCTTGTTGGCACACCTACGATCTTTAGTTTCCTAAGTTTAAACCATAAATCTGACAGCAATCATTTAAGTCTCTTCCATAGGCTGCACCTGGAAATGTTCCAGCTGCCTAGCTTGCATTTCTCCATCTTTTGCTTCCTATTATATTGTCAGTTTGATTTTGATGTCCTTCCAATGATCACTGAGTTGCAAAGTCTGTGTTTATGTTGCTTGAAGGAGGAGTTGGCAGTGAGTGAAGAATTCTTTTCTCTAGAGCAGTATTTCTCAACCTCAGCCACTTTAAGATGTGTGGAGTTCAACTCCCAGAATTCCCCAGCCAGCAGGCTGGCTGGGGAATTATGGGAGTTGAACTCCACACATCTTAAAGTGGCTGAGGTTGAGAAACACTGCTCTAGACTATTCACCCTTCTGCCAAATGCTTCGATTTCTCCAACTTTTATTTACTTGATTCATTTAAATAAAATTTATAGATCATTTCAATCTAGAAGACTATAAGCCAGGGTTTCTCAACCAGGGTTCCGTGGCACCCCAGGGTCCCGCGAGAGATCACAATTTATTTAAAACAATATTTCAAATCAGGGCAACTTCATGTTAAAGAGGTAAGTTTCATTCTTTATTTTCAGTTTAAGAACAGTATCAGTGCATATCGACAGGCCTACCCATGAAACAAATAGAATAATTTTGTAACTTCTGGCCTATATTTGAGCCTGAATGTGCAGGGGTTCCCCGAGGCCTGAAAAATATTTCAAGGGTTCCTCCAAGTTGAGAAAGGCTGCTCTAAGCAGTGTACATAAAATCAACAGTAATATAATAGTAATACAATATCATAAAGATAATGCATAAATATCCATAATGTTAATACAAACCATTCATCTATCTGAGCCAGTAAACCATAATTGGTCTCTGGAGGCCATCTTACAAGCTTATGGAGGGCCCAAGAGGGGACCCCATCTTGCCTTGGGGGACCAGCTGTTCCAAAGGAGGGGAGCCTCCCACCGTACCTCTGGATAGGTGGGATCTTCACTTGGGGTTCCCCAGGTGGGCAGAATCTATTTGGGAAGGGCAGTCCCAACGTTCCCCTGAGCTATAGGGGATTCAGTCCCTTGAATTGAATTGAACGAGGAACCTGTAGAGAACCATGGAGATGGGCTGGAAGGAAAATTCAGAAGCTGTTATAGAAACAACAGGGCTAGAAGCATTCCTTACATCCTGGGAAAGGAGACAGTGTTAGGAAAAGGTTCAGGATGTCTCCTTCCTGACCCAAGGGGGTATCGGAGGGAGGGAAGGGAAAACACAACCAGACTTGCAAGATTCAGCCTCTCTGAATAAATTTTTTTTTTAATCCGTTCAATTGTGTCCGATTCTTGGAGCCTGCCTGGACAAGTCTCTGCAGTTTTCTTGGCAAGGTTTTTCAGAAGTGGTTTGCCATTGCCCCCTTCCTAGGGCTGAGAGAGAGTGACTGGCCCAGGGTCACCCAGCTGGCTTCATGCCCAAGGCGGGACTAGAACTCAGGGTCTCCCGGTTTCTAGCCCGGTGCCTTCACCACGACACCAAACTGGCTCTCTCATAAATCATAAAACCTAGTTCTAGTCTATTTCTGGAAACTGTTTCCTGATCCGGACAACTTCGAAGGGCGACCGAAACAACACGGATAGCCAGCGCAGCTCCTGTAGCTGCAGTGTGATGGTGGCAGAAATGAGATTATCCCAGAAGCACATTTTGCACCAGTTGAAGTTTTGGGGCAACCTTCAAGGACAGCCCCGTGTGAAGCTAATTGCAGTAACGCAAACGAAATGAAGTGCTCCTCCTGTTCTAGGTAAGGCTGCAAAAGGAGACGGTGGGAGAATTGTCCTTTCAGACTTGCAAGATTGATGTCAGCCTTCCCAGGTGGACCAGACAGGAAACACGACCAAATGAGCTAATTCTACTTTAATTAACAAAATCTTGCAAGTCTGAAAGTACGATTCTCCCGCCGTCCCCTTTACAGCTTGAGAAACTAGGGAGGGTCCCTTCTGAGCCTTTTGCCCCGCCTGCTATCCAGCTGCGGGCTAGGCCCGCTCTTATCTGACTGTTCCCTAGGCAGCGTCTCTTGGCCCAGTCTCCCAAGGTCTTTCCCAGATACCATTACAGGATTATCTTTACCTTCAGCCCATCTCTTTTGAGCTTCCCAGCCAGGGGGACCTTCCCCTTTCCTATTTCTCTGCCAACCATCATCATCCAAAGGGCATCCCGGAGAAATTGCCACCTCTGCAAAAATTTAAGTCTGTAGTTGGGGGTGCCACACACCTTAATGCACCAAAAACTATTTCTTGCAGCAGGTGCGTCCATGTGGGGAGATACATACGTACCCATCTTTTCCGCTCCTCCAGTGATCCCACAGATGCTCCGGCACCAAAGTCAGGCCAAGCGAACTCTCAAGAGAGTAACCGTCCTGTTGCTACTTGGGAACGAGTTCCAAACTTGGTTCGCATAGCAATTCTCCTCCGATCCGCTTGTGTAAGAAATCCTATGCTGACTCCCTTCCTGCTTCCGTTCCACCCACTGCCACCCCATCTGGCTGTTTGAAGGATGCCAAATGTTGCTTCCGGAAAGTTCACTTTATCCGAGTGGAATAGTCTAAGCCGGATGAATCCCATTCGCGCCCTCCCTTCCCAGCAAACCGGAAAATTCATTTAGTGACCATCTCAAGGTGTGTAGCCCCATCTTGGAAATAAATAAATCGGGGGCTGTGGAGAGGAGGGAGAAGATTAGAACTCTTCTGTGGGGGTCTGCGATAATTAAAAAGATGATGCTCGAACATAATTCTTAATTAAAGTGTAATGAGATAAGAATTTGTGTAGTCTGCTCTTTGTCGGCTTGGCGAGATGCGCAAATTCCTACCTTAATTATGTGATTTACGATCTAACATGCCGAGATATAATTAGTTATCTTTAGTCCCCTCCTCCCCTTTTCGGGAGAAAATTTAAACTTTATTTAGATTAGAAAAGTGTGTCGATTTCAGGTGATGTAGCGTTCCCTGGTGAGATGAAGCCATTTTTTTTAATTAAAAAAAGGCAGGCCAGGTGGAATGGAGGGGTGTGTAGAAGGAAACACACCGCCATGTGCTGTTCTAGGAGAAGAGCTGTGTTAGTCTATAGTGGCAAAACATCAGGAGTCTGGTAGCTCCTTTTCCAACTCACCAATGTTACTCAAAGGCCTTTTGTGAGCTGCAGCTTCCAAATGTGTTAATTGGAAAAGGTGCTACCAGGCTCCTGATGTTTTGCTGCCATGTGCCAGATCAGTGTTTCTCAAACTTGGCCACTTTAAGATGGGTGGACTTCAAATCCCAGAATTCCCCAGCCAGCACGGAAAGCTCTCTGGAACTTCCTGCCACTAGATTCATATTCCACAGAGAACCCTGGGACTAAACCAGTGTTTTTCAAAGTCCACCCATCTTAAAGTGGCCAAGTTTGAAAAACGCTGTGATAGAGGATCTTCCAAAATATAAATGGGAAGAGAAGGATGTGCCAAAGATGGATAAAAAGGCTTGGATAGGAATTATTGGAAGGATCTTGTGGCAGATGCAGCAATGCTCCTGTATCAGGACGAAGAAGAAGAAGAGATTGCTGTGAAAATTCAAAAGAAAAATAGGATTTAAAGCTATTCTGTAGCAGAGCTCCTTGGAAGGCAACCCCACTGCATCAAACCGGATTTGGGCTATTTCCAGAGCTGCTGAAAAATCATTACTAGGTTTTCCTTTGCAGGATAGAAGGGCAGAGAGCACTCCTCTCAATTTAGGCATCTGCAATTGCCCAGGTCTGCAGGATCTCGAATTGAAAACTGGGGCTTATACAGGTAGTCCTCGACTTACGACTGTTTGTTTAACAATGGTCCAAAGTTACGACGGTCTTGGAATGGGTGCTTTACAGCCTGTAAAGCACTTCCCAGCGTCACAAGACATCGCACACACCCCTGCAGTCACAGGGTCGTATTTTGGGCACTTGGCAACCGGCTCGCATTTACAACTGGTTGCAGCATCATGCGGTCACATGATTGCATTTTGTGAGGTTTTTTGCTGTTTTCTGGAAAAAAACGCCCATTGGGGAAGCTGGATTCATTTAATGACCACGGTGATTCGCCTAAGGACCCGTGATTCGCTTAATCACCACTGTAAAAACGGTCGTAAAATCATGGTGACTCGACTTACAACCGCAACAACTTACAATGGAAATTCCAATCCCAATTGTGGTCGTCAGTCGAGGGTTACCTGTAGATATCCCAAGAGCCTGCCCAGTGTTGAAAATGAGATGGGCAGCTATATAAATTTGATAAATAAATAGAAGAAATCAATAAAGTATGATAGGTAGGAAGCAGCAGGCACTGGCAGACATTTTGAGATGGCAAATGCACTTGGAACACGGAGCAAAGGTTTCGGGCGTACTCACAAAATGGCTGCCACAGCAGCCATGGACCAACGAGCAGCAGATTAGGGAGACTGCTGTTTGCTGATCCCTTTAAAGCACAGCTTTCCAAACTGTGTGTCGCGACACTTTAGTGTGTCGCAACACACAGTCTGGTGTGTCGCCACACAATCCGGAAGCGGCAGCGGGGGCGTGCATGGCGGTGGTGGCAGCGGTGCACCATCAGCGCTTCCGTGTTTTAGCGGGGACCGCCGCTGCTGCTGCCACCATGCACGCCCCCCCCCGCGCCCCCCCGCACCGCACCGCTGCCGTCGGTGTGTCGCCAACGGCGGCACTTTAGAAAGCACTGCTTTAAAAAATCCGGATGCTTTCCCATCCTTCTTACTTTTCTTTTCTCTTTTCCTGGTTGGAGGCACCGTTCCCAATAAATGCCTGAGTTGCAAGCCGCTGTGGTTTTTGTTTGCTAAGAAATAGAAAATATTCTTAGAAATATGGGCCCTTGGGGGGCTCCAGAGCATCCCTTGTAAATAAAGATGGGAGTCCTGGCTTTGCAGCCTCCCAGGATCGCCTTTATTTTTTTTGAAAATTATTTTTTTAAAAAGGGGGAGGTGTTGCAAGTAAGTTGCAGGGAGAGAGGACAAGCTTCACATCTGTATTCCATCTGTTTTGGGCTCCTGCTTTCTCTGCCCTGTTTCTAACAGCAGAAAAATCGCAGCGTTATAGAATTATATGGCTGGGGGGGTATGGCGGTCTCCTAGTCAAACCCTCCGCCAGGGCTTGTTAATTTGGATCTTCACTCAGCTCCTCCTGAATTTATTCAGGGTTATAAATCTGATTTTTCCTTATACGGGTAGCCTGTATCCAAACGAGGAAAACAAACAAACAAACAAACAAACAAATGTAACTTGTAAGCTGTTTCTTGCTTATGTGGGTGATGCATGTGGGGGACGAGGGATAGCTGGAGAGGGGAGACCCATCAAGACCCATCGAGAGACCCATCAAGGGGAACGAGCCAGAGATGCAGAGAAATCAGAGAATCATAAAATTGGAGGCTTGGAAGGGACCTTGGTGGTCTTCTAGTCCATCCCCCTGCCCAGGAATCCTCCTGTCATCCCAGACAAATGTCTGCCCCACTTTGCTTGAAAACCTCCACAGATGGAGCCCTCAGGACATCAGGAGGCAGGCTGGTCCTCTGCTTCATAGCTCTCAAGATCAGGAAGTTCCTCCTTAGTTCCTCTCCTCCACCCACTCCTGGACTCCAGCTCCCATCAGGCTTGGCTAACGGGCTTTGTTGGCTGTCGAGTGCTCCTCGCAGAGAGCTCCATCAATCGCTTCCGAGGAACCCCAGCTGTTCCGCTTTTCTGTGAGCGTGGTTGGTCCACCACGTTTGGCCATCTTTGCAACCGAGCGCCCTCCTCCTGGGCCGCTTGAATAATTGGGCCCTGTCCCCCTCCGGGACAATAATATTGTCTTTTAATGAACATGGTCTTAATCAAGAAGTCCCCTAAATTAAATTGGTTCCCACCAATCATCAACTAAAGATTTTATTCTTTAAGTCATTGGCCATAGAATCATAGCGTTGGAAGGAGCCCAATGGGAATCCTCAGGTCATCCCAGACAAATGGCTGTCCAATCTTAGCTTGAAAAGCCCCCGAGACTCCAGGAGGCAGGCTAGTCCTCTGCTTCATAGCTCTCAAGATCAGGAGGATCCCCCTTAGTTCACGTTCTCTCCTCCACCATTCCTGGACCCAACTCCATCTTAGCACAGCACTGCGTTTCCTGGACACTTTAGCTATCTGGTGTGTGAAGATTTCATCCGTGCCTTCTGCTTGGCTGGGTGGCTTGTAGTACACTTTTGTTTCTTTCCCCTCATCTGGGTGAATCCCAGATGCTTCCGGCAGGGCTTTCATCCTTGGGGCCACAAATTTCCACAGAGGAGGAATGTATCATGACACCCCCCCCACCCTTTGTGAGATCTGTTTCTTTTGCACAAATTATATACTTCCAGTACTATATTCCAATCATGAGTCCCATCCCATCAGGTTTCAGGAATACAAGCAATGTCGTATTTGCACACACAGACGGTACTTGCACGTCAGGTTCTCCCTGTGTGTTCCCGTACTCTGAGCACCGGTGCACGGGCAACTGACCCCTCTGGTATTGTCCTGCTGCATCATCTGGTGTGTTCAGGAGCATCCCTTCCTGCCTTGTTCTAAAGCCATGTCTTTCAACCTTGGCCTCTTGAAGATGTGTGGACTGGCTGGGGAATTCTGGGAGTTGAAGTCCACACATCTTCAAGAGGCCAAGGTTGAAAGACACTGGTTTAAAACCTGCCAGCCAACCTCAGCAGGTGTCTTCAAAACACATCCTTACAGTTTTGAGGCGCAGCCCATCTCTTTATTAAAAAGCCTTCTAATAAAGCGAGTTAATCAGAAAAGGGGCCACGGATGCCTTCTGATCTTTGTGTACGTTTCTGACGTATAGTGATATATCCAGTTGGTCCTATGCGGCAAATGCCTTCTTATCTTCTTCCAATCCATACCAATTAACCAGGCATGCTAATATAGAACCTCCAAGTCCAGGAGCAGCGTACCTTGGACTATTAGGTGGTTGTGCACACAAATATCAAGGAAAGGGCTTCCCAGAAGCATCTGGCTGGCAACCGCTTGTGAGATGGGTGGTGTAGGAATATGAGAAATGAATGAATGAATGAATGAATGAATGAATGAATGAATGAATGAATGAATGAAACTATGATAGCCAAAATGGTGGGTTAGGTGGGCTTCCGGCCGGATACAACAGAGGATGGGGAAGAAGGATAAGTGGGAGACCGAAGGCTAGCCCCGTCCTCTTCCAAGATGCCCTTGGAGTCACCATCACCATCTGCTTTGCTGATGCAACACCGTTGGCATTCAGATGTAGAGAGTAAGGAAGGCGGCCTTGACGGAGACATGCAAACTCCGTTACCAAAGCGACCAGGGGTGAAACATACCTGAAGTCCAGAACAGGCAGGTCACATTCGGAAGCGGCTCAGACAGACACCTCCCTGATTCACTGGAGTATAAGGAGGGGAGGAGGTGCAGCACAGCCCAACTTTGAACTTTGCAAGATTCTGTTATTAGAGCCGAACTCAATAAAAGCAGTTTTAGTCCTCCTGTGGAGCTGGTTTCCTCTGGTCTACCTGGTGGAGCTGACATAGGGCCTGATCCAGCCTCCTTCTGCTTGGGCACCATTTCAACAACTGCAGTTTAAAAACCTGGGAAGCCACCAGCTCTACATCATAAGTTCACAATCGGCTTTTAATTTTAACATTGCATTCCAAACCTCTGCTACAGCCCAATGGATTCATGTTTAGCCTCTGTGATGCTTTCCTCCCTCCCTTCCTTCTCTCTCTCTTTCTCTCCCTTTCCCTCCCTCCCTCCCTTCCTTCCCTCTCTCTCTCTCTTTCCCTCCCTCCCTCCCTTCCTTCCCTCTCTCTCTTTCTCTCCCTTTCCCTCCCTCCCTTCCTTCCCTCTCTCTCTCTCTTTCCCTCCCTCCCTCCCTCCCTCCCTTCCTTCCCTCTCTCTCTTTCTCTCCCTTTCCCTTCCTCCCTCCCTCCCTCCCTTCCTTTTCTCTCTCTCTCTTTCCCTCCCTCCCTCCCTCCCTTCCTTTTCTTTCTCTCCCTCCCTTTCTAACCATCATTCATCTTTTCTCCTCTCCTTCCTTTCTCCCTTTTCCATTTTTTTAAAATGCCTTGACTGCAGTATGGCAGGCATCCTGGCCCCCCTTTCCCCCCCTAAGATAATTGCTTTTGTATTTTCATTTTACTGCAATCTTTTACAAGTTAGCCCTGGTGGGAGAAACAGACGTAAGAAAACGGAATTAAACCACCTCCTCCGTTGATGTGGTGGGGATCCTGGAGGGGCAAGGTCGGTCTTAAAAGCCAGGCAGAAAACTGGCATTGCTTCTGAAGCGCTGTGGCTGGCAGCCAGGGTGGGCCCGGAGTGCTGGACCAGGAGGGGAGAGACCCGGGTTCCAGTCCCCCCCTCAGTCCAGTCACACATAAAAAAACTGGCAGGAGTTTCAAACGGCTGCCATCTTGACTTTTTGGCCACACCCTGTGGACAGACAACCATTTTTTTCTATTAGAAATAGGGCAAACGGATGCCTGTGGTGCCCTCTTATACCTTGGATGGGAGACCACCAGGAAATCCTGCCGGTGGGAAAGAGAAAGATTCCAGAAGAAGGCGGTGAGCCTTCGACTTGCCAATGAAGCCCCCACCTCATCCAAAGGGGGCTCTTCCTTTTTCACTGGAGGCAGGAAGCTGCTGGACCCCTGGTTGTTGCTGCCTCATACTTTGCCTGCGACCTCCCTGGCAAGCCTCTATTCCACGCAGAAAGAGGGCCTGCACAGGCCCAGGCAGATCTCACCTTCTTACAGCTCATGATGCCTTGTGGCAAGGAGTTGCACAAGCTCTTGCCTGTGGAGTCCTTGGTGCTCTCTGAGCCTTGCCGTTTTCTTGCAGACGTTTCATTGCCAGGCTAGGCAACATCTTCAGTGCCAGAAGGGAGTGGCACTTGCTCTCTTGTTTATATCCCACGGCTTGTCCTGCTTGTGTTGGTGGAGGTGTTGTTCTCTCCTTGGTAAGCTTGGAAAGTTCTTGTCTTTGCAGAACCAAGGAAGTGTGTGGGGGGAAGCTTCTTTCTCTTTTCCCATTGGGCCTGCGGGGCTGAAGGCCTCCCAGCTGGGCTGCAGAAATCCCCCGGACGCCCCGAGGGCAGCCAAGAGCCCCCAAATCTCTCGCTGCTGCCCCCTGGCAGCCACCGAGGCTTCCGCCGCTGAGCGCCATTCGGCCGCTGGCTGGGCCACGGCACGCAGTGGGGCGAGGCGGCCTGTAGGGGGCGGCACCTCCTGCCTTTCCAGCTGCCCAGCCAAGACTTTGCAGTGAAGGCTTTGCGTCAAGGAAGAGCGATTGGGAGGTGACCTTTGGCAGGAAACTTAAGTAGAACATTTGGGCTTAAAAGCCAGGGGGCTGGCTCCAGAGGAGCCTTAAAGAGCCGGGCAGGAGCGGGGGAAATGCCTTTGGAAGAGGTTCACCTGCTGCAGAGCTCAGGAGCTGAGGAGGCTTGGGGGAAGCAGGCCTTTCGGATGCAATTTAGGAAAAGCAAAGCTCTCTTGGCAACCAGCTGCAACTTACAACCTCCTGCTTGCTGAAAACGTTGAGCGAAGGATCAGTCTCTTGATGCTCACCCCCTTTGCACAAACACCCACCCACACGCGGTGCACCTACAGGGCTGAATCCTCTCTAGCTTGGCAGAGCAAAAGTGGCCTGGGGCAAAACTACGTTATTTCTGCAAGACTACGGCGGGCAAAACGTGGTAGGAGAAGCTGGGCCGGGGCACAAACTGCGATGGGTGATGGTGCAAAGTACAGATGTTGGTGCAAAAGGAATGGGTGCTGGTGCTTTTTAATTCAAAAGGAAGGTGACTCTGAATTTAAGGTGATGTCCTTCCCACCCTCCCACCCAAGAATTCAGGAATAAAAAAGAAGGAACATGAAGCAGAGAAAAAAAAATCAACTTCTGCTACCAGATTCTTAGCAAGTCTAAGATGATCCTTTTAGTTTAAACCAGAGCTTTCCAAACTGTGTGTCGGACAGGTTAGTTGTCAGCTGCAGTGTCTGGGTATGTCGTGGCTGCTGCTGCCTCCAAGCCCTGCCAGGATTCCGCACAGGTCCCAGTGCCTGCCTTGTGCCTTGCTGCCTCCAAACCTGCCCTGCCAGGATACCACGCAGGTCCTAGTGCCTGCCTTGTGCCTGGCTGCCTCCAAACCTGCTGTGATTCCGCGCAGGTCCTAGTGCCTGCCTTGTGCCCTGCTGTAAGAGTGTGTCGCGAAATGATGCATGTCTAAAAAGTGTGTCACCAGCATGAAAAGTTTAGAAAGCTCTGGTTTAAACTATGCAACCCATGACCCACTGGGTCATCCTTTCAGAGACTTTTCCTTACCTAAACAGAGAAACAGAATGACCGCGGGCGGGCAAAACAGCAGTGGGAGCAGGAGTGACTTCTGGCTTCCTGCTAGCTTCCCCGTTGGCTTTGCTTGTGGGAAGTCGGCAGGGGGCGTTGGAAATCACTCCTCTTCCTCCTTGGCTGAACTGTGGAACTGCCTGCCACTTTGCTGGGGGGAGGGGGAACAAAGGGAGCTGCGGACCACCCCGTTCCCCATCCAATGTGGGATATTGCTGGCTTAATGGGGTTCCAGGCGCAGAGTAATCCAAACAGAGTGTAGCGCTATTGGGCTAACAATATTTTTTGTAGCATAAGGCAATAATGGATATAGTACATTATTGCAAAAGGAAAAACAACAACAAAGCATACGCAGAGTTCCATCAGCAGATGTGAAGTAAAATCATGGCCCATACAAAGGCCAGGCATAGTTACAGTTCAGTAACAGAGTACATGGCAACAGGACAGACAGAAGTCAAGAAGAAAAGAGAGGAGGAGTATAGACCCATAGTTCATAGCTGAGATATACCCTTGGTCCAGCATTCTGATTGGCTATATGTGGGTCAGGACATTTTCAAACTGACAATGCATTAAACAGTTGTACTTACTATAAATCGCCATGAGATGGCAGTGTTGCACATTGTCTCCCCTCCGGGAAAGCGGTTCCCATGAGATAAGGTATTTTGGACTGATATCACTACGTTTTGGCTAGCGAAGGTCACACACCTGGTGTTTACTGGTGGAATGTTTTGTGAACGCTGTATGGAAAAATACTGTCTTTACTAGCTAAAGAATATCACAGTGAAGGAATCCATTCGTATGAACTCTACATAGAATAACTCTAACATCCCAGCGTGTCCCCAAGGGCCCCCTCCCTACAGGGAAGAAGAGGGCTCACCTGTCAGCTGCTGGCACCCCCCAGCCAGCCCTACCTCCCCAGCAGGCATCCGAGTTGCTCCCTCACTGCCCACCACCATTAAGAGATTTCAGATTTCAGCCTCAGTTCCAAAGCAGCCAATTGCCGCTCACCCATCGAGTTTGCCGCCAGCCAATTGGGCACAGGGGCCAGAGAGAGGCGGGAAAGAGGGCAGGGATATGCTCCTCCCATCTTCCCTTGCGCCATGCAACCTATGGGTTTCTGGGAAGTGTAGTTGGAAGGTAAGGTGGCACTGAAGCGGCCACAACTTTGCCAAATTTCAATCCCACAGGAGTCTTGGGTCCCAGATTTTGGACACATTCTGTAAGTTAGCCCATTTGAGGTACCTTGGTTCAGAAGTTGTTGCCCTGTGATGCACCATTTCGCCCAAATGAAGATTACAAATAGACAGACACAAGAGTTTTAGTAGTACTGTATATAGATGGAATTATTTGGGGGGAAAACCCTAATTCCTTTCAGGTAGATAAGGGAAAGGCCGCATCAAAACCAGTCTTCGGCATACCCAGATGTGGTCAGCCTCATGATAAGGAAAAGTGACTGTAGCTCAGTAAAAACCCTGAATGGGGAATGATTAAAAACTGCTTGAGCCATGCTGTTATTTGTTTTATTTGTTATACAATATAGGCAGCCACACCACATTTTCAAATAAATAGATAACTCAATTGGGCTGGCAAATGTCCTGATTGATTGATTATGTTCCTTCAAGTTATTGTCAACTCTTAGTGACCACATGGATAGATTTTCTCCAGGATGATCTGCTCCTTCGGGTCTCCCAAGGCTGCCCCCATCGCCCCTGTAACTGAGTCCCTCCCCCTCGCTGCCGGTCCTCCTCCTCCTCTCTTTCCTGCCACCTTTCCCAGCATCAGAGCCTCTTCCAGAGAGCTGGGTCTTGCATAAGGTGTCTGAAGTAGGATAATTTGAGCCTGGTCATCGGTGCCTCGAGGGAGCACTCTGGGCTGATTTGTTCAATGATCCATTGATTTGTTTTCTTGGCTGTCCACGGTATTTATTTCCAGGGTCTTCTCTAAAACCAAAGTTCAAAAGCGTCAATACTCTTCCTATCCTGCTTCTCCAACTTTCGCTTCCATAGAGGGTCACGGGAATCCCACGGCTTGCACGATTCTGATCTCGGTGGGCATAGAGACGCCCCGGCATCTGAATCTCTCTTCCAAGGCCTTCACGGCTGCCCTACCAAGTGCCAGTCTGCAGCGTATTTCTTGACTGCTGCTTCCTTGACGGTTCATGGTTGATCCTAAAGGTAAAGGTCCTACTGTCTTTCTTTTCTTTAACTAAGGCAAATCTCTCTGTAAGAAGAGCAAGTCTTTTTACAAGTTTCACTTCAATCCAGCCGTGTTGGATTCACCTCAGGAAGGGTGCAGACATGCAGTTTGTATCCTGGCTGGCACACAAATCGGATGTCCTACAGTGAGGAGCAGAACAATGACTTGGGGGGTGCGGGGTGGGAAGACTATGTGTGTCCTGGGAACATGGGTTTTGTTAGCGTAGCCCTAAAGCAGGCCCATCTTATTTATTTATTTATTTATTTATTTATTTAATTAATTAATTAGTTTGTTTAATTTATTTATTTATTTTCTATCCCACCTTTATTATTTTTATAAATAACTCAAGGCGGCGAACATACCTAATACTCCTTCCTCCTCCTATTTTCCCCACAACAGCAACCCTGTGAGGTGAGTTGGGCCGAGAGAATGTGATTGGCTCAGGGTCACCCAGCCAGCTTTCACGCCTAAGGCGGGACTAGGACTCTCAGTCTCCTGGCTTGCCATTGCCTCCTTCCTAGGGCTGAGAGACAGGGACTGGCCCAAGGTTACCCAGCCGGCTTTCATGCCTAAGGCGGGACTAGAACTCTCAGTCTCCCGGTTTCCCATTGGCTCCTTCCTAGGGCTGAGAGACAGGGACTGGCCCAAGGTCACCCAGCCGGCTTTCATGCCTAAGGCGGGACTAGAACTCTCAGTCTCCTGGTTTGCCATTGCCTCCTTCCTAGGGCTGAGAGACAGGGACTGGCCCAAGGTTACCCAGCCGGCTTTCATGCCTAAGGCGGGACTAGAACTCTCAGTCTCCCGGTTTCCCATTGGCTCCTTCCTAGGGCTGAGAGACAGGGACTGGCCCAAGGTCACCCAGCCGGCTTTCATGCCTAAGGCGGGACTAGAACTCTCAGTCTCCTGGTTTGCCATTGGCTCCTTCCTAGGGCTGAGAGACAGGGACTGGCCCAAGGTCACCCAACCGGCTTTCGTGCGTAAGGCGGGACTAGAACTCTGTCTCCCGGTTTCCCATTGGCTGATTCCTAGGGCTGAGAGACAGGGACTGGCCCAAGGTCACCCAGCCAGCTTTCATGCCTAAGGTGGGACTAGAACTTTCAGTCTCCTGGTTTGCCATTGGCTCCTTCCTAGGGCTGAGAGACAGGAACTGGCCCAAGGTCACCTAGCCGGCTTTCGTGCCTGAGGCGAGACTAGAACTCTCAGTCTCCTGGTTTGCCATTGGCTCCTTCCTAGGGCTGAGAGAGAGTGACTGGCCCAAGGTCACCCAGCCGGCTTTCATGCCTAAGGCGGGACTAGAACTCTCATTCTCCTGGTTTCTAGCCTGTTGCCTTAACCATTAGATCAAACTGGCTCTCTCCCTTATCCCTTAGGCCCAGTGCCTAGGGCCCACGAAAATTGTTTAATATATATATTTTAATCTGAAAGAATAAATATGAAGTAGAAGTTATTTATTTTCATGATTTTAGCCTTGAAAATATACACAATAAATAAAATACAAATCAAATAACATGAATACTAAACTTTAGCCACCCTGTTGAAGCCACTAAAATAATATGGAAAAAAATACATATATTATTCACTATTCCCTTTTTCTCTGTAAAAATGGAAAGAAAATGTTGAAAAACTTTTGAAATATATTTTTAATACTATTATTTTACGGAAAGAGGGGCCCACAGAAGTCATAATCTGGCTGAGAGCCAGGGGTGGATCAATTGGGGTATGATGTGGGGCAGGTTTTTGCAATCCCTCTATTCTGGGGTATCTTTGAACTAGATTTCCCAGAATTCCTAAGCCCCCCAGTAGAATTCTGGGAGCTAGAAGTCTAACACTTCTCTAGAGCACCAACTTGGGGAACTTAGAAATGAGAAGGTGCAGATCACCCCAAATGGGAACCAACCTGACTTGGGTTCCCAGGAAAAACTGTTGGCATTTCCCCCATTTCTGTGAGGCGTGGTTTTGTGCTTGCAGTATTAATGGTTTTATTTAGAAGGTTATATACAGGCAGTCCTCATTTAACGACCACAATTGGGACAAAAATTTTGGTTGCTTAGCGAAGTGGTCATTAACTGAATCCGACCAGATTTTACAACCTTTTTTGCGGTGGTTGTTAAGCGAATCACTGCAGGCGTTAAGTGAACCATTTGGTCATTAAGCAAATCACACAGTTCCCCATTGATTTTGCTTGCCAGAAGCCGGCTGGAAAGGTCGAAAATGGTGATCATGTGACCACAGGACGCTGCAACGGTCATAAATGTGAACCAGTTGCCAAGTGTTCAAATCCTGATCACATGACCGCAGGGACGCTACAGTGGACATAAGTGTGAGGACCAGTCGTAAGTTGGTGTTTTCAGCACTGTTGTAAGTGCGAACCATCACTAAAGGAATGGTTGTTAAGTGAGGACTACCTTTATTTTAGTTCTTGCAGTGGGCATTCTGTTTAAAAGCCTGAGTTTCTTGTAATTAACGTAAACTGCTGAGAGTCTTCTCACTGTGGTGGGTGTAAATGCAATAAATAAAGGTGTGGGCTCAGCTGGATGTCCTCTATTGCCCTCCCAAACCACAGTCTTCATTGCATTGTGCATTCCTCAACCGTAAGGCAGTGTTTCCATCATGTCAACTTTCTGCTTCATAGCTGCAGCTGGTGAGGCTCACCTCCTTGCATCCATTGCGGTGATAATATATTGCAGGCAAAACATCCAAGGAATTAATTAATCCTCATGTGCAGAAGGCAGGCAAACAGCCTGAGAAAAAAACACGCATGATGGCCCAAGGGCCGCGGGAAAAATACTGCCGCTGCAGCTGTGGGAATAACAGCATGCCAAGCGTGCCAAACAGGCAGGCAGATGAGCAAAAGCAAGAAGCATAGAGGTGTCCCCAAATCTGCAGGAGGTCAGATCCAACTATTACAGGGTAGACGGGAAACTTTCACATTCTCCAGAAATGGGTGTTGGAAACAAGGGCGCCTGGAAACAGAATTAAACCGGGTGTGTGGAAATGGAGCAGGGGAGAGGATAGATGGCTTCAAAACCTTGGAGGAATTACACCAATACGTAACAGGTAAGAGTGGGGAAGACCCCTGAGGCATCAAGTCCAACCCTAATCTGGAGTTGCAGACTCCTGCAATATAAAGGGTTGGACTTGATGATCTCAAGGAATCCTTTCCACTCTAACATTCTTGATTCCTCTTAAAGCCTCTAGATTTCTAAGTGGACTTGTCTCTGGTGGGGCCTTTGGGAGAGATTTGCAGAGATTAAGCACTGATGGCTTTCTGATTGTGCCAAGGTAGTGGGGACAATGGAACAGATGTTTGGGGCGGAGGGGGCTCCTTTCTCGAATCTCCAGCATGTCCGCAGGTCTGGGGTCAGGATAGAAGAGAAAACACCAGACTGGGCCGGCGGTGAGATGCAGGTGGCATTGCGAGGACACGTCCTGCGCAAACTCTGCATGTGCAGATGGGTGAGCTTTCAGTGCATCTGTAGGATGGCAGAACCAGCAGTAATGATTTCCAACTAAGTTAGTTTTTGACTGGATGAGTACCAGGTAGTCCTCATTTAGCGACCACAACTGGGACAACTTGGTCGCTAAGTGAAACTGCGCCTGTACTTACAATCTGACTTCAGCTTTCCTTTGCTTTACAGACCTGCGAAGGTCATCACTGCGAGGATGGGTTGCAAAGTTACTTTTTCATCACCGTCGTAACCTCAAACGGTCACTAAGTGGGGCAGTCGCTAAACGAGGACGTGTATTATGGGGACCAGATCCCGTTCTGTTTTTAGCACCTTTGCACTGGTTTCCACACCTTTTCTGCTGTGTGGCAAGGTTCCTTCCTTCACCAAACATGCCCGTTATCTCCCAAGAGCCCCCACTTTTATCTTTGCAAATCTGTAGCGCATTGCCTACATCCTTCTGCGGCCCATTTTGTAGCTGTGGTACAAAGGTGACAGTTCCAGGGTGGGGAAGCAGCCGAAAAGGAATTCTGGAAAGCAACGAAGTGAGGGCATCTCCCAGAAAGTCGAAGAAAAGACTGAGAGGGAGGGCTACAGTTTACACCAGCCCAGATGTTGGTGCATCGGTGCCTGCATTGGCAACCCAAATCTGAAATGATTGCAGACAATCAAGCCTGTGATAAATAATAATAACCATGTTGGTCGATGGGGAAAAAAGACATAGGAAGCCATTATTAAGAGCATCTAACATGGCACAAAAGAGTGTTGGACTTGTTTTTTTTCACCAGCAGGATTATTGCTTTTGACGCGCATTGCAAAATATTGCATTTTACCATCCGGGATGGATTCTACAACCTGAAGATGTCAATGTTCACTCTTAGTTAGTGTGTTACCAAGTATGGTGTGAGGTCAGTAAAAAACAGTAATGTAATAGGCTGGCTTAAGCCAGGTAGAATGGGAACAGCTGACGTGCAAAGTTGATCCCTTTTCGGGGGAGGCGAAATATACTTATTTTAACCTGTTTGCGGAGCTCAAACACCACGGCTGGGCCAGAGGGACCTTCTAAATTCAGGTTCTTAATGCAATAGTGGCGTTCAGACGGTGTCCCAAGGACGTATGAGAATCGGGTTGTGTGGATGGAGATTTTTTTTCAGTGCTTCTGCTCTAAAAGGCAAAAATGAGGTGGTTTGGGAGGTTGGGGTGACTTTTCTAGCAGAGTTGAGCCAGAAGGTATAAAGACACACAACGCTGATTTCTAATCCGTGATGTGCTACTGCTTGCCCAAGTTTTTACTAAGAATGAAGGTTGATCCTTCTCTCATTTTCCAATGTGGGAAGTTTAAGGCTGTAGGACGCCCACTTTGACATTCGGTAACTCAAGGGGGTTTGCTGGCAGAGGGCAGCATTAATTTATATTAAATATTGGCACCATCTCCTGAATTGAGCATGTTTCACAATCCTCTAGTGCAGTGTTTCTCAACCTCAGCAACTTTAAGACGGGTGGACTTCAACTCCCAGAATTCCCCAGCCAGCATGGCTGGCTGGGGAATTCTGGGAGTTGAAGTCCACCCGTCTTAAAGTTGCTGAGGTTGAGAAACACTGCTCTAGTGCACAAGGTGTCCCGGTCCACCTGTGTCGCCTTCTGAACTCTGCACAAAGGGCTGCTGCGGAGCCACACACTTAACCGGGTCAGAGGAAAGACCCAACAGATGCCTTCACACAACATGTGGCCCCTGGCTAGGGACAACCCTGGTCAGACCTCTTTTTGCAATTTATGTGCACTGTACAAACCCAGATCCTTTGGGTTCATTTATAGTTGGATGTAAGCTAGAAAAGGGCTTAATTTGATACCTGGGGTCAGCACACTGTGGGGATGGAGATAAGAGGAAGCTTGTTCGAAGAAGCCAGACCGGCTTCTTGATCCTCTCTTACGAAGAGGGCCACATCTGGGGACGAGCTATGGAGGTCAGCGAAAACCGAGCCTCCGGACACGATGGCTTGGGGGGCGCAGGCGGAGAAGGGACACGCCTTGCCCGGCATTCGGCAATCCCCGGGACCCACCCCTGAGCAAAACCCCATTTCAGCAAAGGAAGAAGGGCCGGCGAGAGTGCTTCTGCCCAATTCTGCAGATCCTCCCTCCCTCCCGGCCATTTTTCGGCCCCCGAACAAACACCTTTTTAACCATCTTTTCTTTTTTTTTCCAGACAATCTTCCTTTAATACAAAGTCAATATATATATCTACATACACAGTGGCGTGGCAACCACTTAAGACCGTTTCTTTTTGAAATAACAGGGTGATGGCGAGAGGGCCTCGCTTTCGTAGAAAGGAGGGGAGGGAAGGAATGTGAAAGAAAAGGCCCCTGGTCCGCCCGGCCCCTCGCCCCCCCGCCTCTCCTCCCCGGCCCTGCCAAGATAAGCTTTTCTTCTTTTAATTTCCAAAACGTGTAAAGAAAGGTTAGCTAACAAGAGGGGAGAGAGATCTCAAATATATATATATATATCTTTTAAAAAATACCATTCTGATCAAGCCAGGAGAATGCGCTTCCTTGCCCCCAAGGCGGGTTCACGTATCTCCTCCCAGGTGCCCGCCAGCTGGAAGTTTGGAGATCCCTTCCAGGGATCCTCCCCAGGATTGGGAGGGATCGAGGGGCGCCCCTGGGAGGCCTTGGCTTGGCTCAGTACCGTACCTATGTATATATTTATAGAGAGAGTTATATGTATATATTGCTGCTCGTACGGGAGATCCCTTCTGAAAAGATCCACTTTGCTGCCCAAACATCCGGCGGCTTTGATCCAGAGAAGCTCCCACCGGGGTGGCGATGCCAGCCTTCCCGAGGAAGTGCCAGGGGAAAGAGGCCAGAGGCAAATTCGGTGGGTTCCTCCTCCTCCTCCTGCCAGAGAACTCAGAATGCGCATGTAGCGGTTTCTCCTCCCCACAACCCTGCGAGGTAGGTTAGGCTAAAAGCAAGAGGGTGACCGGCCTGAGGCCACCCCGCGTTTTAAGGCTGAGCTTTGGACCTGCGTTCTGTCCCCCCAAACTCTTTCCAGACGCCGTCTCCCTGCTGTCCCCCCGTCCTAAGAAGCAGGAAAGGAAGAAGTTTCAGCAACTCCTGCTGCCTCTGGGCTCGTGGCTGGCAGAGTGCATCGCTTACTGTTGTTAGCAGTATTCGTATTTTAAATGGGCTTTTCTCTGTGGAGGCAACGGAGCCGCTGGTGGGTCTTCTCTGGATGCAAAGGGGCGCGGCTGGGACGCCTCCCTGGGCCTTGGGGGCCCCGCTGTTCTCACTGGGCCTGGAAAAGATGGGCAAAGGTGGGCAGTCGAAGGGCAAAAGGCCCTCTGCCTTTCGCCCCACCCAGGACCCTTAACTTTGCTCGCTCCGTCAAGGCTCCCCAAACGCTTTAGGAAGGAGATTAATAATATTCTCAAAAAAAAAAAAAAATCAAAAGCAGCAAAGTTTTGTTCATACATGCACGGGTGAACCCTTTCCTTCCTCTTCCTCCTCCTCTTTTTTTTTTTAAATGGTAGAAAAGCAATATGTAAAAGTAGCAATATTTTGCACGGCGTTTCTCTTATGTCACACAACCATTACACGTTAACGTTTCTACAGTGAAAAAATAGACTGTCTTTAAACATAATATGAACAAATAAGTATTTTTTTTTGTAAATTCATTGACTGATATTCTTTTGTATTTTTACATATTTTTAAAAAAGGAAAAAAAATTACACTATTAAAAAAAGAGACCCAGGAAATAAAAGAAATAAATGTCACTTGTAAGAGTTACATCAATACCTTTTCAAGAAAGCCACTCACTGGTGTTGCCTATCCTTACCCAAGATCCTTGCAGTCGATTTATCCTGCCTGGATTGCAAATGGAAACTGCCCTTCTATTGGAGGTGAAGACCCTATTTCAGGCAATAACGAAGCCCACACGGGCTTTCCTCTTTTCCAAAATCCACAGGCTCTCTTAAAAAAAAATTGCCATTTTGCTCTTTGGCATCAGGGAAGGGGGGGCTAAAGCGCCCACAAAAATAAAGGAGAGCAACAGAAAAAAAAAAAGATTAGTTTGGGTGTTCTAAGGGAATTGGAAAAGTAGGGGGAAGGATTCCTTAAAAAAAAAAGGAAGGAATGTGGACTGGTGTTCAATGTACTTCAAATCCTCCATGGCCCCACCCTTTTGAAATCTGGAGAAGAGAAGATATGTGGAACTGCATTGCTGATTTCCAAAATTCAGGGTTTAGAATGTGTGTGTGGGGGGGGAGCAGTAAATACTGGGGATTTTGCGTCTTTGTGAAATGTCTGGGGCACGTGATCACTTGTTATTGCCTGGTTTGGTTTGCTTTTTACGTAAAAATTCTGCAGTGGTAAAAGAAGAGGAATGTTAAAGTGTTCAGAAGCTGAGCTGAGGAAGAGGCATCAGGACAGTGCAGCCCCCTTGGTGGAAACAGCCCTGCGATGCCCACTCGCCTTGGCCCTACCCGATGCGAAGTTTGCCTGGTTTGCCTCTGTATCTCTTCATTAGCACACCTCAGTGGCTTCCTTTAAAGTCTGCCAACAAGATTAGTATGTAAACTGAACCCTAAAATGTTACTGTTGTGGTCAAAACCTTCTTTTGCTATTCCCCCCACCCCATCAGCTGTTTCTCCCTCCCTCTCTCTCTCTCTCTCTCTCTCTCGTTCTTGGCCATGGTTTTCCAACCGGACTGCTGTTCTCCAAAGTGTGGACGGGGCAAGCATCCGCTGTATTATGAAAAGTTTCAATACGGCTGGATCAGTCCCAGGCGGCCCGTGTGCTCTCCACACCGTAGACACCAGATGAGGTAAGAACAACAAGTTCGCCACTTAAAAAGAAGAAAAAGAAGAAAAACTCCCACCCTGGTTCTGAGCCACCCGGTCGATGCTCTGCAGTCTGGGGTTTGGAAACACAGGCAGAAATGGGGAAGGGTCCTTTTGGAGGCGCAGCGCCTGTGGGGGGGGGGAGGATGGGGTGTCGCTGCTCCGCTCTCCCCTCGCACCTCCTTCCTCGCATTAGCATCCGAAACGGGTGTATCCGGGAAGTAACGTTTTTCTGATTCAGTCCGTAGGTGTTTAGAAAGGTCGAGGCTAGCTTCTCTCTCGTAGCTCAAAGAGGAGCCTTTCAGGCTGTAAAGTGTTAGGAGTCTGCACAACAAATGGCTTTTGAAGAGTTTCCTTTTCCTTATTATGTTGCATAGTGATCAAAACTTCCAAGGTACTCCAGGGCAGCTTGGTAACAGAACTGATATTCATCCTGCGGAAAGATTTAAGGACGGGCAGGGATTGGAAGGAAAGAGAGCGAAGTTGTTCTCAGGCAGTTGGCTCGACGCACAGGAGGCTAGGACGAAGCTGCTAGAAACCAACACGGGTCCTCGTTTATTGGATCCGTAAAGCGCCCCTGCCTCGGGGACCTCGGGGTGACTTCGGAGGACCGCCACAGTCCTACAGAGCGGGCCCGGCTGAAGAAGAGGCACAGGTCCCAAGTCACGGCTGGGAGATTGCTGGCCAAGCGGGGATTTGAACTCGGGTCTCACCCGCACTGGCCTGGCCTCGAGGACTGCAGGTGCTGGCAGCCGTACGAGGTGGCTCGCAGAAAGAGTTTGGGGCATCCTAAGGACCAACAGATCTCCGGCCTTGCCCCGTTTGGGAGCTGGTGCTGCACCCTCGCAAGGATGGGGCCAGGGGGAAGGCGGGGGGCCAGCGCTTCTGACGGCCACAGGGGAAGCGCTGAGCACCCCCCTCTCCCGACCCCACCCCGGGGGCCTCGGGGAAAGGGGCCCGAGGCGAAGCTCCCCTCCTCACCTCCGTCTGCACCATGGCGGGCCTCTGTGTCCTCAGCATCTTCACGGTCTGGAAGATGTCCACCACGCCCTCGTAGCGCATCCTCTCCAGCACGATGCTCAGCGTGATGAAGACGCCGGTCCTGCCCACTCCCGCACTGCCGAGAAACAGAGGGACGTAGCGTGGAGGGCCTGCGGGGAACCCGCCTTGGCCGCCCTGTGCCTCCTTTCGCAAGGCTGGGGGTCAAGCAGACTTCCCCGGCCTGCCCCAGTCCAGAGAGGCTGGACCGCAACTTCTGTCGTTCCCAGAAGGAACCGTGGGGGTTGCCAAGACGTGACAGTCGGGGCGATACAGGGGCTTGGACCTGAAGGCAAGAGGTGCTCGGCAGCAGACGGGGACGCTTGTGGGGCCCCTGCCGGCCTCTCTTTAAAGCAGCTACCTCCCACAGCCGCAGCGCAATCCTGGGAAAAGACGCGGCGGGTTTAAGGGGCTGCAGATGCAAAGCACAGCCCGGTCCCACCGACCCTGCCTGCCAGCCCTGGCCCAGCGAGCCGGCAAACGAACTCAAAGCCCCCAACCCAATGATGGCTAATGCAAGAACTTTTACACCCAGTCCAGCCTGGGAACCATCTTTCTTCTCTGACGGGCACCGAGGTCGATAACGTGCTGCTGTCCCAGTCCTTCCTTTAAAATCGGAATCTCAAACGCACCCATCTCCCACGTGGGGCAAAAGCAAACACTTACATCCCACCGCCCCCCGACTGGAAGGCAGAAAGGGAAGGAACGGATGATAGGAAAGGTCTCTAGCTCTGTGCAAGGAGAGCTCTCGGGAAGAAGCTATGTACGCTGCCGCCTACCCAAACGGGGACCCCTGCCCGCCTCCCAACTTGGGGCAGGGGTGCCAAGGCAACGCAGCTTGCTTAAAAGGGAATCCAGAGTGAATCGGAAGAGGCAGACCTGAGAAACTTGTGTGTGTGAACTAGACAGCCACAAGCTTGTCAACTTCCCCCGTCCCAGTTCCTTGGCTGGACTTGCAAGCTTCCTTCGGGCTTAGCCGGCCAGCCGCAGAGGCAGAGGGGCAGGCGGTGCCCTCCACCCACAAGACGGATCCCTCAGTGCCAAGGTGGAAGCCCCGTAATCAACTAAGGCTTTAATCGCAGATTAGCAAGCCACGACTGGGAGGTTTTATCTTCTAGAGCTGGAAAACCATCCAGGGGCTCACCAGCTTCTCGGGCGTCTTAGGAAAAAGGTGGGTGGGTTCTGTGTTCCTGAGATGCTGTTCTGGGAATGGAGTTTGAACTTGAAGAACAGAGCAGCGGTCTGGCTGCTTCTGGCCAGGATAGGGTCCATAGGACATTTAACGTTCCCGGAGGTGTACGGTGGCTTGCATCCATTCAGGGTTAGAGAAACAGGCACCCAACACGTCAAACTAATGAACAGAAGTTGCGCTGCCTCCTCCAGCGGATGTTGTTCTGCCCAGTATTCTCTGCTCTTAGCAGGGAGAGGCTCGGGCAGCAGGGGGTGGGAAAGATAACGCTAAACGAACCGCCATCTCCCATTCCCCAAGAGCTGCAGGAAGACAGACTCCTTAAAGCTTTGCAATTTACCAACAGGTCAAAATCTAACCATTTAATGGGCTATTTAGCCAGTTAGTTCCTCCCTGTTCTACAGAGAAATCCTTTATCGATTAACAGGCTTAGCAAAGAAATGAAAATGATGGGGAGGTGCCTCCTGCTAATCTGCAGGTGAGCTGGGAATAACGGCTAAAAGCTGCTTACAATTTATATTTTAGGGGAAGTGGGTGGAGGGGAAGCAAAGGAGCAGAACAGAATAGCCCAGCTATATAATTTTAGCTCCAGGAAGGGAAATGCTAAAACTCTCAGGGACTAACGATCTGCGTGCGAGGAGAGCGGTAAAGAGGCCAGCGGTGCCTGTTGTGCGAAATAAAATTTAGTGCAGCCAGAAGCTTCGTTTTAAAGAGCATCCACCATTTCTGCAACGGGAACGGCCCAGCTTTCAGCTTGAGTCTGGTGCTAATGAAAGGGTCCTGCCGGAGACTGGGGGGGAGACGTATCCAGAGCCATCCGCAGGGAGCCAGGTGGCAAGACGGTAGCTGTGACGAAGCCCTGCTTCGATTACACAGCTGCAGTCGACATATTGACTTTTATGACCCCCTGCTGATGGTCATGGACACATTAGCTTTTTACCTAAACCACCAGTCAGAGAGTGATTTTCCTCCTCTTCTCCGTCCCTGGAAACGCTGCCTTAACCTAGAGCTGATGCAGCTCTTTTTAATTCTAAACTATCTATGAGCAAGACAGGTATTTGTAAACAAAGAGCAAGGAGGTCCTGAATGGGCAGATTTCCTTCCCTTTGGCAGCTAGGAGGACCTTCTGTGCTCTGTGAAAGGAAGAGGTGCTCCCGCTGTGCGTACCTGCAGTGGACAGAAATCGGTCCATCTTGTCCAAACTGCTCCTTGGTTTTGTGCACCTGCCCAATGAAATCAATAAAGCCTTCGCCGGATTTTGGCACACCTTGTTCCGGCCAGTCGGTGAACTGGAACTGACGCACGGTTCTTGACTGGCCGTCCTGAAAAAAAGGGCAGAGTTTAAGGTGTAAAGACAGACCCAGTGCAACAGAACAAACCAACCATCAAGCATATTAGGAAGCAAGTAAGTTCTCAAAACTGAATGAACACTGGAGACTTCAGCAAGCCTGTATGTTTTTTTCCCCTCTGCAGACCATGTGGTTTTACTTCTCTAGTACAAATAAAGTTTATTTTATTGCTTTTTATCCCATCCCTCACCCAAGAACATTTATTGGCTCCATCCACAAAACATGCCCCGACTCTGCTGGCCTTTAGAAAGGCTTTGAAAACTTGGCTATTCCCCAGGCGTTGGAGCTCCCTGCTTTGTCTTCTGTGCCTAGGAAGATTAAGACCATTTCACAAGCTCAACAGCAGCATGGTGATCTTAACGATCCTCCTTTAGATGATAAAAGGACTTAAAATAACATCTCCATATAACCATGACCTAGCCCCAGGTGTAAGGTCACACAGCTACCTAGAAACGTATTTAGGATTCCCTTACCAACTTTGCTCAGACTGAAGAAGCTCCTTGGATAAGGAGCGAAACGTTTCCACTGAGAAAATAGAAATCCAGTTGACATGATTCAAGCTACAGACAGAGCTCCACCCCTTTTTACGTGCATCACACACACCTGATGCATTAAAAAACAAAACCAGCACAACAAAGCAAAAGCACCGAAAAGAAGGGATGTGGCTGAAGGAGGAGAGGCAGGCTGGAAAATCCCAGGAAAAAATCAAAACATCGGAGGGCTTTGTTAGCTAACATATGGCGGAACAGAGGTCTCAGCAACCCAGGAAAGGCCCAGTTTTGACCCTTCCTTAGTTGCAAACTTGAGTCATCCTCACTCAACCTAGTCTACCTCTCAGGGTTGGTGTGAGGCTGACACTCAGGTGGGAGGAGGTGTACCCCAGGTTTCCTTAATCTGGGGCTCAGCCGAAATTCTGGAACTGCAATTTCTTGGCTGAGTACAGGTAGTCCTCACTTAACAACCATTCGTTTAGTGATGGTTCAGACTTACGACGGTGCTGAAAAACCAATTTACGACCATGCCTTACACTTACAACCGTTGCAGTGTCCCCGAGGTCACGTGATCGCGATTTGGGCACTTGGCAACTGGTTCACATTTATGACTGTTGTGGCATCCTGTGGTCACATGATTGCCATTTTCAACCTTCCCAGCTGGCTTCTGGCAAGCAAAATCAACGGGGAACCGCGTGATTCGCTTAACAATCACGTGGTTCACTTAATGCCCACGGTGATTTGCTTAATGACCACTGCAAAAAAAGGTTGTAAAATCAGGTCGGATTCACTTAATGACCGTTTCGCTTAGCAATCGAAATTCTGGTCCCAATTGTGATCATTAAGCGAGGACTACCCGTAATGCTGATGGCTCAGACAGGCCTTCCTGTGCTCCTTTAAGGAAAAGGAGGGGAGAAACGTAGTGCTTCAAAAAAAAAATTGTCATACAGGAAAACATTGTGCAATAGTCATGGCAACATGGCATGCTATCTATCATCTAAGGAGGGAGAGGAAAAGAAAGGGAGAGAAAATGCATGTATGTGTTTTCAAGTCCTTCAGAAGGCAGGAAATTCTTGGAAACACATTCAAAAGAATTAAACAGCAAGAGATGAGCAACTGCTGGGATGAAGCACAGGGGGTGGCTGAAGATTTTGTGCCAGAATTCATGCAGATGAAATACAAGGGAAGGTTTGGGAAGTGGGGTGGGGGACTATGCACTGCAGTGGTATCATGGTGAAGAAAAACCAAGGGAGGGGAAAAAGAACCCACAGGAGCAGCCATTAGACAGTCTTCAACCTCTGAGCCTTAAGCTCCTATCAGTCCATTCTAATCCAGTCCCCCAGAGGACGGTGTTCCCAGTTTAGAGGATGGGGCCACAGACCATGGCCTGGGAATGCCTTCTGATTTGAAGGCCAAGAGGGGCTTTGCAGCATGCAGGGACCTCTTGGCAACTCCTTAAAGCAGCTATATTTTTATGGCTTGGATGCCCTCTGCAGCTGCAGCATTTCCCCGGAAAATATGGGTTTGATTGAGCAGCTGGAGTCGGCCCTCCGATGCATCTGTTTGGCCCTTGATTCTGAAGCTCTTCACAGCTCTAGCTGATAATGGAAACCCCGCTTCTCCACCTGAGATTCTAGAAAGCCACTGGCTGTCACAGTACACAATATGTCAAGTCCCACCCCTTAACAGCAGGACATGATCAAAGAAGCAAGAATCACAAATAAGGGCTTAGTGCAAGAATTCAGGGTAAAAGACAGAATATTGGAAACTGAAGTGGGAACTTTCAGCGAGTTCATTAAAGTGGAGTTTCTTTAAAAATTTTGAATCTGCTTCCCAGACTTTCTGCAACGCAGACTGGACGGCCATGTACGAGATGAGCTATTAACAAACTCCTCTTCCACCAGTTGACTCCTGTTTGTTTTCTTTCTCAGCCCCCTTACAATCTCTCACATGTTGCTAGGCTAGAGGTAGTCAAACAACCTGGCCTACTAGTCAAATATCCCCTCCAATATGATCTGGCTTGTAGAGGCCACGTGGAGGATGCCAATGGAAGAGATCCTTCTGCCCAGGGAATCTCGCTGAGGACAATGGTGGACCATACAGACCCACAGCCCAACCTGATGTATGGCCCAACCTGATCCGCTCCCAATGAGCTGTATTCAGGACCAACCCCTTTCCCAACATTTGAGCATCATCTGATCCCGGAAAGCTGGCAAGGGGGTGGGCATTTGGCAACGACTTACCCTGGCGTCGGTGACCTTGAATTCTCGGAGGATGTACTGAGGCATGTTATATTCAGCCATGGGGTCCACCACAAAGTATTGATACCGTGCCGACCTCTCGGCTGGCCAGTACTGATGGCACTTTTCCTGTTGACCAACAGAGGAAGAGGCTCGCTTGCTACTGGTGAAAAAAACAGGACCTTACCTGCACCAGCCTGGCACTGAGATATCATGCAATTAGATTCCCTCGGGGGGGGGGGGGGCGGGGGGCTGCATAGTTCAAAGCCAACCCCGCATCCTGCCCTGATTGGCATTCCCCTTGGAAATATTTGGGAGCTAAAATCAGAATTTTAGGAGAACCAGTTACTGTCATATTACTCATTGCCAGCAGCTGGGATTCTTTTTTTTTATTTAGCTCCTCAGTACTGTATATCCCCTCACCCACATGGGTGGAGGCTGTTCAATCCTTCACAGACAGAGAGATGGGCAGAAGGTCAAACACAAACACACGTGTGTGCTTTTACAGCTGTTCCTTAATATAGTTGTGAACATGACTGGACTGCCGTGTATGAGATAAGCTATTGATTTTCCTGTGGTCTCTGCAGCTTGGCTATCAGCTGATCCGAGACTTAAGTTGCAGGGATTTCTCATGGGCATTTCTAGCTGCGCATGGGGTCATGCGCAAACGGCCGTGTCAATTCCTGTTGCCAGGCGTGTCTGCAGGAAGAGGGTCAAAAGAATCAAGAGGGTGGCCGCAACCGTGCAGTTGACGCCCTGCCCTTTTTTACATGCATCAAGATGGCCCCCACTACTCTCCGTTGCATAGGAAAAAACAAAGAAAGGGCACCTGGGAAATCAAAACCTGCTATCCAAGGGACGCTCACCCACGATTCTGCGTTTGGAATGAAGCGCCAACAAGCCAGGACGTCCCACTCACTTACCCGGCCCATCTCTCGCAGCTTGGTCAACATCACCACAATGGTTGAATTGTTCTCCCAGAGCATGCGCCAGAAGTCCTCTGTGGTCTCGGCCAGGGGTCCCTGGGTGGCAATGTAAGCTTTCTGTTGCCTGCCGGAGCGAGAAAACCAACCGTGGCTGGAGGGCAAGTGACGGAGGCAAGACGGCCTTTCAGTGGAAGGGTCTAAAACGAGGGTGGATTCCAGGACAGTCCAGAGGAATGCCAAGACCCACATCAGGCTGGGCGGCAGAATTGGGCTCGCCATCCCGAACCCATCAGCCGCAAAGAGCCCCGCCGGAAGGGATGGGTTCTAGTTACGCCTCTCGCCCCTGCCGGGTTGAAGAGTCACCTGCGCCCTCTAGCTCAGCCTCCCTTCACCTGGCACTGGTGAACCCAGGTGCCAACACCATCAGCCAAGCTTGATCTGAACTTGATTCAGTTTGGATCTGAATGTCAATGGTTTCATTCTCTTTGGGGAACTTTTCTTTCTCCTCTCTTGCCCTTCGAAGTGGGTTTTTATAACAACAAAAAAGGAAACCACCGCAGGTCTGAAATCTATGCTAAGCGCTTTGCAAACTTCAACCTTGCAGGATCTAGCTTTGGCATTTGCCTTGAAAGCCCAGCTCCACCAAGAAAAGTCAGGAGAAGTCAGATACTCAGAAATAATTTGTTTTCCAAATGAAAAGAGATTGTTTTTAGCAGCCCTAATTTAGGAAATGTAACCATGGCCAGCTGTACCTGGGCTGCAGAGATCCAGGTGAGCACTCGATGGCGGCAAAGAGCCAATTTCTGGTTCCTCTCTGCTGCCACTTGGGGTCACCTGGATGTCTGCAGCTCAGATATCACGGTCCTTGGTAACAGTGGGAGAAGAAGCCTTATTCCAGTGGCAACTCCTAACAGAACCGGAGCCAGAAACTCTGGTGTACCACTTGGAATTTCCAAACCACCTTCTTACCTCTTCAGGCCCAACATTCAGAAGGAAAAGCGAGGTAAAAGAGAACAAGAACTGGGCCACTGAGAAACAAAAGAGGGCTCTGCTGAAGAACAAGCATCTTTCAAGGAACGTTCCACAGGAGCAGCACATGCCGCCTTCTCCAATGTATAATCCCACGGCACGTGTATTGAGGACTAAGGATGGGGCACAGAAGAGCAAGAGACCAAGGAACAGGCCTTTACCTGTATCCATCAATGAAGCTGGCGTTGATGTAGTCAGAGCCCTCGACTCCGCGGATAGGCTGAAGGCAAACCCGCGTGGTCTCGTACGGCATGATGTTGACAAGGCGATTCTTGAACTTGTTACAGGGCAGGTTGGCGCTGATGAACCTGGAGGTGTGAGCTTTGGAGTTGGCGAGCCTCTGGCAGAGGAAAGGGAGCACAGGCGGGTGAGGGGCAGCTCAGGCCAGGCTGAGCCGGCAATGCCAACAGCACAGAATAAGGCTTCCTCCGGAGTGGACTTCATCTCCCGGAACGCCCCAGTTAGCGTGGCCATGGGTGAGGATTCCAGGAATTAATGGCCACTCGCCCGATGTATGGACGTCCACTCCCAGAAGTCCCCAGCCAGCATGGCCGCTGCTGAGAATTCTGGGAGTTGAGGGTTTCCCTAAAGACATGTAGACTTCCATTCCCAGAATTCAGCATGGCCTCTGCTTCGAATTCTTCAAGTTGAACATTGCCCTAAAGACGTGTTCTTGGACCTTTGTGTGTGTGGATGTCACTCGGAATTTGCGAGCTGGCACGGCCATTGCCTAGGATGCTGGGCATTGATGGTCACTCTCGGACATGTGTATTTCTACTCCCAGAATCCCCCAGCCAGTACGGCTACTGCTGAACATTTCTGGAGTTGAAAACTAGATGTCTGGAAGTCACCCGGTTGGGAAACACTGCGTGACTGAATATTGTCTATGCCAGCCTTCCCCACCTGAGAATTCTGCGAGTCGCAGTGCCCCCCACCAGGTCCCTTCCTACCTTCTCAGAAGAGGGCAGGCCATAAGCCCAAGACTTTCTGAATCCAAAGCAAAGGCTTTCCCCTCAAAGTACAGGCTGCAGCTTCGTGCAAGCGAATGGTGCCGCCCCCCGCTTCCAGCGAGCAAGCGATGGTATAAACTGCCTGAGCCACACACCCATGTACAGTATCTCTGCTCACCTTGAATTCCAGCTCCATGCCTGTGACATGTTCCCCCACTTCTATCTGTGCCAACCTCTGGATATAGGTGTACAAGTTCCGAGCGGGGACCTCCGTGTTTCCACAGGCAACAGCTTCTAGCAAAGAGTCGTGTATGAAACTGTACTGGTCTTCTGTCTGCACCATGTAATTTCGCTGGGACCTCATGAGGGTGACATGTCCGTAAATGTCCACCGTCTTCTCATGCTTTATTCTCTCCAGCATGGCATCGATTACAATGAAACAGCCAGTCCTGCCAACCCCAGCACTGGAAGAATAAAAATATGGGTGGGGTAGGTGGGAAGCAGGGATTAAAGAAATCCTTCATCTGAACTGGGGCTATGCTATTTCCACCCCTCTCCCCAGAAACTCCCTGTGGTGATTGCTCCGTTCCACCACAAGGAAACAAAGACATAAGATGCCTAACCAGACTGCCAGCTTGGAATCATGAATTTGTAACCATCACTTACGAATTAAATTAATTAAAAGGAAAATGGCTAAGGATGGGGATGGAAACGCATGCTAAACTTCTGGTGCAGCATTACATTCTATGGTCTTCAGAGGTATACTGTATGTGGTCCCTCCTGCCTGCCTGCCTGCCTGCCAGCCAAGGTGGTGGTGGCGGCTGGATCAAGGTCACCCATAGAAAACTGGGGATAAATCAGGCCTCCCCCGTCTTAGCCTGGCCCTGCAACCAGGGATGTTTATGTGTGGGAGAGAGAAAAACCATTTTTGGGTTTACTCGCTGTTGACATCCAGATGGCTGTATCTAGTGACCTCCTGCTGTCTGATCTGAAACCAGAAGTGACTGGAGGGCAGCAGGCTATCCGTTTGACTTATATTACATCTGTCAGCACAGTGTACGTTGGGTGAAATCAACAAGCCAACAGCTCTAGGGTTTATGTTTCACAAGAAATTGGATGGAATGTCATCTGCTAAGGTGGGAGTGTGTGTGCAAGGGAGGAAGCACCAGAAGAGGACACACAGCCACCGCTCAGCACTGCAGGGCGCTTTCCAGTGCGTTTCGCCTGTCTAAAAGCTCCCTGAACATGCTAGGTGCAGATTGGGGAGGCTATAATGGAGAAATTCCTGCTCTGTGGTTGTTGTTATTCCTTAAATTTGTGTGCTGCCAAATAATTCAGACTCCTGAGTACTCCATTTGAAGGAAGGGGGGAAAGGTGGGCATTTAAAAAAAGAATTCTTTTTTTTTTGTTTGGATGCCGAGTGACTTCTGCAAAGTTGGGAGGGATGCACCACTGCACACCACTGAACGAGCTGCACCCAACTTCTCTGTGCCAGTGCGGGAGAGGCAGAGGGGAAAGAAGCATTTACTAATTTATTCAAATTCCCCAGTTTGCAACTCAATTAATAAAAGGACCTCCAGGTCCTCCTCCTCAAACTCTGGGGATCGTATCTATTTTCTCCCTCCCCCCCCCCCAAATCCCCCTTTATCTTCAACCATCGGACTGCAACCCGAAAAGCCTTCCTGAAGAAGGGACAGATGGGTGGGTGGAGGAGGGCATACTAAACTAAAAGGCCTGAATCCTTCTTTTGGAGCAAGAACAGGGATTTCCCCGGTCCAAGGTAAGATTTTGACCAACACTTTCTGTGGCCGTCAGTGAAAGTGTCCTGTCCGCCCTTTGAACTTCCCGAAGCAGCCCAGATATATCAGGGCTTGGAACAACATTTTGCAGCATGGATTGTTCCCTGCGCAAGACGACTGGTAATCTGTCCCATGGACCTTGCCCCCTTCCAATTTTTCTTTCTTCCCCACAATCAGTCACAATCAGTGGCCACAGATCGTGCTAAAACATTCTGTTCATTTGAGGATTTCTCCACGTCTTAGAAGCCGTTTCTTTTCTTTTTAAATAAACGGTTCCTCCACCATACTTTTGCAATCCTTCCAATTCCATCAGCCCCTGCAATTCCTCCTTCGTTTGGTGCCAGTTTCGGCTGAATAGAGATTCCGTGAGAGTTTGTTTGGACATAGATTGGTCTGTTCCCAACACAAGAGACTGTCGCTCCCACCCAAAACAGGGGTCTCTCCAGCCTGTTGCACAGTTCAGGCGGGAGAAAAATGAGCTTTGATTTCACTATAAATAGGGCTCACATTTGCTACACATTTGCTTTCATAATGGCTTCTTCGCTTTTCTGTGATAAAATTCCTTATCAGAAGTCCCTGGATTCTTCTGTGCTCATTTAATTGGTTTCAGCCTCGCCTGGCTGAGAGAAGCTCAACAGATTGACTCTCGTAGCCCAGATGTCAGATGCAGAGGGAATGCCATTAAGAAGCTCGGATAGCAGTTCTGAATGGCTACATTTGGAAAGGTTAATATTCACACACACAATTTCATCCAAATCTCACTGCTATAAGAATGTCCTCCTCAATTATAAATAAACATCCCTGGATCCTGTTAGATTGTCAAGGCTTGATAAGTGCATCCTGGCGTTAGGTTTCATGGACCACAATTTTCAACGTGCTATAAAAACTGTTGTTCCTCATGCAACTTTAAATTAAATCCGACTGCATACTTGGACCTAATTCTGAGCAGAAAAAAATCAGCTTTCTCCAAGAAATAATGATGTCCCCTTTATACTGCCTTCCTGATCCCTCAAGCTTGGGTCTGATGTCTTATGGCCCAATTACAGCCTGTTGACTAAGGGGGGGGGGGCAGGCTGGAACAACAGAGAACCAAGCCATCATCACACCCCAAACCTGGTCAGCCGTGTGACAAAACTACACAATGTGTAGGACATTTATGGAATCTGCAACTGGAAGATATTGTGATAACCTGCAACTGGGCTGTTTTTTAAAGCGGTGGGGGGGGGGCATGAGATGGATGCTATTAATGGTGACTGCCATTGTCCTCAGCTGCCACTGTATGTATAAGTATAATAATAGTTATTATTAGACTTTTACTGAATTTTAACTCTGTGTTAGCCTCCCAGAGTCACTGTTGTGAGATGGGCAGACGTGTAAATTGACCAAAACAAACAAACAAACAAACAAATAAATAATAAATACATAATGGAGGCATTCAAGAATAAAGCTCCATTTTCAGAGTAACAGTCCCTGGGGGAAGGGGTCCATGGCCCTCATGTCTGCTCCCTGGGATCATGGCAAAGAGGATCGTGGACCAGCAAGAGATTTCCCTGATGTCCATACTGCTCTGAGTCCAAAGGGGATTCGAACAGACCCCTCCCCAAGTTGGTTTCCTCCTTCCCTTTTCGGAAGAGCCCTGCCTGGGCCCTTGTCTTGCACCACCACCAGTTGGGGCCCCAAATGGATTGGCATGGGGTACCTGCAGTGCACCACAATGGGGCCGGCATCAGGGGGGTTGCATGTTTTCACTCTCCTCAGAAAAGCCAGAAATGGAGTGGGATATTCAGGGACTCCGTGATCCGGCCAGGCTGTGAACTGGAACTGGCGTACTTCGCGCTTCTCGCTGGAACCGTTCTGTGGAGGAAGAGCAGAGTCCCAGAAGGAGCCCGAGGGAATATGACCGGAAGCCTTGCACAACACCTTTTGAGCGAACAAAGGCACAGGCTGAATGGGTTGTGTTCGCATCAATGCCAAGGATTACATTCGCACAACGGGCCAGCCTTGCTTAGTTCTAACCCCGGTCAAGTCTGCGCGCCTTAGTGTACTGTGAGAACCCAGCCCATCGGGTCTGATGGTTTCAGATACTCTGCAAACTGAGGAAATGGGGCAATCCAGGAAACCCAGTGAAGGTGCAATTTTATCCAGCCCCTGGTTTTACTGGCGTTTGCGGCCAGTGTGGATGGAGCTGTCCTGGGTGGTTCGAGAGACAGGACAAGAAACAGTGGGCTCAAGTTAGAAGGAAAGGAGCAGACCTGGGTTCAATCTCGGAACTACCTAGTGGGAAGAGCTGCTCCTCAAGGGAACGGGCGGCGGACCCGGCTTTGCTGAAGGGGTGCTGCAGCGATGGACCCCTGCACTGAGCAAGGAGCTGGGCTGCATGATCTCGAAGGTCATTTCAGCCCTTCCGTTCTATGATCCTACGGTCAAGAGGGTTCTCCGAACAGTAACCGCTGGAACAGATGCCTTGGGAGGCGCTGTCCTCTCTCCTCTGCTGGAGATGTTTCAAGAAAGGCCAGGTGACCACCTGGATGCTGCCGTAGTGAAGTTTGTCCACTGGTGGGCAGCTTTCACTGTTAGGACAGTCTTCTGAGGTCTACTTCCTCATATTTTAAACTCTGCTTCTTGTTCGGTTAGCCCAGCTCTGAAGAATTCTGCCCCTTCTTCTGCCCTTCAGATCCTTAAAGACAGCCATCATGTCTTCTCTCAGCCTTCTTTTCTCCATACTAAACATACAGGTAGTCCTCGACTTACGACCGTTCATTTAGGGACCGTTTGAAGTTATGACAGTGCTGAAGAAAGTGACTTATGACCAGTCCTTGTACTTATGACCATCGCAGTGCCCACAGTCACGTGATCAAAATTCAGGCGCTTGGCAACCGGCATGTATTTACGATGGTTGCAGCGTCCCAGGGTCACGTCATCAGCATTTGTGACCTTCCCAGCCAGCCCCCGACAAGCAAAATCAATGGGGAAAGCTGGATTAGCTTAACGACCACATGATGTGCTTAACGGCCACAGCAAAAATGTTGTAAAATCAGGTGCAGTCACGTGATGCCTCACTTAATGACTGTATCACTTAGTGACTGAAGTTCCAGTCCCAATTGTGGTTGTAAGTCGAGGACTATCTGTAGCTAAAGAAGGAAGCTCTGTTCTCACCTTGTGGAGAGAGAAGGTCCGGACACAGAAAGTGGCCAACTCAATGGTATCTAACAAGGTCACTTGGATCATCCCATAGGTCTCCGTGCCCCGGCCTGGCCAGTACTGGTCACACTTGATCTGAAAAGTCAACATACTAGTTGTATTATATAATTAGCTCCACACTACAGACATGAAAACGCAGTATGAAACCCCCCCCAAAACATCAGGATAGGCTGAACTTGCTCATACTTGACCCACAAAATCAGAGATCACAAATTGACTGTGAGCTGTCTGTCTTTCCGAAGTAGGCATGCCAAGGGTTACAAGAAATTAAAATTTGGCACTGTGAAATCCTGAAGTCTGCACTGAAGTAAACTCAGCTCTGGGTCACCTTCGCTCCTGGCTGAGATTTCAGTATGCGGTGTCCTTGTGCTTTTCGAGCCCTCTTTCCAGGGAGCTGAGTTTTGAATCCCACATCAATTCTGAAAGTTTCTCCCCTGATTTTTTATTACAGAACTATAGCTATCTTCAGTCCCGTCGGAGAGATGGTTTAATTGATTTGTCCCATTTATAAAAAGTCAATAAATCACAAGGATTTTAGATCATAATGGACAGACCAAAACATTAAAATTGGGCAACAGGGTGGAGAAAAATATTTTGAAAAAAAGTTGGGATGGAAGTTTTTTTTAAGCACTTGCATGAAAAAAATAACATAAATTCCCTTATGTTTATTCACTGAGTCAACTTATTTATTTACTTCAATTATTTTACTAGGCTTGAAGACAGCTCCAATCACAAACAACTCTGAGTAGTGTACATCCCACCTCTGTAAGGTAGATTAAAACAATGTAATAAATATAAAACATATCATTATCTATCATCCATCCATCCATCCATCCATCCATCCATCCATCCATCCATCCATCCATCCATCCATCCATCTATCTATCTATCTATCTATCTATCTATCTATCTATCTATCTATCTATCTATCATCTATCTTCTTCATCCTCATCATCTATCATCACTAGGAGTAATCAATTAATCAATTCCACCCCAAAGCAGAAGCAGCTTTTCACTTGCAGAAGGAATAAGGCGACAGCATTCCAGCCCCAAGTCAGGGGTGGTGGTGGCAAAAAAAGTAAAGATGGTAGCATAACTGCAGGATCAAAGCTGTGCCCCCTTTGACATGCATTGCACATGTGACACATGTAAAAAAGCACAGGCCTTTGATCGCGTTTTAATGGCCTTCCCAAAAACCGGAAGGGAACATTTGGATACCTATTCTTAATTTCTCATGATTGGCCAGATCCAGCTTCCTCACATTAAGTTAGGCAGGAGTGCGATCCAATTGACCACACTTTCTCTCACCCTGGATTTCTCCTCCAGCTTTGTCATCATCACCACCGTGGCGGAACGCTGCTCCCAAACCATCCGCCAGAAGTCGCCAAAGGTCTCTGGCAAAGGGCCCTGGGTGGCAATGTAGGCATTCTGCTTGCGGTACCCGTCGATGTAGTTGGCGTTAATGTAGTCGCTCCCTAGGATGCCTGCATTTGGAGGGGCCGAAAGAAGAGCTGTGTTGGAATCAACGTCTTTGGCCCGTTCCCAGCCGCACTGTTAATCCCACCCTCCCCAAATCAGCAGCTGCGGAGAGGCAGGGAAACAGTCTTGAAGGAAATACTCCCGGGTTTTAAATGTTCAGTGAGCTCCAGCCGCACCTTCAGATGGTCAACCAAAGAACTGCAATTCTCTGCACAAGCCTTTCCTTGTGGTGGGGAAGAATGCAGAAATTGCAGAGACTCTGCAAGGGGAGGGGCAGGTGAGATACAGAACCCCGATTTAGACTGGCCAGAAAGTAGTTTAAACCCGGCTGGATAAGATTTATTTGTTGTATTTCATATTGATTTGCTACCTTTTGTACAGGGAGCTCAAGGGGACTTCTACAGCGCGCCCTCCTCCTCTTTTTCTCAACAACAAGCCTGTGAGGTAGGCTGGGCTGAGAAAGAGGGACTAGCCCAAATTCATCCAGGGAGCTTCTGTGGATGAGGGTGGACTCCAACCGGGGTCTCTGAGGTGGAAACCCAAGCTAGCCTCACCACTGCACCGCCCCACCCCACCCCTCTCTCTGCTCTCTATTAATTGCCGCCATCTAATCTGGCAGTCAATCTGCTTGCAGTGGTGCTGGATCGCCCAGGGAAGCAGCTGCAATTGGCGAACTAACAAGAACACTGGGGCTGAGCTTGGCCCTTTCCCTGAAAAATGGAACTCCTTTGCAGTTCCCCCCCTCCACGTCCAACCGCCGACCCATTTCTAGCTCACGGGCAACTGCTTCAGACAAGGGGTCACCGGAGCTGAGCTTCCCTGTTCAGAGGGCACTTTCCCTCAACCAGATGGTCCCGCCCCTTGCAATCAAGGAAGATCTCTGTCCTCTGCAGCCGAGGGTCGAATGCACGAGCAGCTCCCGCAGGCTGTGGCAACTCCCTGATCTGCCCAGCTCAGCGGCTCTCCGGGGTTTCAGCGGGTATGTTTTCTCCAACGAGTCACTTGATCCGCCTTCCTGTCCGGGATCTTGCTAAAGCGACCAGACCAAAGTTCTACGGAGTTGGGGCGCCTTGCTCGGGGCTTTGTACGCCCTCTGGCAGAAGTTCTCTAGGGAAGCAGCAGATCGATGCCTCCTCTTGACCCTTTGCCTCCAGACCTGTTCTGCACAGTAGGTGATGCCCTTCTCCTTGGCAACAGATGCTGGTTACTAGCCATGCAGACAGGTGTGAGATGAAGGGGAAAGACAGTCCTTTCACAAAGAACGTGCCTTTCTGGGGGAGAAAGCAGCGGCTCTCCTGTTCAAAACGTGAGCAGGCCCTGGCCTGAGGGTGAAGCTTCCCCTCCTTGCAGGGCTCCCCCCAAGGTGGCACAACTCACAAACGCAGCCCCTTCCCTTTCGAGCGGGAGATCCCTTATGGCCCTCAGGCAGTGTCGATCTGAAGACTGACTGATTCAACGGGGCATTCTTAGATCAGTCGTGTCCCTCGGGACAGCCAAGGAAGTCTGTGTTTTGAATCTCGGGCGCAAAATGAGTGGATGGTCTTCAGCCAATCTATATTCTCTTAGCACAGCCTCCCTCCTTTTCCAAGTATGCGAAAATAATAATAATAAGGTTTATCTACATCTTACCGGGCTGGTATGATGATGACTAACACCACTTTTTTTTTCCAATGCAGAAAATGAAGCTTGGAGTATTACTACACATTTTCTTGGCTTCCTTTATGGCAGTGAAATGGCTCCCTTCCCTTCCCTTCCCCCCTCCCCTCCCCTCGGCTCCTCTTTCCATTTCATCCATTTACCAGCTTTTCTTCCCTTCCCTTCCCTGCACTCCATTTTCATGTCACTCTGCAACCTGATTGAGCAAATCAGCAAAGGATCAGCACACGCGCTCCAAACTCCCACCCCTCCCTGAAATTCAATCAAGCATTTGCAAGCTCCCCCTGGTCCCCCCCCCCAACATACATCCCACCATCCTTGCCTCACCCCAACTCCATGAAATTACCTTGCATCCCCAAGAGCAGCAAAGTAATCGAAAAAGGTTAAGCTGCGAGAGGCCGCTCCTGACCCTACGTGGCCTTTGAAAGGAGCAGGGGATGCAGATTAAAAAATCCATTTTGTCCAAGGCCCTCTTTCAACTTCGCCCTTGGAAAGTTTAATGGCGCTTATTGGCCTTATGGAGTTCAGCTTTGCCATCAGAAAGGACAGCTGCTCCGAGCTGGCAGTTTGCGGAAAGCAGGACCGAGCAAAATCCCCCAAGAGCAACATTTTCCTCTGGACACAGGCGAGCCGGTAATTTCTTTGAACTCCATACCTATCAATTTGACCTCTGCAGCTCAAACAAGAACAACCTTACATATTAAGCTCTGTCTCTGTCTCTGTCTCTCTCTCTCCCCGCCTTCCAGCAAGGATTTCTATATTCTGCTAACACGGGAAACAAAGCAACTGAGCGTTAACAGCACTGTTAACAGCACTGACCTGACATACCTTTAAATTAAAGAACTGCTTTGTCTGGAAAAGGAGGAAAGGAACCTGAATGTCTGAATGTACTGTATAATCAAAGGAAGTCCTGGCTGATGGCTTCAAAGCCATTTTCTTTTCTTTTTCCTCGTGCCTCCAAAGAAATTGCATTGAAGTTTTCCCCATATTGGGCAGAAAGCTAAACTAGGCAGGGTTGGACCTGTTTAGACTTTGGGTGGGAGGTCATGAGAAAACCCCAAAATTGTAAAAAGAAAACACTTCCTAGAAGCAAACCACAGCAAGCCCTTTTCACACTGTTGCCAAGAGAATAACATGGCTGTGCCCAGGAACTTGCCAAAAGCAAAATTAGTCGAACGAAAAGTAAAGGTAAACGTTATCTTTATCACATCTTCCCTTCCTGCGTCCTACGCTCATTCTCACTAAGAGGTTCGGTCAGGGAAAGTGATTGGGTGTTGGAAGAACTTTAAATCTGGTGTAGTTGAAGTCCACCCCCATTCTCCAGTGGATCAACCTTAGGACTCCCAAATGGTACCCCCTTAACCCAAACTGATTAATCAGTAGATCTGTTATTTCTTTTCAAAAGGGGGGAACCACCATTGCAGCCTTTTACTGTAGTTCCAACAGCTCCACCTGCATTCTGAAAAAGAAGTCACTCCAAAGTTGGAGTAGACTTCTTGCCTCTTAATCCAGGGGTAGAAAAGAGTCTGTAAAGGGTGTGATTAAGCAGTAGGAGAATCTTCCTACAGGAAGAGCCTGTCTGTCTCAGGAGCAGGAACGGGGTTAGGTGGCTTAAGATGGCAAGTTGCGGCCTTATTCCTCAAGGGAGTAAGTAGGAAGGGTTTTGGCTCTCCGGCCGGCACTGAAGAATTTGGGAGCCCTGGACCTCTGTCCCAAAGTCCTGCTTAAGCGGTGCCACTCAAGAGGTGTCTGCAGCATTGGACGCGTTCTCTCTCCACCATATACCTTCTTCTCCATCTTATGACTGATTGTAAACAGTAGAAACAGAGAGAGCTGTCAACCCCGTGGTCTCTTCCTGCCTTCTGCTCTGCTGGTGCGGATCCAGAATTGGCCTTTATAGCCACTTACGGATCCACTGTTAAAATTTTACCTTTGGAAGACAATCTTACTCGGCTACGAGTGATCGCCAATGAATGAATGAATGAATGCTGGCTTGGAAGAAGAGTTCTGAACAAGAAAGCCTGAAACGTTCTCACTGAGAAGAAAATGGTCATTCCCTAATTCTGGGAAAAACATCCTCCCGCTGTTGAATTTCTTCTTAGAAATCTACTAGTGGGCCATGGGGGATCTGAAATTGGAGTCAGGTAGTCTGCAGAAGGGAGTCACTTTGGTGTTGTGGTAAAGGTGGCAGGGAAAGCTGAGTTGTGGTCTTCCCTTTGGCAGCTGGGTGACTTTAAACATACCCTCCCTCTTAACCCCGGGAGAAGGTACTTGCAGGCCGCTTCTGAAAACGTGGCTAAGAAAACCACACGGACCTGTCCGTGCAGTCACCAGGAGTCAAGATGGACTTGAAAGACCACAACAACAATCTTCACAGAGGACCAAAGCAATAAAAAAATGGCTATCCCAGCTTCTTCCAACCTGTATTCTGGCATTCTAGGAGGATACTGAAATACACTTTTCATTATCCTGCATCTTCCTGAGAAAGATATTCATGCTGGATCCCTGCTGAAGTGAAAGCACTCAAGCTTTACATCCAATGACTCAAAACTTTGCTCCTAAACTTGGTTCATCTGTGGCATCAGAGAGGTCTCACTGTAATGATTAAAATATGAGTGATGGGTGAGCTTCGAGCTGTAGAAGAGGCTAAGAGTCCAGCAAGCTTTGAAATGATTGGCATATCACTGGGGAAGTGGAATGTTAACATGCAACCAAGATAAGGGTCAGTCAGCTGTAACATGGTTATCCCTAGGATGAAGTTGCAGGTCCAGTGCAGGAAAGACCCCCATGTATGAATGGATGGGGTCCCAGAACCAGGATGATACAGCAGTAAAGAGTATAAGATTACAACCGAGGAGGTCCAAGCTCCAAGCTTTTCCCATCTACAAAAAGACTCTGTTCCTCCCTCTCAACGCTAACCCACTCAAAGGATGGTTGTAGATTAAACATGGTGGACGGGAAGAACAGGCAGGTCATCTTGAGCTCATCTAAAGTTTGTACAGGAAAAGCAAATTCTTGACAGCAAAAACCACAACAGGACTCCCCACTTTTGAAAAGGCCAACCAGTTTCCCCTCCCTCCCTGATTTCATCTGTACCTTCGATAGGCAGGAGGATGACCCGAGAATGATCGTAGGCAATCACATTGGCATAGCGGTTTTTGGGCTTATTCACCTCGAGGTTGGAGTGTTCCCAAGTAAACTGTTGCCCAGGATCAATGGACTAGAGGAGATGGAAAAAGAAAATCTAGTAAGACACAGTGACATTCCTTTTCTGCTTCAAACTCACAGTTAAGCTAAAGCTCTTCCATCTGGTGCCCTCTAGCAGTGCTAGAACTGAAATGTCCCAAATCCCCAGCCAGCATGGCGTTCGGAATTGTGGAAGTTGTGGTCCCAACATATCTACAAGGTCCTGGGTCAGGGAAGCAAGAGCAGAAGAGAAACTACCTCTCCCACCTTTCTCCAAATAATTACTGTGACCGTAAAACAGTTAATGGCTGCAACCCATCTATTACGGTAGTCAGTGTAAACGAAAAATGTGACAAAGTATTTTGAGTGTTGTGGACTGAATTCTTTTCATTCAAAAGATGTCCTCATCATTTGGGAGACTGTACAGGTGACCCTGCCAGGATGGTGGCCATTTCATTCAAACGTGTGCCCCAAAGTGGGCAAGTGATCGGTCCATCCAGACCTCTTCTGTAGTCACTCATATCATTAGGTTAAACTAGCTACCAGCTTGGTGGGCTTCCATGAAAAAAAACAAAAGATCAGGCTAACTCATTGGAGGAGAAAGGTCCATCAGGAGTTAGAACTCAGACGACTACCAAGTCAGAGGCAATATGTTTCCAATGATAAGATCCTGGTAGAAATCACTGAGCACTCTGGGGTCACAGGACCATCCCAATTGGAAATAGAATATAGAAATAAAGGAAACAATGTGCCCCACAAGAAAGTGGTTTTTTTTTAAATTGATTTATTTTAGCAAAAGCTGAATGGAGATGTGATCAGGGTGCTTGAATTGTAGATTTCCTGAAGTCACAGGAGATCAGATTGGATGACCCCTGAGGTCCCCTTCAACTCAAGAATTCTAAGCATGGCTGTGCCAGCTCTGTGCTTCAAGCAAGTCATCAACATTCTGCACTGAGAAAACCAAACAAAACACTACAAAAAGGCTTGACCAGAGGTGAGAAAAGGCAATCAAACCAATGGAGGAATGATTTTTCAACTTTATCCCTTTGCATCTTTGCTTCGCATAAGCATGATCAACATGCTTTGAAGCTTGTCTCCACCTCACAAGAATGAGAAGCTATTAAAGGAAGAAAAAAAAAAACCAGCCCTAAATTCCTTGCTTTCATTGCATCATCCTAAAATGTACAAAGCTAGACACACAAATATTATCTTTAACGAACAGCGTGCATCAAGACTGCACCTTTGCATTGTCTGAGCTTGCCACTTTTCCCCAAAGGGGCTGAATCGAAGGTGGATGGCAGCCAAGTGGATAGTTTTCCCTTTTGATCTGAAAGGGGTCATTTGGTGGGTAAACAATGTCAGGGAAGAGAGGGAGGGGAGGAAAACACGGGGATGCAGTAAGGGGACTTTGCCAATCAACAGCTCCCCAATTAGATTCTGGAAACTGTCCAAGGCCTGGTGCCAGCAGCTCCCCTCTGTTTGAATGGAACAAGGCAGACGTGGTCCTCCTCTCCGTAAGGCTAAAGATCCACTCCCTTTGCACTCACCCTCTTGCATGCATCCCACCAGCTACACTCAGGGGGGCATCTGAGGAGCTTCACCACAAAGCCTCTTGGGGTGCTAAAACTATCACACCCTCACGATGCAAAGTCTTTGCTAACGGACTGCTGCCTTACTCCAGGCCTGCCTCTCTCTCAAACCCTGCACCTTGTTAATTTCATTAAGTTTTTCTCCTCCTCTCCTCTCTTTTTTTTAAAAATCCAGCTCTGCAGTTCAGGAGGCGGCTGTCCTGGAAGGAAGCCAGAAAGCACTTTTGGATATTACATTATGCAGATTGGTGCGCGTGTGTGTGTGTGGGGGACGGCAATAAGCCTTGGCAGAGATAATACATTAGCTTTCTCCTTGCCAGCCAGCCTGCCCGCCCTGCTCAAATGCTGAGATGGGTTAGAAAAGGCCCCTACAGAGATGAGAATCTTTTCCTATCATCATCTTGGGCAATTAGCAATTCATACACTGTAAAAACTGCTTGGAGCTTGCTGGAAACAGATTTTGGGAGTTATCTCTGAATTGTTCAGGAATTCAACCACCTGCCTCCTTCTCCGCCAACCCTTGGGCAGGTTTTTCGATCTCCCTCCTGCCTCATTGCCCTTCCTATTATTAGGCAATGTTTAACATTATTTCTCCACTTCCCCAGACCTCTTCTGCTCTGTTCTGCTGTCCTTTCTCCAGGACCCACCGCAAGTCATTCCCACAGATAGAGCTGCTTTTCCATTCTTAAAATAGGGAGCCTTCGCTCCCTTCAAAGAGGCAAGAATGAGTCAACTGTCAGAAAAGGCTGTGGGATTATGGAATCCCCCCCCCCCCCGCAGCCAGTTACTGCTTATCCACAGCCAGACAAGCAGAGGGCAGGAGATGTCAGTCCTCCTAATGAAAGAGAAATCTATTTATTTATAAATGTAAAACATTTCTGGGACACTCTTGGTCTGGTCAGAATTCAAATTGGCAAGCAATCATCCTAATTATTATAATCTGACTACAGAGAGACAATGACCAGAGCAAACTCCATTGGCCATCACTCTCTGGAGAGAAGGAATCAGGGCTGAACGGCAAAACAAATGTGCAAAGGAAGAGTGAATGTGTCAGGATTGAGCCTTTAGCCACAATAGTTCAGTGTGGTGAAAGGTGAAATCCTGCCATGGGAATTGGCTCTGGGTAAGACAAGTGTAGGGCATGGAGAGATGCCAGGATGTCGGGAGGAAGGAGAGCACCCGCATTCCAGAGAGAGCTTAGAAGTTGTTTGGGTGATTTACAGCCAAGGTCAGACCCGTTCGAACCATCTGGGAAACTCTGGGAATGGTACCAGAGAGAGATAGGGAAAGGCACTGGAGGAAATGGGGAAGGAATGTGAATTGTTTTATTGTTCCTTTTTCAAATGCTTTGCCCGGGAAAAGTAAGGGGGCTGGCACGGGGGTGGGGGTGTGAGTCAATGCTTTTTACTGACTGCTTTGAGCGGGAAAAGCCATTCATGGCTTCGATCTGGATCTAGCTACTTAAATCCTAATAAAGAACTTTCCATATTCTGAACGACTTGTGGATGAAATTACTGGTTTTGGGATTTAAAGACTACGAACCTCACAGAATGGGTGGGAAGAAAGGGAAAGACCAGGAAAATCGTGATGGGATAGGGTCAATGAGAACCTCAAAAAGAGGGATAAAATTAAAAAAACAAGGTAAATGTATGAAACAACGGAAGGAGCTGGTGGAAGCAGAGATGGTTTGCAAGGAAAGGTAAGGAGGGGGTACAGCGAAGAGTATTGGTGTAACTAGATTTAGCTATATTTCCTTTTGTTTCTCTCATCTCCTACCTTTAATTTCTTGGGCTTAGTATTTCTTATTCCTTTTTTTTGCATTTCTGAATAACGTCACTGATATCACATCCTGACTGTGTTGGCAACACAGATCAGCAGGTCAGATGAAAGCCAGCATCTGCTTTCCCACAAATTAAACTTGATTATTCTTAATTGTGGCTTGGGTTTTTCTGTATCCAAGATGGTTTAAGATTATTGAATGTATCATACAAACTCATAAAACCAGGTTAATCCAGGAAGCATGTTAAGCATGTGGTGTGGCCACAACTCCTTTACAGCTGATTATTTATTGGCAAATTCAGTACAGCGAATCTACAGACGGAATGTAACTACACCACTAGCAGAACACACTTTCAAATCTAAACACACACTTCCAGTGACTAACAGTTAGAAACTCCTGTCTCCATCAACGGTGTTTGTTATTCTAACTCATTTTTATGAAATTAATGAGGCGGGCTGGGGACGTTCGAAGAGCAGTGGGTTATCTCTTAAATGAATCTATTACGTCAACTTGGCCACACTGTCTAGGTGCCGAGACCTTGCTATAAGAAGAACAGATCCTCACTGTTGCAACTGCCATGTTAGCAATTTAGCAAGAGAAAGCTACAGGGAGGCCTGTACAAAGTCATCGGAAGACGAGCTTGACTCAGAGAGTTTACTTTTTAAAACAAATTTTGCACACAAGGGGATTAGCACGGGGAAGGGATGTCAAAATCAGCAAGATGCCGCACTCATTATCAAAATCAGCAAGATGCCGCACTCATTATCTTGCAGATTTTGACACAACCCCCCCCAACAATGGATGTCACTGTCTGCACCATCTTTTGGGTAGAACAATGATATTGTATCATCAGTGACAAACAAAGCCTGTTCTGGAGTGAGCTGTTTCGGACTGTTCAAATCTTAACCAACCAAGGATTACCGCAAGGAATCAAAGCAATCAAGGATTGTTTAGCTACCCTGGTACAGACTCAGGCAGTTTAAGAAGGGGAAGACACAGGAAACAGGCCTTTCAGTTCTGATACAATATTTCCAGCCCATCTCACTATTCATTTGATGTCACTGCTGGCATATCAAGATTATAGGTGCATGAAAACTGTAGCTAGAAATTATAGAGAGGCGGGCATTTATTTTTGTGAAGGATAACAACAACAACATGATAACTTTTATTTATTTATTTTCTATCCCGCCTGTATTATTTTTATAAATAACTCAAGGCGGGGAACATACCTAATACTCCTTCCTCCTCCTCTTTTCCCCACAACAACCCTGTGAGGTGAGTTGGGCTGAGAGCGAGCGACTGGCCCAAGGTCACCCAGCTGGCTTTCGTGCCTAAGGCAGGACTAGAACTCTCAGTCTCCCGGTTTCCCATTGGCTCCTTCCTAGGGCTGAGAGACAGGGACTGGCCCAAGGTCACCCAGCCGGCTTTCATGCCTAAGGCGGGACTAGAACTCTCAGTCTCCCGGTTTCCCATTGGCTCCTTCCTAGGGCTGAGAGACAGGGATTGGCCCAAGGTCACCCAGCCGGCTTTCATGCCTAAGGTGGGACTAAGGTGCCTAAGGTGGGACTAGAACTCACAGTCTCCTGGTTTCTAGCCCATTGCCTTAACCACTAGACCAAACTGGCTCTAATAATATATCTAATATATAACAACAACAACAACACTTGGACACAATAGAAATGGAGAGAATCTCAACTCAACAATTACAAAAAGTTGCATTACTTAGAACAGAGCTTTCCAAACTGTGTGTCGCGACACAAAAGTGTGTCGCCTGCGGGGCCCAGATGTGTTGCGTCAAAACCCGGAAGCGCTGATGGCGCGCCACCGGGCCATCAGCGCTTCCGGGTTTTCCCGCGGCGACACACCAACGGCGGCGCGTGAAAATTCGAAAGCAGCAGCAGCGCTTCTGGGTTTTTGCGCACTGCCGCAATGGCGGCACTTCCGGGTTTTCCCGCAGCGGTTGGTGTGTCGCCGCGGGAAAACTTTGGAAAGCCCTTTGGAAAGCCCTGACTTAGAACAATGCTTTTGAACTTTGATGTTGGAGAAGACCCTGAGAATATCATGGACAGCCAAGAAAACAATGGAATGGATCATCAACCAAATCAACCCAGAGTTCTTACTTGAGGCACCAATGACCAGGCCCAAATTATCCTACTTTGGACACATTCTGCAAAGACCCAGCTCTCTGGAGAAGTCCATAAAGCTGAGAAAGGTGGACGGAAAGAGAAGAAGAGGAGGACCAGCAGAAAGAGGGAGGGACTCAGTTACAGGGGCAATGGAGGCACCCATGGAAGACCTGAAGGACCAGGTATGGGACAGATCCTCCTGGAGAAGGTCTATCTATGTGGCCTCTAAGAACCACCACCAACTTGATGGGACATAATCAATCAATCAATCAATCAATCAATCAATCTGAAGACCTAGCTCTCTGGAGAAGTCGATAAAGCTGAGAAAGGTGGAAGGAAAGAGAAGAGGATGACTAGCAGAAGGGGGATGGACTGAGTTACAGTGGCGATGAGGACACTGTTGGAAGATCTGAAGGACCAGGTTAGGGGGAGATCATCATGGAGACAATCTAAGTGGTCGCTAAGAGTTGACAACAACTTGAGGGCACATGCTATCCTAGATCCTTGGGAAGGATCCAATTGTCGAAAGTGCCAAATGCAGTCAGAACTATTTGGTGGACTGTGTATAAACCATCATCATCATCATCATCATCATCATCATCATCATCATATTCATAGCAATGACACTGCATGGAAGGGTGAAAAATATAGTGGACTTGTTGAAAGCAATTCTGATGTTCCAGAGACTGGGGTGGGGGAGCGGAGTCAAATCCTGGTTTCCTGGGAATTGGGACAAAGATGGTACATTGAACTGGGAATGAAAGTAGGAAAATAAAAGCTTTCTTGCATAAGTGCAGCCTTTGGACGTAATCTGGAATAAGCGTTTCGGGTCTTGTATGAATCTAGCCCATTTCTGTTACTCATTAAGGCAACCTCTTGTTTTTCAGCTGTGGGCCTGAAGCAGACCAGGCTGCTTTAAGCAATGGCAGAGCTGGGTTGAGCTTGTGCACAGTCCCAATTATTTTCAGAGCATGCACAGACTGCTCTCTTGGCAAACAGCACAGATAACTGATCGGCTCTTATGACTTTGAGCAGAAAGGAAGGTTTTCGTAACGGGGTTTCAGCCTCCAACCCATCCTTGGTGACGCCTCCCACCCTCCTCGATTTGCTCCGATCTTTTGCATTCGTACCTCATATTCCTGAGACAGCTTCAGATTATCGTTGGCTTTCAGGTGCTCCGTGTGATCTGCCAGTTCTGAAATGGGGATTGGTGGATGGTTCAGCATACCTGGGGGGGTAAAGAAAAAGGACATGTGGGGAGTGGGGGGAGAAATTCTCCTTCAATTGAAGCCATTAGTTAGGAATAAAATGACATATGCTTCACTACTCAAATGAAAAAAAAACTGCAATGAAAGAACGGTTAGAAAAGGTGGGATAGAGTGGAAAGGAAAATTGAGGGCTCGAAATTGTGTCCTTTGGAACTCAAAAAGAAAATTCCCCGTTATGGCCCCAATCTCAACATAGGTCAGAAAAATGTGCATTCTATTGAGGAGGAGGAAAAGGGGGCAACTGAAGGAACAAACTAACAAAGAGATTCTGACAACAGCCCCTTGGTTGCCATTTCAAGCGGTGGGGTTACAGGTCAGGTCAAGGAAGAGAAAAGCGAGCAGAGTCCCAAAATAAGATGGAGCAACATGTTGGAGTGCCAGGATGTAAAGGTGCCAAGAATAAAATGTGTCGTCCATAAAAATCATCCTCATCAAATCTCACACCCCATCCATGTCCGCATCAAAGAGAAGGGGGGGGGTGCAGCTGAGTTGCCCAGAGGAATGAGAACGTGGCATGTGCGTGGGGTGTGTGTGTGTGTGCAGTGCAGAGGACCTGCAGAGGCTTTTCAAAACTTTTCAAAACTTCCCACAACCTATGAGGAGAAACCGGGCAGGTCTGCCTTTGCGCTGAGAAGGTGAATTGGCTGCCACAAACAAATGGGCCGGAACAGGAAAGAAATCTGATTTAAGCGGTACAATCTAGCAGGACGCTTTCTTTCAACATCCCCATTCAAGGAAGCATCTGTAGGGAACCTTCCTGAGGATTTTGCCCAGCAAAGCAGAATGTCATTTTCCTTTTCAGGATAAACTGCCTTTAGGGCTACAAGAGGTCCCCCACCTGTCAGAATTTAACAGGGGTTAGCACATCTCCGAAAGCAAAGGAGAAGAGATATGCCATTTATTTGCGATCTTATCATACTGGGGAAAGTAGGAAAAAACTATTCTCTTGGCACGCAGAGGAGGGGGAAAAAAAGTCTCCAGGAAAAAACCGCAACGTTTTGTACTTAACAAATGCCTGTATTGTTTGCTTGTGGGAATAGGCACTATTCCAGAATTTAGGAAACACTTGCTGTTTCCTCCTGAGATCACCCATCATTAGTTTTAGGCCTCTTTTTTTCTGTTAGATCAGCGGGGTTCAAACTTTTGCAGGCCATGGAACCTGTTCACTAAAAAACAAAACTGTAATCCCTGATCAAGAGGGGTGGGGCTTCTGAATGTCAGTTGACAACCCCTCCAAGTTTCTGCTGTATCTTAGGGTCTAAGAGGAAAAAAACCAAAAAACCAAAACCATCTCTCTGCAAGGGACAAGGGGGGAAAAGTACCTTTGTCTTAGTCTTTTGTGGAGAATTTTTTCCCCTCCATCCCAGGGAACCCATTTGAGTCCTTGTGGGACCCCTAGGGTTCCCCAGGACCCCATTTGAAAAATCCCACATCAGAAGTTTCAATGATCGCTTTTAATTGGGTATCTGCTCCCGTTTGCAAGAGGGAGAGAAAGGAAAAAAAGGAAAATAGAGGCAGAGGTTGCCGTATGTAGAGTTTTACTATATTCTTCTTTAAAAAGTTTTTAAAAGGTTCTTTGCGCAAGCTGTGAGGAAAAACTCAACCTCTCTTTGGGGTGCACTCTCTCCCGTCATTTTACGGGGAGAACTTGAAGTGCATTTTTTAAAAATGCCAGTTATTGCTGAAACCCAACACCTTTCCTTGACCCAGAGTAACTCCATTTTATCCCCACACCCCTGCAGTTCCTGGGCCAGGCATCCTAGCCAGAGATGACTGCTCTTACTATTAAGCCACAAGCCTAATTTTTTCCCCTTCTTGGAATTAACCATGGTTATGGCTCTGGAGAACATTCCCCTTCAAATTTGCAACTTCAATAGCGTGGGTGGATGTGTGGTCACCCACGTATATACACTTGGCAAACTGACTTTTAATATTGTTACAGAGGCTACTCTGGAATTGGATCACCAGACTGATGCCTGGTACTGTAAGGGCAGACTGAGGGAAGGAAGGAAGGAAGGAATAGTGAAAGGGGAATGCAGCTGTATTAAAATATAAATAAAATAAGTTTCCACACACCGCCTGCTTTTGCAGCAGGAAGGTGCGGACCGGGAATTACTGTAGCAAGGTTTGGAGAAATGTTCATGCTGCAACGTTAAAGTGATTTCCTCTGGTACCTTGTTATGTTTAGGCATGTAATAGAGGTTATTGTCCAGAAACCTGTGTAATATAAATCTGTTATACAAGCTTATTCAACAGCACTGATTTCAGTGGGATTTGCTCCCACCTTAAGGAGGCATGAAATCACTGCCTTAGATTCAGTCTTCGCATTACCCAGAAGAGTATAATCAAATTTAGGGGCTGCACTTCATCAGGCTGCCACGGAAAAGGTGAATACACCTTCTGTGCAAAAACCTCTATGCGTTTAATAAGGACCCCAAAGAACTAGTTTTCTGAATACTGAGGGTTTAGGGAAACATTCAGGAATACCACCGCTTTCAATTGCATTTGAGAGGGTCTACTCTTGTATTGTTATGGCTTCTTTCTAACAACTCTTGGGAACTGTCAAGCAAGGGAGGGATCACCATCAAACTTCCAGCATCTTCTCCATTTCTTCAAATTTCAGGAGGGCAGCCACGGCAGGAAAGCTAATGAAATGTGCAGTGTCAAGGCAATTCATGTGACCCTAAGAAGGGCTTTCAAGGCCTAACAGGTGTCTAGATAGGACAACACGTTCCCCATGTTTCATATGGGTAGTGATGAAGCTCCACTGATTCTGCCCGAAACAAGATTCCTTGGCAAGAGTGCTGGGAGCCATGGAAAATATATCAGGAGTCACGGGAAATGACTTTTCCCTAGTTAGCCTTCTGTTAAACCACCACAGTGCCTTGCGAACAGAAAAGGGAGAGGTGGGGAGATGACGGGGAGCCATGGAGAATTTCGAGCCCTATTGGGTGTTGCATGATTAAAAGCATCAGCAAGCAGTGGTGGCGGCACAGAGTAAAATAAACCTGGGGGGGGGGATAAAAAAAAACCTGAAACAGACATAGCAAAAGCGTGTGCTGCATCTACCAGTTTTACAGTATGCTTTTGCAAAAGACTAGCAGTCTGGACTGTTTTGCACCCACCAAACTCAGCACAGGAACATACCATGTGGGAGGGATAGATTCTGAGACAGGAGTATTGCAAGCCCCCCCCCCCAACCCTCCGAGTTTGGAGAGCTAACCTGGATGAGTATTTAGCTTCTGAAGATCAGTTACTGGTTAAAACCGGAGAATTTAAAAAGCCAGCGTTAAGATGTAAATATTTTCTCCTTCAGTTTATTTTCTAATAGATTAGGCCTCCTGAATTTTTTTTAATACCTTAAAGTGGTGTCAGACTTGATCCAGATTTTTAAAAAAACAAACCAAACCAAACCATTTTTCATTCCTGCAGAAAACAGAGCAGGCGGATGTGCTCATCTGCAGTAGAGTTTCTATTCAGAGGCCAGCCCCCCCGGGGGGGGGGGTTCAATGGGGACAACTCCCAGGTCAGTCTCTTCAACAGCCTTCCACAAGCCGCCTTCCTTAGTAGCCAAGGAAATCAATAATAGATTAGCCCTGCACATATTCATTTCACAACATCCTAGAGTTGGAAAGAACCGGAAAATCCAGTCCCCTGCATCCACCTCTCCAGCAGATGGTACGCAGCCTATCTGGAAGGAAGTCCGATTCAGTTCGATGGGGCTTAATGGCGTTCTCCTTAGCAAGTGAGTGTTGGGTTGCTGAAGACAGGAAAGGGAAGATGCTCTGAACTGGGGGATAACTACAGCAGGGGAGAAGTTCCAAAAATAAACGCGACTTCCTTCTCGGATGCGCTCAGTGCCAGCCGCTTTCCAGGAGGGACCCCAACACTTTCTACAGAACGGTGGCTCTCGAGGGAGTGAGCTGCACTTTCCAGCCGCCCCCAACATCAGCCCTACTGCCTGGGGTTGCTGAGAGTTAGAAGGGTGTAGTTTACCCCCCCTTGCGAAGGCCACTTTTGCCCATGGCCCCCCTCTTCCTAATTCACGCCCCTAGACTTCCACGCTTTCTCGTTAGGGATGATCTGGCGGCTGCTCCAAGTGTAGAGATGGACCTTTTTAGATTTCTATTTAGCTTGGGTTCTCTTCATAGTCAGGCAGAGTATTTTTTTTTCCCCAGTGCTTTTTTCTGCATGAAAACAAAGGCTATATCACAGTGTTAACTGCTGGAGGTGACAGCTTCTAGCCCAGCTTGGCTGATCTTGAACAAGCAAAGCTGAATCAGACCTGGTTAGTATTTCGATGGGAAATCACCAGGAAATCCCTCAACTGAAGGCTAGACCAGTCAAAAACATCCTGGAAGAAGGCAATGGCCAAGGCATTTCTGTTCGGATGCCAAGAACCCTCAGCGGAGTTGAGCTCAACTTGAGGGAGCTTTACTTTTGTATCTTCCACTAAGTTATGGTTACTCCCATCTTTCTCATTGGGAGCGGTTTCTAGAACAGATAGAGCCTACGTGCCTGTTTGAGAACAAGCAGATCTGCTATGTCCCACTCACCCACCCCAGGGCAGAAGCACAGGCTCGAAGCTCAGATGGCTGTAACTCCTACTCCTGTGGCAGGAGGAATTGCAGGGATTGTGGGAAATAAATTAAACGGCTATGCAGTTTACATGCTATTATCCAGTTTGATACAGAAACACAGACCAATATTCACCCCCCACCCATCCCTCTATCTTTTCCTCCAAAGTAAAAGCAGCTTTCTGAAAAAATCTAGTTATTGACCAAGGCCACATTTTCTGGCTTTGAAATAGAGATCTTATGGGATAGAGTAGTTCTCTTCTCATCTAGCATTTCAAATCCCTCAAAATCTCCTTAATCTTGTTACTGCAGAGAATTGAAATACACTCTCGCTCTCTGAGCCTCCCCACCGCCAGGAGTCGGATCATTTGCCAGATAAAATTGCCCAAACATCTGTTATCCTGGCTGAAGGCCTTCTTTGCCAATGAAGCACAGTGAGAAACGCTGATGTTATTTTGGATTGTTTTGCCCAAAATTCAAATTTTAAAACTGATGCTGAAAAACAGGCTGGGTTTCCATTCAACCATCTCGAATTCCCAACACTCTGTCCCAAGTTTGAAGCCATCTCCCTAAGCCTGAAACAGCTTTGTTTCAAGCCCGAGTCACTCTGCTTAGACTCAGAAATGCCCCACAAACAACTGAACTGCTGTTTCGAACTTGGTCACTTGAGGCACAAATGACCAGGCTCAAATTATCCTACTTCGGCCACGTTATGCGAAGACCCAGATGTCCATAATGCTGGGAAAGGTGGAAGGAAAAAGAAGGACAATCAGCAGCCAGGGGGATGGACTCAGTTACAGGGGTGATGGGGGCACCCTTGGAATATCTGAAGGATCAAGACTGGGGCCAGATCATCATGGAGGAAATCTATCTGTGTGGTTGTTAAGAGTCAGCACTGACTTGATGGCACATAGTCTATCAATCTTAACTTGAAGCAGCGTGTTTCAACTTTGAAACGGTTCAGATCTGAAAGATTTTGCATACAGGGTGACTTGTTTTTCCACATGATACTCTTTCTTGCCTCTTCCATGCCAGTGTCCCAATGTCTCTTGATCATGGGTGACCCAGTAGACATGATTTCTGATTCCTCGGGGCTCCTTTCAATGTTACTAAAGGAAAAGGCTCCTTTAGCAGCAGCCCAGACCTTGAGCCCACCGCTCTCGTGGGCATCATTGTGGGGATGCGGCATTTTGTGGCCTGGTTAGAACAAGCAAAGAATTAGTTAGATATTATTAAGATTATTATATGAACAGGGCCATAGAAGAAGAAGGGAACTTGGAGATCATCTGTTTCCACCTCCAGCTCAGGGCAGGAATCATGCAAGGACAGTGGCCCTTACAGATCTCCTATTGACACCATGTCTTCTCTACAAGGGGTGTTCTCCATTCCCTGTGATTTAACAGATTTAACAGTCTGATGGAGGGAAGGGCAGCCTTCAAACATATCCCGAGGCAGACTCACATGCTATAAAGCAAGCTCCTACATTTGACTTACAAATGCAACACAGCGCAGCCTCACAGAATAAACCAAGAGAAATTACTAGCTTGCCAGCATTTTATGAACTTGCTAGGGAGGTTGAGACCTTGTTTCAGTAGCTGAGCATTTTCTCCTCCTGGGGAAGAAGAAGGCAGAACTCTACACACACACACGCACACATAGACACACACACACACCATTCCCTTGCTGGCATGAGGTTGCTTGGGTCTATCCCAGCCAGTGCTTCAGTACAAGCATTTCAATACAGCTTCAGTACAAGCTGTAACATCCAGTCTGTATGAAGCACTTTCAGAAGTGGACCAAGAGCTGGGAAGGGGAATTTAATCCCCCTGCCCCAATTTCAGAGCTGCGCACCAATGCTGTAAATAAGGTTAGCTGGGGGTCGGGGTGGGGGAATAGAAAAAGCACTTTCCACTCATTCATGCCACTCAGTCATGTGACTTTGGAAAACATGGCTTTGGCTATGAGAGATGATCCTGGGGACTCTTTACAACTTCTACTGCCTTTCTGCAAAGAAATATTTACAATGTAGGGATATAACAACACTGATCTACTTTACAGGATTATATGCAAAGTTTGTCTTTAAGCTAGATCATGCAGACAACTGACAGAAGTGGGATAATTCTTTCTCTCAAATAGCATGTGCTAGAGATACTGTATTTTTTTTTAAAAAAATCCCAATATTAAATAAAAGCAAAGAAGCTCTTCTTATAGATAGACAAGCAAAACTATTAGATTAGGGAGAAGGGTTCTAATGTAGCTAGTTCATTCTTTTTTACTTATTTATAAGTAAAATTTTCTCTCCCACGATGGATAATATACAAATCAGGTCCTAATATATCACAGAAATATCAAATACAATGCTGCGCTGGAAAGCAATTTGTTGCAAAGCTTACCTAGCAAACTGAAATAGAACAAATGTCAGTAATTCTCCTTCAGAGTTTCCCCTGATATACAAGTTTTCTATTTGGAAAATTTCTTTAAAAAACATGTTTATGTACAGCCATGCCTTTATTACTTTTATGTAGAATAATGTATGAGCAGAAAAGGCTCTTTCCCTACCCGTTTCCTCTAATTCCATCACTACCCAGGGAGCAAAAGATCGTCGAACATCCTTAATCTTGGGCGTACTACAGATAAAACACCATGAGAGCACAGAGAAATCTCCATGCCAGTTCCACTATTTTTGCAAACATGCTGGAACACAAAACACCTTAAGCAACTGAGAATCTGCCAGTGTTGGTTTTGACTCTTCCAGCTGCAAAGTGAGAAAGGTACCCCTGTTGTGTGTTTATTAGTGGTACCAATCCCGAAAATTTCCTGGATTTGTGGCTGTAACCTGTTTCCATGCATTTACCCACCCACCCCAAAAGTGATGGGCGGGCCAGGGTCTCCTTTTCAGGGTAGGCATTCTCTGCTCATGTCAAGAAATCCCGTTCCCTGTCCTGTCCGGAGCAGAACTTTTGTTTCAAGCCACCTCCCCAACCACATGGCTGGAGATCTGGGCTCTCGACTTGTGAGAAGATCACAACAGAGCTGCAGGATAACTATGCCTGGCCCTTTAATTGGCAACCCTTTGATGACTGAGGTTTGATCCTGACTCTTAAGTCCAGAAGGGTGGACTCCAACTCCCAGAATTCCTCATTGGCCAATATGGCCATTCTGAAAATTCTGGGAACTGAAGACACAGAGAAATGATTTTATTTATTTATCAAATTTATATAGCTGCCCATCTCCATACAAGATTTGATGAAGGATGCTCCAAGGCTGAACTGCCACAGCATGGCACTTGCAACAAGCTGGCATTATAATTCTCCAGAACCCAGCCACCTGTTCTTGCACTGTATCTAACATTCCTCAAACTGACTTGTCTTGGCCATTACTTTTTTCCAGCAGTGGAAATCCCTACAGATCAATACAAATCCAGAGAAATAAAATTAACCCTACCATTCTTTTTCTTTTCTGGGTGAGGGTGCCTGTGAAGAGCTGCATTCACAAAATACTCCTAACTTAGATCTGAACTAACCTGTTTGCTGGCTTTGCCAAATACATAGGACCATAAACAGGCTAGCTTTGCGTAACTTGCTAAACAACAAAAAACGAAGCAAAACAAAAACTAACCAAGTTTAACAATAGACAGGTTTTACAGTGTTGTGTGAATGCCACTGCTGTCTTTAACAGTCCTGGTTCAGAGTGTTGTGTAAACATAACCAATGTGTATGAAATATGTATGGAGGGGAAAGCTAGCAAGTGGATGTGGGCTTCCAAAATCTGAACCTAGCATGCCGACAACGGTGAAGGCTGAATTTCCTAGCACCTGGAACTGGCTCTGGACTATTTTATAAATGTGAAATGTTATTAGTATTCTACCACTGTTCCTCTAATCGTACGCACATTGACTTAAAGTATTTTAATAGACATATATAAGCACACACCAAGATTTAGACACAAATCTGGCTGTGGTCGTTTTGCAAAAGGCCTTTTGGCTTGAAAACTGTAAAACTGGAAGCACAGTTAAAACAAATGGTGCGAGACGCAGAAGGGGAATGGCAGAAGACACAGAGGCGCAGAGAAAGAGAGAGAGGGAGAGAGAGAAAATGCGAGGGGAGGAAGAGCAACAGAAGGGAAGCCAAATTTTTCAGGGGGTGGTTGGAAAAGGAATACAACCAATGAAACAGAGAAGAACGAAAACACACAGGAACTAACTTTCAAGGTCAAACTCAGGGTCATTGAGAGGACTGCTGAGGCCAGAATCTGCAGAAAACAGTAAAACAAAAAGAAAAACAAAAAATATATATACACTTGTATAAAAAAAAATGCTACTCAACCAAGAAAAAACAACAACCAACAACAGTAACAAAAAAGGCAACACAAAATTTAAGAGGAAATGAAAGGATTTTTTTTTTCCAGGAGTAAGATGGCATGCAGGAAATGTTTTCCTTGCTTTCTTTTAGGCTGGTGTTTTATGTTTTTGATGCATACTGTGCGATGGTATAAGGTCTTTTTTAATAAACATGAAGATGTTTGCATTTATATCTTGTTATTAAAATAGAGAGACATTGAGCAAACAACCTTGGAAGGCACTTTCCACCCCCTCTCCTATCCCCTCCCCAACAGCCAAAATTTGCTGATGTGTTAATTTTTTACTTTAAGATAGATTTGCTTTAGAAAGGTGCATTCCTCTCTGGTTTGCCCACATTCTGAGACAGAGACGTTGATCTAATACCCTTATTTTTACACATGAATATTACGCACAAATACATACAGAAATATATACTGTATATATACCACATATGTATGCAAGTGAGTGTACAGAAGTATGCATGTAAAAAACAACAACCAGACTCTCACAGAATAACTGAAAACAAATACAAAGTCAATAGAAAAGTTATGCAAATATTCACTGAAAATACCAAAACAATTGGAAGACACATAAATCAAACATACAAATAAAAATGGTGGATTCTCTCCATTCCAGAACCAGCACTAAGTTGCAACTGTATATTCATTTACAAGATAATATGTTTCAATAAACTCTATGGAATTTAAACAGATGCATATATGATTGTACTGAAAAAGTCCTTTTCTTATTTATTTATTGATTGATTGATTGATTGATTGATTGATTGATTGATTGTTCATATTTCTATTACCGCCCATCTCCCCTCTGGGTTTTTGGGAGACATGTAAGATGCTACCTCTTTTCCTATTTTTTTTTTTAAAAACCTTGTCTCCCTATTCCCAAGTTACTGGACCTATCCTACCCCTTAAGACCCAAAGAGGCCTTTATTGTGCAGTCATTCTGCTTTGTTACAAAAAATCCTGCTGTTATTTCTTTATTCTTATTTATTGCTAAATCTGTAGCCTGCCTTTCTGTTTGCATTAGCACCCAAGGTGGCTTACAAAATCCAGAATATAAAACATGCATCAACATGATTAAAATCAAAACTGATATAATTAAAATCAGTGGACTCCTTTTGCTAACACCCCCCTTGCTTCTGTCTTCTTGCACAAAACAAAAACAAATAAAAATCCTTAACACCTTTACATGTAGTGCTTGGGATTGTTCATCTGGACCTCGTGTGTCACAACCACACTCTGACCACACCAGGCTTCACTCCAAGCCTGTGCATCACTTCTTTTTCTCCAATCTTGAAATTTTAATTGCAAATTCAGAGCTTAAATCAGTTCTCTGTAGCCTGTGAAGCGCTACACAGGTGGGTGGCTTCTTTATAACCCCTTACGAACCTGGGCTAGTTTGCTCAACAGAGAGAGAGGATACGTACCTCCCTTTCCGCTAGCCAGACAGGCTCTCAGTGAAAAATACAGAGAGGGAAATTTCCCCAGGACTCAACTACCTGTACCCAAGAATAGATTGGCAGAACTTGGCCAATTTTCCTGAACCATTCTGAAGGTTTTGGCCTTTCCCCCTCCATCTCCAGAGACACAACTGGAGGTAAAGCAAAGTCAGTGAGGTAAAATAGTTTGGAGATAATAGAGTGCTTGAGCAAGGGGGTGCTGTGGACGACAACTGAACCCCAGGAGCTGCCACTTCACCATCTTCTGAAGATCCCTCTTCACGCAAGACACTTGGATGAAGTTTTAAGCATTTGGGTGTAAGGTCCAGTTACAAGATTTGGGGCAGTAAAAAACCCTCTGCTCACAGAATGAAATCCTCTCGCTACCTCTGCAAACCAGATACATTTGTTCCCAGGTGCTGCTCCCACTGTGAACCCAGGACTGGCACATGCAGTAACCAAAATTACTAAATGACACTTAGTTCAGATTAAAAAAGGATTATTTAGTCACCCAAAATCATTTTAAAACATTAAAATAATGCTATTCTTTTAATCATGATCATTCCAATCCTGCAGTAAAGAAAGTGGGATTCTCCTTTGCAAACATGAGCTTTGTGGTGCTTCCCCTCCCTCCCATATTTGGGCACTGCCTTTTTAAGTTCTGCCAGACAGAAAGAGACACCTTTACCTTCCCTCCTGGCATCTGAGTTTTGGCCAAAGCCTGCTTAAATACTCGTGAATATTTCTTCGAGATCCAAAGTGGCAAAAATGACCACCTCAAAAATGTAAATGAATAAATCTGCAGCTGAACTCCTACATTCAACCTCTCATTCTGGATTACAGAAACCAAAATTAAATCATCTTCCATGGTAGCAACAGACCAAAATCCTTTTGTCTAAATCTAAGTTCCTAATCTAGAAATGTCCATTTAAAAAAAAAGGGGGGGAGGGGGAGAGAAAGAAAAAAAGGGGAAGAACAGAAAGAAACACCAGAGGCTACATTTCACACTGGCAGAAGGTAGTCATGAAGGAACAGCTTCGCAACCAGTGGTTGTGGAGTAACCTCCTCTTGGAGAGGGATACAGTATATCAGCTGCAAAAGAGATCCTCTTGCAGCATTTGCAATCTTGACGGACAAAGGAGCCCGGAGTTTCCTTCTGCACGCTGGGGAGTGGAAGAGCAAAGCAAAGGAATCATTTGCAGCCTTGTTGGGCACTGGCTGTATGAGCTGCTTTGTCAGGCTGCCAGGAGTAAAAAGGAGCAGCCTGGGAAATAACGCTGGGCTCTGGGAAAAGATCTGGCCCAGGCAGCAGACGGGGCAGTCGCTGAAGTCTTTGTGCAGGGCGATACCTGCCCTGCAACGGCACTGCGCCTTCGCTGCACTCAGGTGATCTAACCATAAACCTCTGACATTCTACTGGCTTAAATTTCCACTTGTGGGGAAGGAAGGAAGGAAGGAAGGAAGGAAGGAAGGAAGGAAGGAAGGAAGGAAGGAAGGAAGGAAGGAAGGAAGGAAGGAAGGAAGGAAGGAAGAACAGCAGACAAAGGTTGAACGAGAGAAGAAAGAAGGGGCGTACTTACTTTGCGGGGGGGGGGAGGGGGTCCACAAAATGGAAGGGAGCTTTGTTTTGAAACCAGAACAAACCACTGCGCTCCAAAAATGAAACTAGAACACTTGGGTTATTCGGAGTTTCAGACAAAACAGCCACCGCATAGGCTGAACAAGGCAAAGCCGAATTCTCTCTCCTTTCCTCAGCAGCATCCAGGGAAGCATATCCCGCTAACCAAGTCACCTACCCGACTCTTCGCATGTTAGGATCTTCCGCCTTTTCCCCATTCTCTGCCCTAAACTATTTGTGCCTGGAGCCAAACTGCTCCATCTTCTTCCATGCATGGGCCAAAACACTGGTGCACGCACCACTTGCAACCAGCTGTTTGTGTGGGAACATTCTGCCCGTCACTTTTATGTTAGAAGGGGCATGCAGACGTACAAAGAAGCAGTTCCTCCTAATGCAAAAGTGGAAATGCTGCTTCTCAGATGGTGTCCACAGCTGGTTGATGAAATATAGTAAGAAAATATTACAAGCAGCATTCCCATTTTTCTCTTCCCCTTTTTTCCTCATTCACAAAACCACACACAAAGAAGAAGGCTTCTTCTAAAATCCTTTCCACCTTCAGCTTTTTTAAAAAATAACTACTTGCATTAAAAGTTAGTTAAAAGATTTTTAAGAGGGCCACCGTTTTAAATCAATATAAACAGGGCCAAATCAATTTAAAATAGTTCAGCCAATTAGTTAATCAACTAAGCTCATTGTCTGCTAAGCAAAGCTAAATTCTGCCTATTCTACAAACTGAGCAAAGTCATCGAAATGTGCAGATTCCACCATCCAGAGTAATTTATTCAGCATGATGATAGCCTCCAGAGAATGATGGCGAGGTATGGTGGTCCATTTGCCCACCAGAAGCCTCATCCAGCTGTTTCAGACTTTCAAGCCCATCTTGAATAAAATGGACTAAGAGCCTGTTTGTCAGTTTGTTTACATAAAGCACACATCATCTCAAGGCTGAATCACACCACCAATATCTCACCTGGTGGTTTTGCTGTACTTATGTAAAATTACACATACTGTACGTGTCTTTGCAAACAGAACTCTGTAAGGGCATGAACTGGTGTCAGAAGCATGCAACTGTCTAGGAAAACAGGGCGGGCGGCATGAAGCTGGTTACCTGGCGTCTGGAAGTTGATGCGCCGCATCTCCACAGGATCCTTGGGGTGGTGAGGTGTGATCTCAGCATTATTCAGCAAGCACTTGATCCGCGGCTCCGAGTCTTTGCGTTTGCTGGTGGGAGAAAATAGGAGGAGGCAGGAAACAAGGAAGTAGGTAAAGGGAAGGCGATCAAGCCCCAACAACTATTGCAGATAGCGCACACAGTGCTTAATCAGGCAAAAGACGGTCAGCTTCAGAGAAATAAATCCGTGCAATCTTTTTTGAAGCCATCTGCATGAATAATCTTCGGGCTTCCAGTAGCAGGGGGAATGATACATTAAAACTAGAAACACACTGGCTTTACCACTGCCAAGGACCGGAAAATTAAGAGGCACTTTTCAGTGTGAGAATGGTCCGAAGAGAGGCACTGAACGCAACCGATAGCCCGGTAGCTGATGAGTTTGGAAATGCGTATGCGGAAATTGCCTTTGAGAGCTCATTTAACCTTTTGCTCAGGACTGGAATTCAACGGTCAGTTTCAGTTAAACAGAGGCTTAGCAGCCAGATGACTTTATTTGCTTCTTTCAAAAACGAAGTCAATTTTGGAGAGAATTAGACGATGCAAGTAGGCAGACTTGCCTCTTCTATGGATATAAACCCACAGGTTCAGTAGCACATCGGAACACAACCAGTGACTGCAAGTACTTTACAATTTAGGAACTTCCAAAATTGTACTTGCAATCTAGTTGTGTTCCAATGTCATGAACACAATCATTGGTTAGGTTCCAATGAGATTTAAAACCCTAAGGGGCTGAAGAAGAAAATTTCAGCTCCTTATGCCCTGGACCTTTCTCACTACCAAGATGAAGCATTCTCCATCTCTCCTTGAATCGACAAAACACTTCCTCAGCATGAATTCCGCTGGGCCCGCTGCTAACCTATTTTCTTCCCAATCACTGCCAGTTCCCTGGTCCCTCTCCAAGGACATGAATTGCAAAGCCTAACAGATTTTGCAGACCTTTTGGCTGTAAAAGCCCATGCTGCTTGGCAAGACCGAGGAAGCAAGGCCTACACAGACTTCAGGAGGGTATCTTTAATGCTGGTCTTAGGGTAAATGCAGAACTTTAGGAATTGAAAAGAGGAATTTCCAGCCTCAATTGTAATTAACTCATTGAGGCGGAGCCTCTGGATGCGTTTTTCCCCAAGTTTCTTGACAGCTGGATTGAGATGCCAGTTCAGAGATGATCTGTCAAAAGATTGGCTTTCTGTCTCTTTATTGTTTGTACCTAGTTTTCCTTCCACACCTTTCCCAGCCTTAAGACCAGAACAGCTCAGGATGGCTTCAGCTGTCTCACTTATGGGCTAGAGATGAGAGGAAGGCAACACTGTGAGGACGCATCAGCAAAAATACGTCTCATGGGCATGTTTGTACCATAGTTAGGAGCAAGTGAGGAGATACCCTCAGCCTGTCAACCAGAAAAAAAATACTGCCTGTTTCGTTGATAACTAAAGGAGGATTGGTGGGAACAAGGGAAAGAGGGCCGTCTGCACAGCATCCAAATTCTTGAACTACCAGCTCCCCGGGGAAGATGGGAATTGAGTTGGATAAATATGGAGGCCATTAGGTTAATTAAGCTCTACAGTACAGATGTGAAGCAGCTATCAGCTGCCCCAGGCTTCCTCCTGACAAATTTATTTATCTATCTATCTTTAATTCTCCTCCCTTCTACTTCAGAGTTAAAGCTGGCTTGCGTTTGCACGGCTGGTGACAGGCCAGTAGGTCAGCTAAAATGCCCTGCCTCTTCCACTTGCTCTTTTTTTCCCCAGTTTCCAGGAGTATTCCTGACTTTCAACTGCATCAAAGGAGACAATAAGCATTTTTAAAACTCTTACCTGTCTGGCTTGCTGTCCAGGGAAGCATAAAAAAGAAGTGGGGAAAAAAAAAGACATATAAGAGACAGTAGCTGAGAGATTCTGGATTATCCTTAAACTGACTAATAGCTCAGGAACCTTCCCAGTTCCAAGCTGATAATCACTTTTGGAAGTTCAGCCTTCTAGGTATGAGTTATTTCTTGTCTATATCAGTTGTGCCTAACTTGATGTCTTCCAGCTCTCTCATGGCCCCACTCCCATAGCTATCATTCTTGGAGAGCACCATATTGGAAAAGTCTGAGTTTAGGGTTAGGGTTAGATTATTTTGCCCCAGGAGATATAGACCTTCAAGGAAAAATTCTGACTCTGAGCAAAAACTATTGTTTCAAGAAGAAAAGGGAATAGCCCAGCCCAGCCCAGGGGGGAGGATCCTCACAAACCAGAGAGATGGACACCCCCACTTACTTCTTGTACAGAAGGATTGCAATAACAATGCAGATAATAAAGACTACAGCTAAAACCGGTCCAATCACCCAGATCAGCCCCTCCTCGCCTTCAATCTTGGGCTGGGGATCAGAGCTGTCCATCTGGATCGGATCGGAGAAGGGACTGGCAGCGTACACCTGGAACAGAAATCAAGCAGAACAAGTGTGTAAAGGAACACACCCATAGCAGTAATTCCCTTGGTCTTCTCATTGGGGGAAAAATAGATAAGGGGTAGAGAGCAAAGACGTGAAACAGACAGTTCAGACTCAGATAAACGAACATGAGTGAAAACTCATGTCAAAAATTGTAATCTGGCATTGTGATTGGGGCATAGAATAATTGATTTAAATTAGTCACTAAGGATGTGCAAAATTCACTGATTGGGGAATGAAAAGTTCAAAATGTTGTGAACTGCCCAGAGTCCCTCGAGGGGGAGATGGGCGGTTATAGAAATTCAACAAATAATAACAATAATAACAATAATAACAATAATAACAATAATAACAATAATAATAATAATAATAATAATAATAATAATAATAATAATAATATGCTCCGGAATGAATTCTCCATTCCTCCCCCAGGGGCAGTTCGAGTTTCCCAAATGAAATCCTTTGAATCAGGAACTTTTCAAGGTGTCCTGGGCATAAAGTTCCTGATATAGCAAGCCTTTTCTGGGCCACTCCACCCCTGAACTGGTGAGTTTGGCACATCCTCGTTGGTTACTAAAGTGACCCATTTCTGAGTTTGCATATAACTTGACCAAACAGCTGGATCTGTGCAAAGTGCTAGGCCAAAACAAAAGAACAAAAACAAAAGAAAACCTCAAGGTTTTCTTTTAAAGAAATTAAATAAACTTAGCCTGCTGCGTAATTACAGTTTCTACATCTTTAACTGACCTGCCTGAATGGGTGGTATGAACTCAGCACATATGATGGCTGCGTTCAAATTTAATACAATAACTCTTAATGCTCTCGTTCTATTATTGCTGCTGTGAAGAAGGGATATTTTTGATACGCATTATTTTTTATTATTGTACTTAATAGTGCTTATTACTTTTCTACATTGGGCTTTATGGATGTTGACTTTGGATGCTTTGTAAGAAACCATTGTAAGAAATCCTACAATCTTATCCCTTTCCACTGCCCCTCAAAATATGTTGGCTGTTTTATTCACAGCACAGTAAATAAATATCATTCAGACAAAAGCTTTATAAACACAGAAGAGAGTTCATCACAACATGAAGCCGCTTTGTTTCTGATCTCTGTTAAAAGAGCACCAATGTTAACCTGCTCAGGCCCTAAATGGGTCCCAAGTAACTAAGAATTATTACAGAATCCTAAATTTCAAAGGTATTCTGGAAATGATCGAGTCCACCCCTGCTCAGTAAAGAATCTTGCACCCCAAGAGATCCCCAATTAAGAGAGCTAGTGCAGCCCATATAACATACAGCTCTTAGCCTAAGGAACTTCTCCTAAGATTCTGCTGAAGACTATTCCTCTGTAATTTCTACAATGTGGTTTTCCAGCCCTGTGCAAGTCTTTTTCGTGTTCTGGCTTACTATAGAGAGTAAGGACAATGATCTCGATGGATATACTGTATGCAAGAACCGTTACTTAGGCAAAAGGGGCTGAAACATCTTTTAAGTACTGAGAAATGAGGTAATATTTGGAAGCAGCTCAGGCAGACCCCTCCCTGATTCACTGGGGTATAAGAAGGGGTGGAAGGTATAGCACAATCCAACCTGCAAGTTTCTGTTATTGTAGCCAATCTCAATAAAGGTAGCTCTAGCTTGCTGTGGAGTTGATTTCCTGGTCTGGTCGAGCTGGTGGGGCCGACACTTTGTAAACTTCAGAATCACAACAACAGCAGTGACACTGTGTCTTCCCATAATCCCTGAAGCTAAAAGTATGCATCTCTTGGGACCCTCAGAAGACTCGGTTTCCAGATCCCACCCCAGCCTGGCCGCCCTCCTCTGAATCTATCTTCAGATAAGCCTCCACTGCCAGGGTTCTCCTTCTACTGCCTGGAAGGGTGGTCATCATGGAAAGAATGCTTCTGAATGCTGCTGTGTTTTGGCCCCACTATGTGAGAAGCATTGGCATCTGCAGGGTGTGTGTGTGTGTTGACTCCCCCACCCTCCAGTATGAAAAGCCCTGCCCCTGAGAGTTTGCCTGGGCCCACTGGGGAAATCCTTTCCAAATGAATCCTTTTGCTTCTCCAAGATTTTTGGCATATATTAGAACTTGGGTTAGATCTCTAGAGGAGCATCAGAGACCTTCCATATATTTCATCCAAAGAAACTACAGATTGCACAATAACCTTGTTAACAAAGCACAGAGCTCATTGGGATCCCAGCTCCCAGAATTGCAAGCTGACATCCTGAGAAGGCCGTTCTGGGAGACGCAGTCCCAAAATAGATTCACGATACCATACCGGGCAAGAATTTCTTGGGCTGGCTCACCAGCCTTAAACATCACCCTTGCTGCCCTCAGCCTAAGCTATCCAAGATCGGAATTCCTGCAACCACCAAAGAGATCAGAAAAGCCCATTCCAAACATGAACCAAATATCTGTTTTGCATTCCAAGTTGGAGAAGTACATCTCTGGAACCCAAGGCCTGACTCGTAATATGAGCACTGTGCACTGTGATCCAGACAAATCGGCAGATGCAGAGGGGACTCACGGCTTCATTGGCCTGCAGAACGGCCAAAACGAAAATGACGTATTTCTGCCCGGCCTCCAGGGCTTTGTTCTCGAAGCTGTCGTAGCGCTTCATGTCCCCAAGAATGAAGAAAGGGGGCAGGTTGTGGAAACGGGCTGCAATGTACGCCTTGTGGGGATCCAGCTGGCGGGAATGACGGAGGCTGCGCCGCTGCAGTCTTGAGATCTGCTGAATTAGCTGGGAAAGGAGAGGAAGGACATCTAAGTGAGCTAAAGTGAACAAGAGAAGTATTAATAAAAATAAATAAATAAATGCTTCTTTGCCTCCCTGTTTAGAACTAAACATCTGCAACCTGGCCCTTCCCACATCTTGCTAATCAGAAGGCTCTCTGTGGGGTTCATTGTCAAATGCTTTGCCCCAATGAAGATATATAACATCTACAGCATTCCCACAATCTACTAAGGACGTTAAAAGTTTGAAAAACAAAATTAAGATGAATTTCATAAGACTTTTTAATGGCAAATCCCCACTTACCTCTTCTTCTTTTTTTTTTTTGCATTTATATACATATACATTTATTAATCATAATTATAACAAAAAACAAAAACTTACAATGTGCACCCCACCCCCAGGACCACTATTGTCTTAATCATTCCTCTTTCCAAAAATATAATAATTCTTTCGAAGGTATACATCCTTTCCCTTTTAATAATACATATTCTACAAATATATTCCAAATTTCTTCAAAATTATTTCTAATCTGTAATCCCCTTCTAACTCTTATATTAGATGTTAATTTATCATTGATTGCCATATCCCATACTTCTTTGTACCATTCCTCATCACTTACCTCTTCTAAATCCATTTCTTCTGGACTACTGTATGGATTCTGGAATTGGCCACTTTTAGACTTCTTCAAGGGTACCACCACAATGTAATATGCTCTAATAATCAAAGAAAGAAAAAAAAGAAAAACAGGCTGGAGACTAGATTAAAAGAGAGAGAGAATGAAGGAGAAGAGCTAATCTAGGTGGGAAATGTGATTAACGGTGGGACTCAAAACAGGAAACATGTACTGTATTAGGCTGTCTTACCAATGGAGAAAAATAATTGTCTCCAAGCTCAAATGATTGTGGGACCTGGCTTACAGTTTCCACAGGTTATCTAGTTAATCCTAGATGGGTTTCCTCTGGCATTCTATTTCAGTAAGGAACATGTTTTAGGTTGCTCGGGCATCAAAACTGCCCAGGTTGCAAAGATGTTTAGGTGCAGACATTGAAATGTTTGTGTCTAGCTGTTTCAAATGATTGTTTCTCTGCTCTGTAACTGAATGGTTCATCACTAATATGCTTTGATAGCTTCCCAAATCTCAAGCAGCTTCATATGGAAAGGTCAAACACAAATGATGAGAGAGAAATATAAACTGTATGGCCAGGCTGAACATTGGGCCCCCCAGCATATACATACTGAACTGGGGAGTCTGAACTTCTGACATCTGGCAGATTCACCACCACGTTGCCATCCATTTCATGCCGGTAAGACACCTCTGGTTTTCTACTGAGCATATTGGCTGCGGTGGAGACCACCACTTTCTGTTGGAGATCTCCTTTGTCGCTTCTCTGGCCCAGGAGGGAGAATCGGTGAGATGTTTGTGGCTTCAGATTGGTGATGAGCTTCTTGGTGGCACTCCCACCCACCTCAATCTCTTGGCCGGTGTTCTCATGCCGGATCTAACAAGGTGAGGAGTGGAGGAAGAAGGCATGGAAAAAGGATAATTGGGCCCATGTAAGAAAGCCCAGAATTCTGCTATGTCAGACCAACATTACCCTTCATCTTGTTCCCCATAGTAACCAACCAGGTGCATTGTGGGAACCACACAAACAGGACATGGAAACACTGGCATCTCTCCATCAATGTTCCACAGCAGCTGGCATTCACCGATGCGTTTGGGAAATCCTAGAAATCATTTATGCCTATCATGCCTAGTAGCCATTGAGAGTGTTAGCCTCTGTAGATTGTTTCCAGCTGTCCAACTCTTTGGTCATCACAATGTTATGTGGAAGCAAATTCCATAATTTAGCCGAATGGATTTCAATTAAGCAAGAGGAAAGAAGTAATTTCTGAAGTGATAAGCTGTTTGAAAACGATATAGATTGATTTGGAAGTTGTTACAGGTGTTTGAGCAAAAGGTGTGCAAATATATTTTCTGCATGATTGTTTGATTGAATACCCTTTTGATTGAATACCCTTTGAAATACCTTTCAAAACAACAACAGTAATAATATTGCTTTTATATTGTTTCTCCTCTAAAAGCTTAAGGCAGCATACATGTTAGTGTCTTCTAATGCCCCAAATAACAGCCCTGTGAGGTAGGCTGGGCAGAGCAGGAGTGACCATGTGGTGTAGAGATCAAAGTATTGGACTTGAATCAGGGGGACCCAGGCTCAGAGTTATTTAGTGAAATCTGTGGTTGAGTGAAAGCCTAAACCGGGGTCCTCCTGATTCAAGTCCAACACTTTGCCCGCTACATCACACTGGTTTTTGGGGTAGTTTGCTATTAGTGGTTGCTTCTACTATCTAGCATAAATACACACTGCAACCATGTCAGTAATGCATCAAGGCTAGATTACTATAAAGTGCCCTTTGCGGGGTGGCCTTTGAAGACATTCTAGAAATTGCAACTGGTTCAGAAGGCAGCAACGTACAAGGTTAAGTGGCCCTTTAAGTGACTTGTGTTAAAGCAGCTGCGGTAGTTACCAGTTTTGTCCAAGTGCAAATCAAGATACTCACTTTGGTGTGCAAAGTTTACTTCACATGGCTTAGCCCCTAATGAGCGAGAGGATTACTTGGAATCTCAAATCTTCAATGGGGAGACTTTTGCAGGTCCATCTACAAATACCTTGAACCTCAATAATCACATTCTCTTTTTTTTCAGGGATCCAGCCTATCTTATGGAATAATTCATCCCTGGAGTTGTGGTTTGTCCTCTCCTTCTTAGAGATTAGGACAGGGCTCAAAACTTTTTCCCCAGGCCCTTCAGAGTTTTATATTTTTGATGTTTGACCTTGAGGTTTTAATTTTATTATCCTATTTTTGGAAGGCACCCAGAGCCACTGGGGTTGGGAGGATCTCTCAGTTGGTTAAATGAGAATTAAAAAAAATAAGTTAGGGAATATCACAGGTGAAGCCATGACGATGACAAAAGGAGGTTGCGTGTCATGACATCCCAGCTCAAATGACACAAATGGTGATCTTGCATCTTTTGTATAAAAGAGGCAATTTGGTCGTCCCTTGCCCCTTCTTGCCTCTGGCAGACACTGATGGTAAACATATACCTTGTATGAAATAGGAGAGTTGTAATTCTCAGGAAACTCCCAGCCCAGAAGAACCGACGTCTTGGTGACCATTTTCACTCTGAAGTTTTTGGGAAAAACTGTGGGGAAGAAAAACAATGAGCGAAGGGCAGAGCATGAGGCTCGGAGTGAAAACGGCAGAGTCTGGGTTTCATCAACTTTTTGATGTCTTTTCTATACACTATGTCCAGTCCCCAAAGGTTACCTCTGGCCATCTATGCATCTTGAAAACCCCTATCCAAGCCTGCAATACCGTGTTCTGCTACAAAAGACATCCCATCTGAACCCGGTGCCCTTCCAGCATCCCAGCACAACGAAAATCAACTACAAAACTCCTGTTTGGCTGCTGAGGACAGAAGCTCTGCATAGAATCATGTGGGTTGTTGTTGTTTTTAAATTGGTTTGTATAGGTGTATTTTCTCCTTGTCCAGCTTGCAAAAAAGAAAAAAGAAAGAAAGAAAAAGAGATAAAAGAGAGGGAGGGGGGCAAAAGCTGAAGAAAAGACTCCGCCCACCTGTGATGGCAACTGCTCCGCCCAGCTGTCAATCAAGAAGGGCTGCCTGGACTTGACTTTAGCAGAAAAAGGAAAAAGACTTACCTGCCGAAGGCAAAGGGAAACCACCTGCCTTGTTGTTGTTGTTATTACTATTATTATTATTATTATTATTATTATTATTATTATTTTAAAGCCGGCTTGTTTTTTAACGGTACTCACACGCCATCTTCAAGCCGGCAAGGAGTTTAGGGCTACAGATGTTTTGGTTTAGGTTTTGGCTTCTCTGCCTCCCAGGATTCAGAGAGAGACACTTGGGGGAGAAACCCGCAAGTCCTACCTTGATCCAGGAGGACCGTCCGATATTGAACAGTTGGGCTGTACGGCCCGGGACCTTTACTGGTATGTGCTCGGATTTTAACATCGTAAGCGGTGTTGGGCTTGAGACCATTCAGGGTGTATGAGTTTTCTGGAGAGGGAGGCAGCTCTTTCTCCTGCGGGTTTCCCGAAGAGGTGGCCTCTCGGTATGCCATGGTGTACTTGACGATGACGCCGTTCCTCTCAGCTAAGACAGGGGGCAGCCACTTGACCTGGACCGATCTGGAGGTGATGTTGCTCGCCTCGAGAATCTGGGGGTAACCCTTCGGCATGTCTTCTGGGATGGTGATCTCCTGCGACGCTTCTTCCCCGAAGCCGGCCCGGCTTTTCACGGCCAGCTTGAAGACGTACGTGGCACCTTTGTGGACATGGGTGGCGGTGTATTTGTCCTCCTGGGTCGCAAACTCCAGAGTGGCCAGCGGGTCGACGTCCTTGCGGCCAAACTGGAGGCGGTAACCCAGCACTTGGCTTTCGGCTTCCAGAGGGGGCTCCCATTTGACCAGGAGAGAGTTTTCTTGGGTGGGATACACGGACAGGATCGGTTTCCCCGGGACTAGAAAACAAGACCAAATGGGTTTGTGATGGGAAGCAGCCTGCAACGGTTGAAAATCTTTTCTCACAGACTGTATTGCCATATATTACAAACTACATTTTGGTCTGCTGCAAGGATATACAGTGCTGTATTTTAGGAGAGTTGTGTTAGACAATGGTGGCCAAAAATCAGGAGGAGTCTGGGAGCACCTTTCCCAACACACAGATTTTGTTCAAATAAATGCAGAAAGCTTCTGCCTTTGAATAAAATGTGTGAGTCGGAAAAGGTGCTCCCAGACTCCTCCTGATTTTTTTGCCTGCCTGCCTTTCATATTTCCCTTTTGCATTTCAACTTTTGAACTTTTATTGAATTAAAAGAAATGAGCTTAACTGTTTTTGTACTTAATAGTCTCCTCATTTCAAGGCTGAGTGACCCGCTTAGATGAGTGGTGCCATATAGCAGGGTTCCTCAACCTCAGCCTTTTTAAGATGTGTGGACTTCAACTCCCAGAATACTCCAGCCAGCATTGCTGGCTGGAGTATTGTGGGAGTTGAAGTCCACACATCTTAAAATGGCTGAGGTTGAGGAACCCTGCCATATAGGACCCAAAGCCACAGCTGGGGTGACCATCTTGGTTTTCCTAAAATGCAGCGTCCAAGTCGTGGTTTTGTGTTTTGTGACATGGCGATGGCGCATCAAAACATAAGCTTTGTGTGGTTTCCTTTTGCTACCAACAACGCCATGAAACTATGAGACGTTCAGAGGCCAGACCAAGAGGAAATACTTTTACCATTACTAAGAAAAAAAATATTATTGTGATCCTAGACCCACTTGCCAGAACCAAAATCAATGTGACTAATTTGGGGGTAAGCCTGCGCAGAATTAGCCGGATGTGAATGTGCAAAATTGAAGCCAGGAGAGAATGGGAATAAATTGAGAAGGGATCACTGCACAACCTTTTTGTGAAAAATGTTAAGAGCATCCATGCAGAATTAGGCTGGGGTCCATCTAGATCAGGGGTGGGGAACCTTTTTTCTCCCAAAGGCCATTTGGATATTTATAACTGGGGACTGGGTGGGGGGCGGGATTTCTGGGATTTCCGTGGACCGGGGGCCGGAGTTTGCGGGTGGGAGCCAATCACAAGCACTGGGGGGTGGGTTTGCGAGTGGGAGCCAATCACGTGGAAGGGGTGGAGTTTGCAGGCGGGAGCCCCGCGGGCCTTAGGCGGGAGCCCCGCGGGCCTTAGGGAGGAGCCCCGCGGGCCTTAGGCGGGAGCCCCGCGGGCCTTATATGGCCCGTGGGCCTGACATTGCCCACCCCTGATCTAGATCAGCACCATGAATGGGTTCATACCTAAGGCTAAAGCATAGTTTATCTAGAATGGTTTACTAAACAAACTATGGCTGGATTCTTGGGACATGCCAACCCCCAAATGAACCACATTAGTGCTCAGGGTTCTGTTCTCAATTAGAGAACTTGCAGCTTCTCCTGCAGTTATTCTCAAACATCTAATATGTTGGTTCTACTTAGCTTGCAGCACCCAAGTAATGAACTGCCCATCCTTTCTTAAAATTCTTAGTTATCACCATGCCAAATCATTGGGGAGGATTTCCCAGGTGATTTTTTTTTTGCCCCATCTGTTGCATGCTCTTTTTTTTGAACCGCCAATAACCAGATTGACCCAGACTCAATAGACACAAAGCACTGGAAATTTGGACAATTGACTGATTTTCTGAATCTCCCCCAGTGGCTGGGGGAAGACTTGTATTATTCACAAATAAAAGAAAGGAAGTTGAAGACTAATGTAGAAATGAATCTTAATAATAAAAAGATTTTCTATTTTAACTCAAGCTCAAATTAACCTACAGTACTTCGGGTATATTATGTGAAGATCTAGCTCTCTGGAAAAGGCTCTAATACTGGGGAAAGTGGCAGGAAAGAGAAGACAAGGAGGACCAGCAGCAAGGGGGAGGGACTCAGTTACAGCAGCAATGGGTGCACCCTTGGAAGACCTGAAGGTCCAGGTTGGGGACAGGTCCTCCTGGAGAAGGTCTATGTGATCGCACATAGTCAACATTTACTTGATGGCACATAATCAATTGATCAACATGAAGACCCAGCTCTCTGGAGAAGGTTCTGATGCTGGGAAAGGTGGAAGGAAAGAGAAGAAGAGGACGACCAGCATCAAGATGGATGGATTCAGTTATAGAAGCAATGGGTGCACCCTTGGGAGACCTGAAGGACCAGGCTGGGGAGAGATCATCCTGGAGAAAATCTATCCACGTGGTCACTAAGAGTTGACAACAACCTGATGACACATAATCAATCAATTTTAACTATTTTCTATAAGCTCTTTATATTTTCTTCAAAGTCTATTTTCACTATATTCTCTTATCTTTCTATGCTGTATCTCTAATATATTGGTTTATGGCTGATTTCTGAAATCTTAATCCCTGTATATCTCTATGGTCAATCTCTCTGAAGCTATACATCTTTTCCTACAGAGCTCGATCTGCCTTTTAGTTCAATCTGTCTTTTTATCTTTTTTCAGTTTCTGTTTTTTATTTCTTTTCCATCTAAGTCTTGGCTTTTTCTTAGTCTTTTCAGCTTGTTTGTTCCTGGCTGGGGTTCTCGATTTTTCTCCTCTTCTTCTTAACCTTTGCTCCCTCTGAGGGAAATGGCTAGAAGAACTTTTCCCTCATGCCAGTCTGAGGGAAGGTAAAAACGCCTCCCCCCCCCCGCCAGTTTTCTCAGCTGCTGCCTCCTTTCCGTGGGCTCTCCTCCTCCTAATTTTCCTCTTTATTTCACTCCTGGGGTTTGGCTCTGTTTATTTAACTTCCTCCTCCTGAGGCCTGTGGCGGCAGAGCTCCCCAGCAGCCATCTTGTCTTCCCTCCATCTTGCCTCCTGCCCAATGCTGCAGCTTGATTGGCTGCTGCTGTTTGGTTGGCAGCTGGGTCGTCTTGATGATGGGGGAGGGCCTAGAAGGGAGGGGAAGCAGGTGTACAGGTGCTTCTCACCTGTTCAGGCAGGTGGTCCTTCCATACCATCCCCAGTTTGAGATAGGAAATTCCAGAGCTTCAGCATCTGTGGAAGATGGTGGTCCACAAGGAAGGACCCTTCCGGGGAATGGATTCCATCTGTGCTTGCTCTTCATCAGACAGTTTTTCTTATTCTACAGGCCAAAGATGGCGTCCTTTGACATCAGGAGAGATGAAATACATGTCTTTCATTGTTCCCAACTGTTTTTCTCCTCCATTATTCTTCCTGTTTCTTTACAGCACAGCACTGGAAGACATTATGCAGCCACTTGCAGTGAGGTCTTCTTTCCTGTCCTGGTCATCTAGAGTTTCTCAGCCGTGGCAACTTTAAGATGGGTGGACTTCAACTCCCAGAATTCCCCAGCCAGGATGTGTGGACTTCAACTCCCAGAATTCCCTAGCCAGGATGCGTGGACTTCAACTCCCAGAATTCCCTTGCCAGGATGTGTGGTCTTCAACTCAATTCAAAGATGCGTGGAGTTGAAAGCCACACATCTTAAAAGTTGCTAAGGTTGAGAAACACTGAGGTAGAGCAGTGGGTCTTAAACTGGGAGTAAATACCCCCAGGGGGGTAATCTGGGTACATCCAGGGGGTAATGGAGCCATTTGTAATTGCTTGTTGTGAGTCAAGGATCCAGTTTGGGGCTGCTGCCGCCGAGACATTTGTGTAAAACAACAGAGTTGGGTTTTTTTTTTGTGGGAGTAAGGACGTTATTCAAGGCCAGGAAAAGGGGTAATTGGGTCAACCAGTGTAATCGTATGTGGGAATGACCGTGGGAGACAGGGAGAAGAGACGCAGCCATGGGAACGGTCAGATAAAAGGCGACTTAGCCCGCAGCAGGAATGTGGACGGGGCAAGTGGCTCAGAAGGGACCCTCCCTAGTTTCTTGGGCTGTAAAGGAGACGGGGGAGAGAAGTACTTTCAGACTTGCAAGATGCTGTTAATGTAGCCTTACAATAAAGTAGAATTAGCTTATCTGCCCACTTTTCCTGTCTGCTCTCCCTTGCAAGGCTAATATCAATCTTGCAAGTCTGAAAGTGCATCTCCCCCCCCCCCCGTTCCCTTTACAGCCCTAGGGAGGGTCCCTTCTGAGCTGCTTGCCCTGCCCACATTCCTGCTGCGGGCTAAGTCGCCTTTTATCTGACCGTTCCCATGGCTGCGACTCTTCTCCCTGTCTCCCAAGGTCATTCCCACATACCATTACAACCAGCTTAAGAACCACTGTCCTAGAGAGATTTTGTCCCAGGTCCCTCTCTATGTGAGGTTCATGGGGAGTGGGGCTGGTGACGGGCTTTCTCAGTGGCAGTCCCCATTTTATGGATCCCTTCCCCCAGGGGTCTGGATGGACCTGATTCTACTCTGTTCCCTAGTGCAGACACGAATTGCTAGGTTGGCAAGGGCTGGGGCGAGTGCGGGAGCTCACTCCGTCACACGGCGCTCGGGTCTCGAACCTCCGAACTTGCGATCTTCTGATCGACAAGCCTGGCGTCTTACCCGCTGAGCCACCACGTCCCTGTCACATTGTCTATCTAGCTCAAATTATTCGATTTAGAAGTAGTTCTCGATAGGGGCATTTTAGCAGGGAAAGGCCATTCTATTCAGCTGGCAGCTGGAGATGCTGGGAACTGGATTTAGGATTTTTAGCATCTAAGGAAAATGCTTTGTTATTGAGTTTTAGCCTTTCCTCAAAAGTGCATTAACTTGGAGGCCCACAGTGACTTTCCCTTTATTTCCACAACAACTTGGTAACGTAGGTTAGGCAGAACATCCTACAAACTTAAAATCCAGCCAGGATTGCTTTTATCTAATAAATTATATTGGGTGCCGACAGGGAAAACAGCAAACAAATAAATAAATTATCTTCTTCAAATGTGCTTTTGTTTTAGCGGTGGAGAGGAAACCAAGTGATCAGCGACGCATTTGAAAGATTTCAGGGAAAAAACATTATCTCCTCAAACTTGGGAAATATAATTACAAATTATCATTTTGAAGCAGAAAGAAATTGAGCCTTTAGCTAATCACTTATCTCCTGAAAAGGCTGCAGCTCTGTTATGCATATATCGACGTACCCAATGATCATGAAAGAAAATAAAAAAAGACTAACCCCCTTCCCCAACATTCACCACAAATGGCTTAATATTTATAAAGGCAGCCAGGCAAACGTTCATACAGTAAATGATAGGCATAGCAAGGGTTTTTCTGAATGTTTCAGTGGGAATATTCTTTCCACTTTGAGGGGATGCAGATGAGGGCAAGGGGATCCATGGGGGCTGACGTCAAAAAGGTGAGTGTGACCAGGTGACACACCCCTATTTACATGCAGGCAAAGTGTGCAATATGGGGCGTGGTGGCTCAGTGGGTAAGACGCCAGGCTTGTTGATCGGAAGATCGCAAGTTCGGAGGTTCGAATCCCTAGCCCTGCGTGCGGAGTGAGCTCCCGCACTAGCTCCAGCTCTTGCCAACCTAGCAATTTGAAAGCATGCAAATGCAAGTAGATTAATAGGTACCACTTCGGTGGGTAGGTAACAGCGTTCCGCATGCGTCATGCCGGCCACATGACCGTGGAAGCGTCTTCGGACAACGCTGGCTCTTCGGCTAACAAACGGAGATGAGCACCGGCCCCTAGAGTCGGACACGACTGAACAAGTGTGCGGGGGGAACCTTTACCTTTACCTTAAAGTGTGTAATGCACCTTAAAAGGGGGTGGGGCTTCAATCATCTCGTTGTGCCCACCATCTTATCACTGACACCCCTCCCTGCAGATGACCCTATGTGGGTGGGTACTTTTAAAGAGGAACCTGAATGTGATTAACCTTACAAAGGTCAATGAATACCCTTGGAAGTTTGCAGAAAAAAGGATAAAAATTGTGCCACCCGTTTTGCTACCAAATTTTGGTAGGATAATCTTATTTTGGCCCCATTGCCGTTAGAGCTTATCTTGATTGGCAAATGGTCTTTCAATGCAGACAGCAGCATTTTGGCAAATGGGTGCTTTCAAACAGCTGGCCAGCAGCATTGCTTGTGCATGCCGGCAGGCAAATGAGTGGACTAAGAACATCTAAATGCTCTCTAGTAAAGAGCAGATGGAGCTTTTTGCAGAGGCAATCTTTTAGTCAGCCTGGCAGCATATCACCTTCCTCCCAATCTTAGCTTATGTGTGCAGAACCACTAACACAACCTCACCAGCAACCAACACCCAGATAAGCAGGGGTTAACACCAGACAAACAATCAAGCAGAAACAATGCCCCAACCAAGGAGCTACCAAGGAGACAAACAATCAAGCAGACAAACAATGCCCCGGTCAAGGAACTGCCAAGGAGACAAACAAACAAGCAGAAAACAATACCCCAATCAAGGAAGTACCAAAGAGACAACCAATCAATGATAAAACCAATCAAGGAGAAAACAGTATCCTAATCAAGGAGCTACCAAAGGGACGAACAATCAAGGAGACAAACAATCAAGTTGAAAACGATACCTTAATCAAGGAGCTACCAAACGGACAATCAAGCAAGCAGAAACAATGCCCTAATCAAGGAGCTACCAAGTAGACAAACAATCAAGCAGCCAAATGATCAAGCAAAAAACACCCTAGTCAAGGAACTACTAAGGAGACAAACAGTCAAGCAGACAAACAATTAAACAAAAACAACACCCTAGTCAAGGAACTACCGGGGAGACAAACAATCACACAGACAAACAATCAAACATAAATCAAAGAACTACCAATGAGAAAACCACACCCCCACCAACACTGGCAGGGCAAGCTGCTGTATAGAAACAGGGAGCAAACCCCACATTCCCTCGCACTGATGATGTTACCGGGTTGGGTAATGAAATGTCTGCAAGCAAACAACCAAGCTCAGAGAGCACCAAGGGCTCCCCAGAACAACCACGGTTAGCAGGGATACTGACTGCTCCATCCTGTCCTATCCAAGGATGTGAACAGCAGTAGAGGTTTTAAGTAATTAAGACTTCCTTATTTAAATTAAATTAAATAAAACACAATCACTGTTGTACATATAACAGCCCATGCACTAGCCATGTTACAGCTAAAATTAGAGAAGTCTACCCGTTTGGGGCAATGTAATGCTACATTACATACAAGGGGCGTGGTGGCTCAGCGGGTAAGACACCAGGCTTGTCGATCGGAAGGTTGCAAGTTCGGAGGTTCGAGACCCGAGTGCCGCATGACGGAGGGAGCTCCCGCACCAGCCCCAGCTCTTGCCAACCTAGCAATTCAAAAGCATGCAAATGCAAGTAGATGAATAGGTACCACTTCGGTGGGTAGGTAACAGCGTTCCGCGTGCGTCATGCCGGCCACATGACCGCGGAAGCGTCTTTGGACAACGCTGGCTCTTCGGCTAAGAAACGGAGATGAGCACCGGCCCCTAGAGTTGGACACGACTGCACAAATGTGCGGGGGGAACCTTTACCTTTAATGCTACATTAATTTAAGGAATTAATTTAAATTTAATTTAATCTTACATTAATCTTACAGAACGAAGAGAGAAAGAAAAGAAATAAATATTCTTGAGCATCAAGAGCTATCTGTGGAGGCCAGGAGAAACATCCGGGAGACTGCATTGGGCCTCCCTCACCAGCTGCCAAACCCTATTTTCAAAGGCTTTCAAGAGCCTGTCGCTGTAATCTTTACACAACAGCCCTGTAGGGTGGGTTAGCAAGGGGTGCTCACCTGCTCCCTTGGTCACGACCTGTTTCGGCTTGCTCCGGGCCCCGTCCCCCTTCATGGTGTAGGCAGCGACTGTGACTGAGTAGGTGGTCTCTGGCTGCAGCCCAGAGATGACCATTTCCTGAGGAATTAAAACAAAGGATTAAGAGAAAAAAGTCTTTCCTTCCTTCCTTTGAAAAAAGAGGATTTGTAACTTCCAGAGGAAAATAGCAGGGGTCCAGCATGCAGGCCATAGGACAGAGCGTCCTTGAGACATCACATCACATGGAAATGGGGGTGGGTGGGGAGAATACCATACATGTTACATACCAAACACACCACTTGCAATGAAGAGGCCAGATGTTAAGGCAAAAGCTTTGGACAGGGAGGGCTCTGCTCCTCCTGGCCACAATAGGAAATGCTTTTGCCAGCAAGACTTTCACTGGGTTCCTCAAAGGGCTGGGGCCCGAAAGAAAAAAATATTGACCTCAAGCAAATTAAAAACCCCTTGTAAGGGGGCAGAGAACAGAAAATAGCAAGTTCTTTGCTTCTAGCTTCCTATAGCACAAAAATCAGTGGCTTGAGAATAATACGCCAGAAAGTGGCATTTTAGAGCTCCTCCAACTCACAGCAGCCAGGTTTGCACAGCTGCACACTTATCTTGGTTTAACCCTTGTGTCTTAACCTGGTTTAGATGGGTTTGTACAACTGCACTCTTATGTTGGCTTAACCCTCACCTCTTAAGCTAGTTTAACAGGGTCTGCACAACTGCAAACATGTTGGCTTAACCCTCACCTCTTAAGCTAGTTTAACAGGGTCTGCACAACTGCAAACATGTTGGTTTAACCCACGCCTCTTAAGATGGTTTAACTACTGCGCCCCATTTCCCCAGATTCCATGCAAGGAAACTAACCAAACATTCAGAGAATCTGAAGCACACAAAACCACACAAGAATTAAGGGGGGGGGGAGAGAAGAGAGATACTCAGCACCATGCCAGCACTAATAAAAGGGGAGGGAGCTGAGAAAAGATCATCACAACAGAAGCTTTTTACTTACGTATTCTGCAGTATCATCAGTCTCCCACTGAACAAAAGAAGGTAGGCAGGTGAGAATGAAAAGGGGAAAGAGAAAGAAAAGTGAGGTGGGGGAGCACAGGGGGGCTGCCTGCGAAGAAAGGCCAGCGCTCAAAAGCCCACCACAGGCTGCTGGGTCAAACGGGGTGGGGGGAAGTCTGTGAGGTTAGTAAAATGCACCACCCTGGTTAATGGGGTCATACAGGGGCCCTGAGCTGGGCTGGAGGGACAGCCGTTTCAGAATTAACGGGCAAGGAAAGTTTGCAGGGAGAAAGACAAGCTTTCGAAGGGGGAAAATGTGCCACCCCAAGCTCTCCCCCTGGTGCTCTTGGTGAACCAACTGCCGCCCAGGGCAGAGAGAACAACCGGGCGACCTCCAGACACATGGACTTCAACTCCCAGAATTCTCCTGCCAGCCAGGCCATGGCTGAGAATTCTGGGAGTTGAAGTCCACACATCTGGGAGTGGCCCGGGCTGAGAAGCATTGAGCTACAGGGAATACAAAAATAAATCTGACAGGAGTGAAGGATAGCCTCTGAAACTCCTTTGGAAAGAGACTTTAGCTCAGTGGCGAAACCACTTGCAGGCAAAATGTCCTAGATTCAATTGCTGGCAATCTGAAGCTCGGCTCAAGGTAGCTGAACGCTGGGGGCAATGCATTAATTGCTCCCCTTCCCCAACGTTGTAAGGCTAAACCAGCAAACATTTCCTAAATCTCGTCTGAAATTCCTTCTTCAACCCTGCTGTGTAGCTGGGCTACTCGGACGGCTTTCTGAAACCTGGAGAAAGTGCTGCCTTGGATCAATCGCCCATTCAATTTAAGGCCATGAGGCTTTTCATCAGAATCATGAGGACTAGGATCTTTATCTGTATGGGAGAGACTCAGCTAAATCCTTGCTTGGCGTGTAAAGATCAGTGCTTGGCACCTCCAGGTAGAACTGGAAAAGGTTCCTATCTTAAACTGCTGTCAGTGAGAATAAACTCTCCATATAAATAAAATAATAATAATAATAATAAAAATAAAAAAATAAAAATAAAATAAAAGAATAAAATAAAATAAAATAAAAGAATAAAATAAAATAAAATAAATAAAATAATAAAACAAACAAACAAACAAACAAAAATAAATAATAATAATAATAATAATAATAATAATAATAATAATAAAATAATAAAATAAAATACTCATCAGTCTGCACCAGGGCATTAGGACTGGATGGAAAAGAATTCTGAGTGCGTGGAAGAGAATACCTTCTCTTTAATATTCACTTAGAGCTAAAAGGGCCATAACTTGCCACCCCCGACCCCCCAAATCTCGGCTATCGCCAGTTCTTAGTTTTTGTTTCTTTCAATAACACAAGCAGAGATTTATATGCACTTGGGCAGTGATTAAAAAGATTTTTTAATTGCCTTATTATGCAGAATTTGCTTTGGGTGGAAGGCGAGATAGTCCTGTATGATGCCCAAATGCATGCCTGTGCTTTGGTAAGCAGGAAAAGAAATAAAAGCCAAAACACACATCGTGCAAAGTCTAGAAGCTTTCTGTTTCAAGGGGACGGATGACTAATGCGCAAGCGCCATCCTGGCTGGGGAGGGGGAGGGGGGAAATCAGGCAATTTGGAATGTTTATACATCCCTAAAATGAGCAAAAGAGTCAGTTGGGGGCACCAGGCTAGAAACCAGGAGGACCCGAGTTCTAGTCCTGCCTTTGGCACAAGGCCAGCTGGGTGACTCTGGGCCGGTCTCTCTCTCTCTCTCTCTCAGCCCGGCGAAGGAGGCGGCAATGGCAAACCCCTTCTGAGAAACCTCACCAAGAAAACTGCAGGGACTGACTGGTCCATGTAGCTGCCAGAAGCCAAAACTGACTCAGGCATCGAAAAAATAAAAAGAAGGAAGTCCTTTGTTAATAAGCTGTCAATCACAAGGATGAGTGTGATTGATCTGGGTCTGGGTTCAGCTGTGCTGGAAAGAGAGAGGCGGCTGGTTACTGAGAAGGAGCGAACCCTCACCTGAGCATCAGCCAACATCACATCCTTGATCTGGGGCAACCCGCTGGCTTCTCCGTTCTCCATGCGCACATAATGAACTTGGTAGCCACGTATCTGTCCATGCTGGCGGTTCTGGACCGGGGAGCGCCAGAAGACTTGGATGGCAGTTGAGTTGAGAACCTCGACTTCCACCTTACGAGGCGGAGCGCTGGGCACTGGAAATGGAAGGGAGGAGGAAGAAAGAGGGGGGAAGTGAGGAGAGACAAGAAGGGTTCGACTTTAATAAGAGGAATCTGTAATTAAAATGGCCAGTGAAAGCGCGACTGTTTTTTTGTGCGGACCTGGACAGAAAGATGCCGTTGGGACTCCGCTGGACACCCCATTTTGAACCCTCAAAAGCATATCAAGAGCTGCGATGCAGAACTGTGAGCGGTGATACGGTGGGAGAAGCTGGCAAATGTGTGTGTGTCTGTGTGTAAGTTCACAGATCACAATAAAAGAACACTGGTTGTGAAGAGTTATCCCCTGCTTGGTTAACCCATGAGTTCCGATAACGGAAGGAGCCATGGATTTGTCTAATAACTGGTTTGATTTTTTGTAAAAAAAAAAAAAAAAAAAAAAAAGCTGTTCTAGGTTAATCTGGAAAACTGCCTGGTCTGCCAAACCCAACTTCAGAATTGCAATGCTCACAAAGGACGCAGCTTCTGGGATTCCAAAAAGGGCACAATCGGTGTTCTTCACAGGATTTGTGGACTCTACGATACCCCAAACCAGATGGTTGGTCCCTTTGATCTGGCTTCCCCCCCTTATACTACCTGGTGAAGACTCCCCCTCATTTTATTGTTGATATATTTACGGGTACGTTTTATGGTGGACATCTTAACGGTTGTTTCAAATGAAACGAATTGGACAGAGAAGTAACTAAAATTCAGAAGGGCTTTTCCTAGCTTTACTTGGAGATGCGAAGAATTCTAGCTGGCATTTTCTCCACGCCGAGCCAGTATTCTGCCTCTGAACTCTCATTCTTCCCAGTCTTCTCCCACTAGCAACTTCCCTCCCTAAAGATTAGCTGGTGAAAAGGCTTCTAGACCAGCCATCAGCTACCTTGGATTTAAATTACTTTATATATTGCAGCTACTCCTTCTCAATAGCAGATTAGAATTTTCTTTTCCCCTTGAATTTGGATGACTCTGGGAGTTGCTAATTCCCAGGAAGAAAGGAATGGGAGTGACCTTTTTATTAACCTCAATGTTGGGCCAGATCAAAGTCATATCTTACAGCAAACAGCAATATTCAGCCTGCTGGATGCAGATGACCTTGGGGCAAAAAATTTTGCAGAACACAAGTAGGGGCCTGGCAAACATTTTAACTAGGTTAAGCTCTCCAAAATCCTGGAAGTCAAGGGATGTCAGGCAGCAAATTCCACTGCTGCCATATGCAGTGACTATGGTCACTGTTCCAAGAGGCCAAGACAATTCCAAGTAATCTCTCAGCCATCAAGCCACAGCTAAAAAGGCAGATTCCCATGAATGAAGTTTAATTCCTGGGACTTCATGGATTCAACCGTGGAGTTTTCTGGAGAGCAATATGGAAGAGGTTTCCCTCTGCCTTTCTCTTAATGTGTTTTGGACTTCCCAATATAGCCTACAGCATTTATTTATATTTATTTTCTATCCCACCTTTATTATTTTTATAAATAACTCAAGGCGGTGAACATCCCTAATACTCCTTCCTCCTCCTATTTTCCCCACAACAACAACCCTGTGAGGTGAGTTGGGCTGAGAGAGTGACTGGCCCAAGGTCACCCAGCCAGCTTTCACGCCTAAGGCAGGACTAGAACTCACCGTCTCCTGGTTTCTAGCCCGTTGCCTTAACCACTAGACCAAACTGGCATTGGGAATCTCCTGGTGGTCTCCCATCCGAGGATGAATGAGGAGTGATCTGTCTTAGCTTTCGGGGGATCAGCCAAGGTCAGCTAGGGGGTACTGCCTGTTACGAGAAGCTAGGAGGACCTGTCACTTTCCGGCCTTGTATTCAGGTACGTGGATACATTCAACAGGGGAAGCTTTATCGGTGTAAATATCCCCCACCTCAATTTGGTGGGCTCAGGAAATGAGGGTAGGGCAACAGCTTCCTTTAGGAAACCAGGGTCCAGATTGTTTCCTATACTTTAATGAAGCCACAAAATAGTCTCTAAATCAGTGTTTCTCAAACTTGGCCACTTTAAGATGTGTGGACTTCAACTCCCAGAATTCCCTAGCCAGCATGAAGAAGTCCACACGCCTTAAAGTGGCCAAGTTTGAGAAACACTGCTCTACATCGCAGAGGGCGAAGGGGAAATGTCTCTGACACCCCTGGGGTTTCGGCAACCAGAAATCTGGTTTCTCGCATGGAAGGGCAGTGTTTTCTTTTACACTTTTTTTTTGCGGGAGCAGACAGGAATTGTGGCAAAGCAATCCCAGGACCTTAAAGCAAGTTTCTTGACCCTTGTCTTTCATCCCGGGACCACATCCCGCACAACAGCCCACCCGTCCACGCTCCAAATTTGGAGGCACCCTGCCCGTCCCTCTCGGCACCGTCTTTAGCAGCTGCAAGATGCTTTCGAAAAAACAGAGAGAAGTTGAGGATGCAGGGAGGAATCCCACTCACCATCTTCGTCGGTACGGACAATGACGGGCGAGCTTTCCGGGCCAGGCCCCACCATCGTATGCGCCACCACGGTGATGCGATATTCCGTCCACTTCTCCAGGGCTTCCAGGAAGATCTGAGTGGCCGTTGGGGGAATATCCTTCACCTCTTTCAATTCCGTGACCTCCGGGTCCAGGGCTCGGTATCGGACGCTATAGCCTTCCAAGACACCGTTTTGGCTCTCAACGGGAGGAGGTTGCCAACTTACCAGAATGGCCGTGGACCTGGTGCTGACACATTTTACGTCTTGAGGGGGGGCAGACGGTTCTACGGTAGCAGTAGGGGTAGTTGGGGGGGGGTCGGGGAAGAGGGGGAGGAGAAGAGGGCGGGGGGAAAACAAAATATAGGAAAGATAAAAGAAAAAAAGAAAAAAATGATAACAAAAAAACCCAAAAACGAAACGTACCAAAACTTTTGGTCCAGGAAGATAAAACTCGGAAAGGAAAAGAAAACGGGCTTCTTTTAAATGAAAACCAAAACCAAACGAAGAGTTAACGGGGTGGGTGGGGGAAGGGCAAGGGGACATTGCAACGCAAAGCGGGCAACGCAACTCAAGAGACACAGGGTTGGGGGGGCTAGCTGGTGCGGGGGTGGTCGAAAAAGTCAAGATGGCGCCCGCAACGGCTTTCTGGAGCCTTCCTGGGGACCAGACAGGGCGGGCTGCTTTGTGGAATAATCTCTCCATCAAATATCTTAGCCTGTAACTGATTTGGCGGGTGGACGAGGGAAAGGAAGAGGTCAAGAAGATCATAGAGGAGTGTTTCTTAACCTTGGCAACTCGAAGATGTGTGGACTTCAACTCCCAGAATTCCCCAGCCAGCCATGCTGGCTGGGGAATTCTGGGAGTTGAAGTCCACACATCTTCGAGTTGCCAAGGTTGAGAAACCCCGATATAGAGGCGTGTGCTCCTTCTGTTTCTACAGATGACAAATCCTGTCGGCCTTCCATCCTATTCCCGCTGTCGGGATGCCTGGATCTGCCTCCTCTGCAATTCCACCAGCACGCAACTGAATCTTATCCTCGAATTTGCTTGCTCCCCGAGCTGACCCAGAAGAAGAGAGGGATCCAGTTCTCCGACTGCTTTCCCCAATCTGATGCCCTCCGGATGCCAGGCTGGCCAGTGGTCACCAGCCCTAGGTGGGTGGAGAAGGAGAAACCCTATGGGGCAGTTTTGCCCCTCTTTTCTGCTCAAAGGACTGCCGAATTCAGATAAATCCTCCATGTTATGCCCAGTAATGCAATCCCTAGCCTTCCCTTCTTCACCAGAGTACCCCTCGAAAGGAGGTTAGTAATAGAGTTCTATTTGCTACACGCCCAATCTAACAAACCCGAACTGCAAACAACAAATAAATAATCCCCTCCGGAATGGGGGGAGATGGCGGTGATATAAGTTAGAAATATAAATAAATAAATAAATAAAAAATAATCATTTAAAAATCCACCTGCCTTAAATGTTGATGAATAGCAAAGGCAAGGGGGGAAAAAGCAGGCTCACCCACCAGCAACCTGGGCTGGAATTTAAGCCTTTATTTGATTTGACTTCTTTCTTTCTTTGGCCTTCCCCCAAAATAAAAAAAACCTGTGTACTGTAGGCTGCTCTGATTGATTGATGGAAGGACCGCCGACAAACTGAAAAATTGAAATGAAAAGAAAGCTGTCCAGACAACTATTAACGAGGCCACGGCTCAACTTGTTAACGTCGATCACCTCGTGTGTTTTCGCTACTGTTGAATCTCCAGCAAGGTAACCCTTGGGTTCAGATGTGCACACTATTCAATTGCTTCAGCAAATGCAAATTTGAGGGTCGGTGCCCTTCGTTCTGCGCAGAGAACAGCTAAAATTATGGTGCAGCTTTCTCAGCCTTCGAATATCGGAAACTGTTTTTTAATGTTTCAGTCTTTTACAGCCATTGACGAGTCAGAAAAGACAAGGGGGAAGGAGACAGGAATAAAAAAAGGACATCCACCATTCTTTTTTTTGTTTGTTTGCTGGCTTCGGCTTTGCTAAAAGTTGGGACGAGCTGGGATCATCAGTTCAAGGCATGTTTAGAGCTCAGAAAGGGTTCTAGTAAAATTACGAATCTAATCATACACAAAGCAAAGATTGCGCAACTGAGCAAAACATACCTAACACCTACCAAACTTGTACAGCATTGAGATGCAAATTATAAAAATGTAGATATTTTCTATTACAATTACAGCTCAAAGCAGTGTTTCTCAACCTTGGCAACTTTGAGCTGTGTGGACTTCAACTCCCAGAATTCCCCAGCCAGCATGGCTGGCTGGGGAATTCTGGGAGTTGAAGTCCACACAGCTCAAAGTTGCCAAGGTTGAAAAACACTGGCTTAAAGTTTCCCTTGAGTCAAGTTCAGCTCCAGGTGACTTCCCAGACAGACAGCCACCCAGTTTTCCTGAGAAGAAACCTGAAGTGGTTTGCCACTTTCTGGGATGTTTCTTCAACTTCCCAGTGATGTCCTGATGGTCTCCCATCCGGTAGGATTTCCTGGTGGTCTCCCATCCAAGTATTTTCCAGACTTAAGACTGCTTAGCTCATTTGGCATTAGCCAACATTAGTTTATAGGCTTCTGATCCCCTGGCTAGATTTGCAACTGATAGATCTTGATAAAATCTGGTTAGCAGGGCAGTTGCTGGGGGGGGGGGGGGCGGCAGGCAGTGAAAATGCCCCTATTCTCCTCCTCTAATTTCAGAGGCTCAAAGGAACATTCCTTTTCACTACCTGGTTTCTTTGGGGGTCTGTGTTCAGGGGAAGGAGGATTTATTCCCCTCCTTATTCTGCTAAGGGTGTGGTAGCCAGCGTCTTTGAAATAACAGGCTGCTCTCTTGAGCCATCGCATTAAAATGCTTTGCCGCAGTCCACCGGCACGTCCCGGGATTCCCAAGTCTTAATTCCTTGGCTAGCCGTCCCAAAAAGCAGAGACAGCCGATCGAAAGGAAGTGAGAAGCTCGGAAAGCAAAGAAAATAAGCGGTAAAACCAAACCACGGTGTTTAAAAAAAAAAAATTAAAAGAGGGGAATAGCCATAATAATAATAAATCATAAAAATGATAACAGCAATAATAATAATAATAATAATAATTCCTCAAGTTATTCATCAAGCAAAGCCTTCCAGAGTCCACGTGGTCTGTTTTACCTACCTTCTGCCCTGGTTAACTTTATCAGCCTGTCTCACGAAAGCTCGGCTGTGCAGAGGGAAGGTGGGTTCCTAGACCCGGGTCTTAACTCACCGGCTCTCCCCACAGAAACCCCGTGCTGCCCCCCACCGGCTGCCCCAGCATCTGAATGCCGCTTAAAACAGGCCTCGGCAGAGGAAGTACGCAGAGTCCCCCGTTCTTCTTTTCGACTGGCGCAAAGACAGTTGTGGGTTCAAACTACACCCTTGCACCACGGCTTCCCGTAAGGATATATTTATACCCAGGAAGGATATAAATCCCCTGCTTGTGGGTCTCCACCTCTTTCCAAGCTAAATTCAAAGGGGGGTGGGGGTGGGGGTGTTTCCAGATTGTCTGAAGGAGAACGGTCTGTGGTACGAGCCGTTCTGCCTGTGCCACAGAGCACCAGAGACCGTTTTTGCAGAAAAATGAGCTATATTCCTAGTTGCATCCCAGTTACATGCTTCCCGAAAGCTCCTTTTGGTTCAATGTTACTTCTTTAATAGGCGATCGCGCCTGTTACTTTTTGGAGGAAGTAAAGGGCTGTCCGTTTCATTCTGAAGATGAAGGAAGACCCTCAGATTTGTCCATCTAGGGTTATGGCACCACAGACCGAGCGGATCCATAAAACCTCGGACTCTCCCCCCCATGAAAGGCATGAATGAGCCTTGGTGAGCCTTTCCTCCCTGCTTCCATTTCACCCCCAACCCGTAGCAGAGGTAGCCTAAAGTTCTCCCTTGCGGTTCCCATGCCGCCAACAAGCTGTGGACACAATCTGACCGGCTTTCCAGGTCAGCTTGGTGCCACGGTTAGGGGACCCCACAGGGTGAGGTCAGCGCAGGGCTGACTTTAAGGCGGTGTGAGAATGTCCCCTCCGGGCACTGTCCTCTATGGCAGGGTTCCTCAACCTCAGCCATTTTAAGATGTGTGGACTTCAACTCCCAGAATACTCCAGCCGGCAATGCTGGCTGGAGTATTCTGGGAGTTGAAGTCCACACATCTTAAAATGGCTGAGGTTGAGGAACCCTGCTCTAGGGTCATTCTGCTTTGGGTAGTGGGGAGGTCTGGTCGTTTTGGAGACCTGGAGGAGCCTGACCGGCAGGGGCAGAACAAGAATGATGCATGACAGTAAGAGCTCCTTCATGGGGCCACCCACCTATCAGCTGATAGGTTCCTTTCGTGCACGGGTACGTTGCTCTTCTAGAATAGCGTGACACCCGTTTTCAAAAGGAGCCTGATTATCAGCAGCTCTTTGATCAGACTCACACAAAACACTTGTACAGTGGTCCTTGTGGAAGGATCACTCAATCAGCGACGGTTTGAAGTTACGACAGTGCTGAATGAGGGGGACCTCGTCGTTGCGGCCATCGCAGCATCCCCACGGACACGTGATCACATTTTTGACGCTTGGCACCCGGCTTGCAATTACATCACAGCATCCCGCAGTCACGTGACGCCATTTGCAACCTTCACCGCCGGCTTCCGACAAGAAAAGTCAATTAGGGAAGCCAGCAGGAGGTCACAAATGCAGATCCCGTGATTGCGGGATGCTGCGACTGCATGGGATTCGCCTAACAGCAGCAACTGGAACTGCTGTTGTAAGTTGGCGCAGTCACACGTCAGGCTTTATGACCACATCACTTAGTGACGGAGTTGCCGGTCCGAATTGCTATTGTTAAGCGAGGACTACCTGTACAAAACCAGGGTGAGTTTTGACTGATGGCTGAACCTGCTGGCCTAGCTTTCTGTCAAAACACGCTTCTCCTCAGCTCCATCTCCATCTCCGGGCCATGGGAAGGGGAGTGACTGGTGGATGTTTTATCATAGGTTGGTGACATTTGGTCGAAGGGGAAGGTAACAAAATGGGGAAATCCACCAATCCCCTGTCCTTAATACATCCTGTACTCTGTAAATAAGGACGGTACAGTTTTCTATCAAGTCAAGGTCAGATGGTAAACACCTTAACTCATTTATGATGAAGAGCAGCTCCTCAGAGCTTCTTCCTTACGGGGAGAAGTTCTCTATTTTTATTTAAGTTCTGGATACCATTTCTATCCATCGCTAGGGTCATTCTGCTCTCCAGATCAGGGTCATTCCTCTCCATCTCAAATTAGAAATTAACACAGGCATGTTTTACGCAGTCTGTTCCTCGCTTCTTTAGGGGATAAGCCAATGGCCACGCTGCCCTCCGATCACCTTTCCCACGTTCGAATGGGCCTCGTTAAGGTAAAGCTATAACCTCAAAAGAGCTGTGCCGGATTAGACCCAAGGCCTACCTCCTCAGCATTTTGAAGACAAAGAGGGGCTAATCAGGAGCCCCGTCGGGGAAGATCGCAAGTGGGCTGTGAAAGGCTGTAAATGTATTTTCCTGCGCAGATTCAGCAACTGACATTCAGGAGCATGCTCTGACATTGGAGATAACTTGACGATGCTCACAACAGCGTCATAACTTTTCCCCTCCAAGAATCTATCTTCCCTCTTTCGATACCATCCGAATGATCTTAAGGTGCAAAATTCTCCTGAATCCAGAAAAAAATACGACGTTTTGTCCGTTCCCAATCCATAAAATAATTCAGTTTACAGTCTTGGGAGAATGAGATATGCCAAGCCTAATTTTTCATGCACATTTAGCATGGCTTTGGGTTTACAAAGTTAGTTCTGCCTCAATTCTGCTTTATACTTAGTTTAGATCTTTTTGCTAGATTCCGCTGTTCCCAGGTTATACACCTTCCAATAAACTTATTATTCTGGGTTTGTATTTTTTACTGTTTAATTGTGGAAGGTTTTAAAAGGAAAGAGGAGGTCGGCCTGTTTTAAATATATATACTGTATACACTACGTGTGTGTGTATATATACAGTATATATGTGTGTATATGTATATGTATATGTATATGTATGTGTATGTGTGTGTGTGTGTGTGTGTGTGTGTGTGTGTATGTATGTATGTATGTATGTATGTATGTATGTATTTATTTATTTATTTATTTATTTATTTATTTATTTTCTGCAGCACCAAAAATACAGTGCCTGGTATAGGTCCCCAGAATTTGAGTTTTTCCTCTGCTTCAAAACTGGGGCAATTCCAATCAAGGACAATCAAATTGTTATAAATTTGCCTCTAAGCTGATAGCACAGTGCCAAAAGCTATCCAATTTATGTTGGATCGGTTGTTTTAATGCAGAAGCTACCTATTTTTTGGGGGGGAGGTGTATGTAATGAAGGGGGGTCTATGTAATTTGAGGTATGAAATTCAGCTTTCAATTCCTCTTCAGTAGTTCAACATACTTTTCCTCCAGACGATCACAGAATCATGGAGCTGGAAAAGATCTTGTCTAGTCCAAGGTAGGATCCACTAGAGCAGTGTTTCTGAACCTCATCAACTTTAAGCTGTGTGGACTTCAACTCCCAGAATTCCCCACTCTGTTGTGAGATAGGCGGCCATAGAAATGGTTTAAATCAGTGTTTCTCACACTTGGCAACTTTAAGATGGGTGGACTTCAACTCCCAGCATGCTGGCTGGGGAATTCTGGGAGTTGAAGTCCACATGTCTTAAAGTTGCCGAGTTTGAGAAACATGGTATGAATGAATGAATGAATGAATGGGCCACTGTTGGACGGTGCTAGACAAGAAGGGCCTTCGGGGCGAGCCTGTGGCCCTTTTACATCCTCCGGGAAGGGGGTTTTAATTCTTACTTTTGTGCCCCATGTCTGAAAGTGGTCTTTTCCCGCCTAGATCCTCAACTAGAGAACTCTATCTAACCCACCCAAGAAACCCACTGCAGAAAGACCTACCAGATCCTGAGTTTGAAACATTCAGTCCTAAACCCAGGAAATCCTAGTTCTGGTCCCGGAATGCAGAATTCCCACTTTTGCCAGCCTGATCCCCAGCAGGAGGGGCGTCTGTCCACTCACCCTTCTAAAAACTCCACTTCGGGACGGGTCGGATAAAAGCTCATTCCTTTCCAAATAGGGTGGGAGAGAGGAAACGCGTCAGAGGCCAGCGAGAGAGAAAGGGGGCATTTGCTGGGGGCTCTCTGTCCCTCTGGCTAAACGGAGGGGCAAAGGAAGAAGATCCACCGGTGGGGCTTTTCTGGACCATACCGTCTGCGCAAAGATGCCACCCCAACGCAGGCCTTGCTGTTGAGAGGGTCCACAAGGAGTTTCCTTCACAATCCAGCCCAACCTGTGTGAATTCAGGGAGGCGTGCGTGCCTGTGTGTGTGTGTGTGTGCGCGTGCATGCACATGCACCTGCATTTTCTAGACCAAGGGGCAAGTGAGGATGGGCACGGGGGGGGGTCCCACACAGCGGCGGGCACTGCCTCTTCTCACGGAGGCCGCCGAAGACGGGGGACGTAGATTAGGACAGGAAATTTTAAGTTCACTGAAAGAGGGAACAGGTTGGGCTGTATTTGTGAATCGGCTTGAGAGCAGCCGGTACTCACCTTCAGCACACTTTTACACGCTTTAAAAGTTGACTGTCCAAGCCTCAACAGTGGCCCCTGACTGAGCTTTCATACCGAAGCAATAAGGTGTTTTTTTTAACCCTTTAGGTACCATAGACTTTGGATACATCTACTTCAGGCCAGCGGCTATTTAAAAAAAAAAGAACAAAACCTACGACTCTAAAAACTTACTTCTTAAAAAAAAAGTTTTCATACAGTCAAATGCTCCCCATGGGAATGGAGTTCTTTGTCCTTTGGTGTGCTTTAAACCATTTCCCTGCAAATCTAACTAGGTCAATGTTTAGGAGAGAAAAGATTGATTAAAAGGGAAATGAAACGACGACGTAGCCAAAAAGAAGTGGAATCCATTGCTTTTTGATGAATTAGATACGGCAATGCATCCTTCTCCCCCGCCAAATTATCCCATGGCTTTTTTTCCATCTCCCATTTCCTGACACTCTCGTTAGAGGTTCTCCAGGTATCCAAGTCTATTGTCTTTGGTACTTGAAGAGTTAAAGCAAAGTTCTTTCAAGATCAAAAAAATAATACTTTACCTTTAGTTTAATGGATTTTTTTTTTTAAAAAAAACCTTGGGGTCGGATGCTTTGGCAGAGTACGGGAGAGTGCTGTGAAAGGACGTTGTGCCATGCAGGGAAGAGAGAATGGGGCGGTCAGCCAAGTCAGGGACGTCTGCGTGGGGGACCGGGAGACTTGCAAGCGGGAAGAGTGGACGGATCGGGGAGAAGGCCGAGCAGAGAAGTGGTGGCAGGACACGTTGGAGGAAGGAAAAGAAAGGGGCATATCTGCATACAAGCGGTTCCAGATATGAAGAACAAGCCTGGGAGATGTCTCCTGAAGGACATACCACAGATCCTGCCCAATCCGAAGAATCAAGGATTCACCACGATGGCCCTTACCAGTACAAGACGGGACGGTGGGTCCATGCAACAGAGTTATGGGGTGTTCCTACGTTTGCAATGCCGTGCAAGTTCTGAGGCTGGAAGGGGACCACTGCTGAGCCGTGGGTCTCCGTGGCCCTGAGAGTTCGCCTCCTCCACTCCCTCCAGAGGCGTACAGAGAAGGGGCTAAAGCCGCCGTACCCTTTGTCTCCTCCCTCAGCAAAGGGTGATGGAGTGAGAGATGAGAAAACGGGCAGCAACCCGAAGGCAGCAGGGTGTGGGCGCTGGCTAAAGGTGCCCTACTCAAGGCTCGCTCCGGCTTCCTCACCAATCTGAGCAAATCTTTCCAACTTCAGCAAGTCACACGTGGGGGGGGATGACAAGTGACGTGTGCCATTCTCACGGCAGGTCAGCTGAGCTGCCATTTCTTTATCCTTTCTTTTAAAATTAAGATGTGTGTGTGTTTTAATAGGTTGGCGTTTCTCTTTCACTTATCAAAAAGTTTATAGTTTTATTTATTTTTTTACAAAAAAACCCACACACATCTAACTGGGGTACAAAACTGGGAAGAGGCATCATGTCTGCCAACCAACAGAATTAGCCTTCATCCAACAAGAGCAATACAGGTAGTCCTCACTTAACAACCAAAATAGGGACTGGAAAATTGGTTGTTAAGCAGTGCAGTCATTAAGTGAGTCACCACATGACCAGACCCAATTTTAATGACCATTTTATGAAGGCCGTTAAGCAAATCCAGCTTCCCCAATGGATGTTTTTTTTGCCAGAAACCGGCAAAAAAGCTTGCAAATCACGATCACCTGACCGCAGGACGCTGCAACTGGTCGTAAATGCCAGCCAGCTGCCAAGTGCCCGAATTGCAATCGCGTGACTGTGGGGGTGGTGCGACGGTTTACAATGGTCGTAAGTGCAAGTACAGGTCATAAAGCACTTTTCCCAAGGCCGTCGTAACTTCGGACCATCGTTAAATGAATGGTTGTTAAGTGAGGACTACCTGTATATCCAAAGATCATTCAAAGGATGAAGAGGGGAAAAAAGGTGCATTTGGGGTGCAGCGGGCTTGCTATCAAAGTACAATGGCGAATCTGTCAAGGACAACCTCATTTAGTTTCATATTTTTCCAACGTTCTTTCTATCTGGTTCTTGCATCTGTTTGCATTCTCACATGCGGGTTATTAAAAGAAGTCACTCCAAAAATGACACTCCAACAAGAAAAAAATGCACACAGCAGAAACATTCTTGTAATATATGCAAGTTTTCTTGAAAACACTTCATAAAATACATTTTTGAAATAATTTCTTCAACTACTGTTTATTTGGGGGTATTTTCCTCTTGTAATCTTAGTGCGAAACTGCCTCCTAAGTACAGATGAGGGCGCAGAAGCATTTTGGCTCAGAACAGGTTCAGGTCAAGAAGTGCCAATAGTCTGTGCTTGATTTAAAGCAAACGGAGAAGATTTCTCCCCCCTTCCTGCTTCTGATTCTCTTAAAACATCACATCGACCTGCAAAATATCTGCAATCCTTGCAGGTCCTAAAGAAGAGGATCTGGACAGGCTGAAAAATACCTCATGCAGATATGCCCGGAGGGGGAAAAGAAGAAAGAGAAGGGGGGAAAAACCCGCTGTTGTTCGCAGTGAAAAACATGTGGGTTTTTTTCCCCCCCAGACAAAGCATCCATGCATCAGACAGGCGTGCCAGCCGAGGGGGGGGACAGAGAGGAAGGGAAAGGGAAGGAGAGGACACTCGCCAGGGATAGGCCAGGGGGCTGTATGGAGTGAAGGCTGCACCGGACGAGAAAAGAGATAAAGAAAGGAAGGAGGAGGAGGAGGAGGGGGAAAAGAGACACAGAAGCCTGCCCAACTGGGAGGTCTGAGCGCCGAAGGATGCCGCCAGGATCAGGGAAGAATTGGACTCCTTCCTCCAGCAGCCAGCCAGGAAACAAAAGAGAGGTTTTTCACGGGGTTACGAGAGACCACTGAGCCAAGCCCCTTCCCCAGGTTGCCAGTCAGGAAGCAAAGGAGCTCTGGGCTAGCTGATGAAAGACAGAGAGAGAGAGAGAGAGGGAGGGAGGGAGGGAATGGAGAAAGAGGAAAGAAGGAAAGGAAGGGAGGGAAGGGAAGGGAAGGGAGGAGGAAGGGAAGGGAAGGGAAGGAAGGGAAGGGAAAGGAAAGGAAAGGAAAGGAAAGGAAAGGAAAGGAAAGGAAAGGAAAGGAAAGGAAAGGAAAGGAAAGGAAAGGAAAGGAAAGGAAAGGAAAGGAAGGAGAGGGAGGGAGGGAGAATAAGGAAAGAGGAAAGGAGGAAATGGAGAAAGAGGAAGGAAGGAAGGAAGGAAGGAAGAAGGAAGGAAGGAAGGAAGGAAGGAAGGAAGGAGAAAAGGAGGGAGGGAGGGAGGGAGGGAGGGAGGGAGGGAGGGAGGGAGGGAGGGAGGAAGGAAGGAAGGAAGGAAGGAAGGAAGGAAGGAGTTTGATGGGAGAAGGCAGGGAGGGAGGGACCTTGCCCCAGACCTAACCCTAGGTTATTCTTGGTTTCGCTCTATTAAAAGACCAACCTACAATGGGGGAGGGAGTGTGGAGGGGGTGGGGGTCGCTCCGCAGGGCACGTGGAATCAAGTGATGTGAGCCGAGAGAGGCCATCAGCCTTTCCTAGTTGGCTGCAGGTGGGTAAAAGGCCCTTCTCTTTTAGGAAGCCAAATACACAGTCAAAAGATTCCCAGCTTTTCTACCCCCATTCCCCACCATGTCCTTTCCACCCCTCCTCCAAAAGACTCTACACCAAACTCACAGCAACCAACAAAGCAAAGCAAAGCAAAATGATGTCTGGTCATTTCCAACAGCCTACTTTTCCTTCAAATCCACACGCCCCACAATTGCCTCGCAAAAAAGGACATTATTTCATCCCCCACCCCCTTTCATACAACAGAGAGATGGCAAATCCCCCCCCCCCCACACCACTGCAAAAATAACCAGTGATGAGCACCGGCAACATATCTATCTATCTATCTATCTATCTATCTATCATCTATCTATCATCTATCTATCTATCTATCTATCTATCTATCTATCTATCTATCTATCTATCTATCTATCGCTCGCCTGTCCATCCATCCATCCATCCATCCATCCATCCATCTCTCCCTCCCTCTCTCCATCAACCATCCATCCATCCATCCATCCATCTCCCTCTCCTTCCTTCCTTCCTTCCTTCCCTCCCTCCCTCCCTCCATCATCCATCCATCCATCTCCCTCTCCTTCCTTCCTTCCTTCCTTCCTTCCTTCCTTCCTTCCTTCCTCCCTCCCTCCCTCCCTCCCTCCCCTCCCTCCCCCCCATCCATCCATCATCCATCCATCCATCCATCCATTCATCCATCCATCCATCCATCCATCCATCCATCCATGGAGGTCTGGGCAGTGTTTGGATTTGAAGGTAAAAATATACCGGCCTGTGATCCTGGAAAAGATGCAACCACTTTATAAGGCCTTGCAGACTGGCTCACATGTTCCAAAGCATCCTTTCCCTTCAAATCTAAAGTGGGCATAGCTCTTCTCTCCCTCTTTTGTATTTTGGTTTCATCCTTCTGTTTTACCTTTTGGGCACCCCCCTTGAAGAGATGCCATAAAGTCAACTTTTACTTATTGACATCCTAATCCTCTTGCTCAAAGTAAGACCAGTTTTTGCCCCCTAACAGAGCCCAACTCAATTCACCTCAAGAACATCATCCTGAGTTAGATGTTACACCAGAATCGTGCCTGCAGGTTTAGACCACCCTTCCCACATCTGGGTCCCTCCAGATGTCTTGGGCTGCAACCTCCATCAGCGCCAACCAGCGCTGATGGCGACTGTTGGAGAACGGAGTCCAAGGCCCAACGGTGGTGGCGATATAGATTAATCTAAATCCACACTGCACAGAAGGGGGGAAATTGTGTATGTTGGGAAAAGTGGTGGGGAGAAGAGAGAAGACCGAAAATAAAATAGAGCCCTACATTCAGCCAAAGAGAAAACTCAGCGGATGGAAAAGAAACCACCAGAAAAGGCAGATGAGGCTATCAATAACCTTTGGATGGGCAGCTGTCCTCCTGGTCGGAGGGCAAGCCCATCTCCCCCTTGGGCCTCCTGCCACCCCCCAACCCGTTTCCGCTCACAGCTACCCCAACCCCGTTGGCCCAGTTCAGTACAGTAAAGGTGAGAGAAGACAGAGAAACACAAAGAACAGCCGCAGCCATTCATGCGGTTGGGGAAAAAAAGAACAAACAGGAGGAAAGAAGGAAAGAAGGAAAGAAGGAAGGGAAGGAAGGAGAAGGAAGGAAGGAAGGAAGGAAGGAAGGAAAGAAAGAAGGAAGGAAGGAAGGAAGGAAGGAAGGAAGGAAGGAAGGAAGGAAGGAAGGAAGGAAGGAAGGAAAGAAAAAGGAAAGAAGAAGAAGAAAGAAAGAAAGAAAGAAAGAAAGAAAGAAAGAAAGAAAGAAAGAAAGGGAAAACAACAAAGAAAACCACCTCATTCTTTTCTTTTTTAAAGCAAAGTTCCATATAATATTGCCAGCCAGGATTGGTGCTGTCCCTGGTGCAACAGTGAAGGGAGACAATCCATTAAACTAAAACCAGCACTAGATATAGCTCCTGGTGGGGTGATGGTGCCCGTCACACTTGTTGGGGGGTGGGGGTGAATGCTTGTGACAGTGAGCTATGGGAGAGGGAGGAGGGAAGAGCAGGGGGGAAGGGTCTCTCTCAAAAATACAGCAATGTGGCCATCCACATCCCTTGATGTGTTTCCCCCCCCTGCCCCCCCCCCCCCCCCCGTTCCCATCCAACCCTGAGCTGGAAGCAGGTGATGCTCCCGAACCTACACCCTCTGTGGCTGGAGGTCCGCCTGCTGCAAGTAATCCCCAGCTTTCAATTCAAGGAAGTCACCCTTTCTCACCAAGGAAGAGACAGGTTGCCATGTTTTCAAGCTAAGGAAGGGGCAGCCTTGAGAGAGTCTCGACAGGCAAATAGCTGGTGGTTTCTCCTCACACTTCCAGCCCACTGTGCACCCCCCAAAACACACAGAGCCCAAGGACATTTGCACTGTGCCCCGTGATACGCCAGGCCCAGCCATACCGAGGCTTTCCCTCCCTCCTCTCTCTTGCATGCAGAGACCATCCCCAGCAGCCCTGGTCAGGAGGCAGCCAGAAAAGTGAACTCCTTGCTTAACTCCTTCGGGGGTAAAGCAATTTAAGGCGGGCAGTGTCTGGTTTCCACCCTCTTAGCCTTGCTTGCCCTGGTGCCCTGCCCTGGTCACCATTCCACACCTTGGCCCCCAGCCATTGTGTCTCCTGCCTGACCGTGATCCCCTTCAGAGAATTCTGGGAAAGGAAAATGACACCTACTAGACTGCAGCGTGCGCTCCCTGACCTCCGGTGTCGGGGCCCCAAGGCCCAAATTTGAGCGAGCCGCCAACTGGAAGACATATTCTGTGTTGGGATTCAGCTCTTTCACCAGGAAGAAGGTGACCGGGTCAAAAGTCTTCAAAAACTGCAGACGGGCAGGGTGTGCGAGGGCCGGCAATGCAAACAAGCAACAGAAACAAAGAACGGAGGCTGTGAACGGGCATCGTCACTCCCGATTCCCTGCCACGGACTCCCACTCCCAGGAAGTCACCTAGATGAGACATACCTCGGGGTTTCCTGGTTTGTTGCTGATTTCCTTGTAAAGGAGTTCATATTTCTGGATGATGTCCTGGCGTGGAAGGCTCCAGGTCAGCAAGATGGTGCTCTCGCTCTTGGCCTCTGCTCGGAAATTCATCGGTTGCCCGGGAACTGGTGAAGGTAAAGTGGGTGAGGGGTGGGGATGCAGAAAGGTTGTATGTAAGAACGGGTGAGGGGGAGGCCAGAAGACAACTGGACGTATAGGTAGTCCTCGCTTAACAACCATTTGTTTAGTGATGGCTCGGACTTATGACGGTGCTGGGAAAAAAACGACTTATGACTGGTCCTCACACTTATGACCATCGCAGCGTCCCCGCAGTCACGTGATCATGATTTGGGCGCTTGGCAACTGGTTCACATTTATGACCGTCGCAGCGTCACGTGGTCACATGATCGCCATTTTCGACCTTCCCGGCCGGCTTCTGGCAAGCAAAATCAATGGGGAACCACATGATTTGCTTAATGACCACATGGTTCACTTAACGATCGTGGTGATTTGCTTAACAACCATTGCAAAAAAGGTCGTAAAATCGGGTGAGATTCGCTTAATGACCACTTTGCTTAGCAACCAAAATTCCGGTCCCAATTGTGGTCGTTAAGCGAGGACTACCTGTACTATGTACAAATATACAGTACATACCTATCATGCTATTTCCTTTTGGGATAAGCCGTGTGGCACAGAGCGCAGAAAAGGAGTGAGACGTAGCAGGCAAAAGAAATAGGAGGGAGGAAGGAGGAGCAAAGAAGAGGAAATGGAGCTGAATCTAGTTTACATCAACCCCATTTGCTACCTCCCTCCTCCTTTCCCTCGACAACCATCCTTGCTTCCCCCACATCCATCCAAGCCTCATGCATTGCCTTTCCTTCTTAACATTTTCTTTCCAGCATCTCATCCATTCCATCCACTCACACACCTTTCTCAATCTTCCCCTTCCTCTTGACCCATTCACTCTTCCTTCAGATCTATGTTGCACAATTCAATCCTTGAACATGTGCTGGTTTCATACTGGTCGTTCCCAGTCACGTTCAAGCCAGCTTCATTCATCTTCCATTCATTCTTGACACCATCTCTTCTTGCCTGACCATATTCTTCTTAATTATTCTATTCCTGTGGCATTCAACTTTTATATTTCTTCTTAACACACAAAACTCTGCCTTCCACGTAACAAACGGGGAAGAAGCGCCCTCTTATCCTTTAAGTAATTATGTGTAACACATGGAAAAGAGGTGTCCGCAGGGTGTGATCAAAAAAGTCAAGATGGTTTTTATGTACAACGCACCATTCAGGCACTGTCCTGAGTTTTTTTTACCACTTCTACCGACACTCCTGATTCATGGAAACTAGCACAACTAATCTCATGCTAGGAGGAAACTAAGTTTGATAGGAACAAAGTTCAGTAGGAAAATGGTTTTTTAAGACATCACTATTGGTGCTTTTTGAAAAAGACCCATCCTTCTTCAAAATGTTTTATTTATTTATTTATTTATTTATTTATTTATTTAATTTATATGACCGCCCATCTACTCTGGGCGGTTTTTGTTATATTTTTAAATAAAGTACAGCCCTACGCGAGGCACAACATAGACCAGCGTAGACACATTTATCAAAGAAAGAAATGGGAAAATTCAGAAATCACATGTGTGAGTTGGGCCTGCAATAAAAGGGTGCAGTGTGAAGTGCTCCTATTCCAGCCAAACGAAATCATATCCTGGAATACTTTATTGATTCTCTTTCCCACTTTTCGCCTCCAGGTTTTTGATTCTCCAGGTTTATTCCATTTAACCCTGTAGTAAAGTCAAGCTTCCTTCTCTCCCAAATACAGAGCTGTCTGCCGGGGGGGGGGGGGCAAAAAAGTCAAAATGGTAGCCTTAACCATGTGATTATAGTCCTTAGCCTTCCGGCTACAATGAAAGAAGAATATTGGGGGTGGGTGGGTGGTACTTTTATATTAATTTATGAAATTGATAACCGCTTTAATTTTGAAGGACGCTGTCTCGTGCACCAACAGGGCCAGGCATGAAATCAATGCAAGGAATAAAATGAACCCAAATAGAATAGAATCTAAACATTTCATTGTATTTCGTTAACAATCATGCACCTGCTGACCATATCTCCCCATCAACCAAGCCTTCCTGAACAGACCAGTTTGCTCCCAAAAGCCATAACTGTTTTCTTTCTTTCTTTCATAAGAATTTTATTAAGTTTCAAGCAAAGATAAAAACTACAGAAAAACAAAAAACTACACAGAAAAAAAGAAAAAACCAAAAAAGTGTAGAAACTTTTTAATTTTTTTAAGATTACAAAAAGAGGTGACTTCCGACTTTTAACAGCAGGGATATACAACAATTTTCCGTAATCAATCCCTTACTCTATATTAAACCAAAATCACATTATTTCTATAAATCATTCCATTGGCACATTATAAAAATCACTAAATACAGTTGCTCCCTCCCCTTATATTAAAAGAAAAAAAAAAGATATATAAACCTTCTAATCAACTTCCCCCCAAAGATAACATTTATTTAATTATTTCCTTCCTATTACTATTCTATACATTCCTGTCTACTATAATAAAGATCAAACTAAAAAACATATAAATTGTCTGCCATTATTTATTTATTTTATTAGTTAAATTTATATGACCGCCCATCTCCCCCAACGGGAGACTCTTTTTTATGCTTAATAATATAACAATTTTAATCATCTTAATCATATTAAACCCAAAACCAGACATTTATTATTATTTTTAATTATACCTTAATAATCTTAATCCAGATTGTTAAAGATAAACAAAATCAGCCAAACCCTAAAAGCAATCGAGATAAATATTCTTAAACCCTTATCCCACTTCAAAATAAACCAGAGCATTTACATATCCCCACAATGCGCAGAGCTTTTTTCTTAAAAAAATCAAACAGCCCAACTGCCCCCCTCAAAAACTCCGACCTCTTCAGGAGACCTCCCATACATAATAACCCCTTCTTTTCCATGGCGTTCCATCAGAAGATCAATTTCACTTATGGCTTGCAACCCAATCTCTCCCTTTAATTTCTTCAACTCGACTATCCAATCTTCATCCAGCATTTCAACAGAAGTCCTGATCTCACTCTTAGAAGAGACATTTCTGTCGCTGTTAAATTCCTCAGTTTCATCCACGACATCCCCAACCAGATGACACATTTTAGACCTCATATTTTCCACAATATCCTGAATGCCTTGCATAAAAACTTGGTAGGAATCAGAAAGAATCTGTTTAAAATCTTGGTGGAAGTCAGAGAAAGTTTGATGAAAATCATCCATGTCTCACGCAGTAGATTATGGAGCCCCCTAGGAGCTTAACCAGCGAGAGTCGAAGATATGAAAGAATTGTGAAATGTGTTTACATAAGCGAAAGTGAGATATGCAGACAGTTCCCCAGGGAAAGTAGAAGCAGAAAACGGAAAGTTCAAAACAGCCGATTCAACGCGTAAGGTAAAGGTAAAGGTTCCCCCCGCACATTTGTGAAGTTGTGTCCGACTTGAGGGGCCGGTGCTCATCTCCGTTTGTTAGCTGACGAGCCAGCGTTGTCCGAAGACGCTTCCACGGTCTTCGTGATGCACGCGGAATGCTGTTACCATCCCACTGAAGTGGTCCCTATTCATCTACTTGCATTTGCATGCTTTCGAACTGCTAGGTTGGCAAGAGCTGGGGCGAGTGCGGGAGCTCACTCTGTCATGCGGGGCTAGGGATTCGAACCTCCCAGCTTGCGATCTTCCGATCGACAAGCCTGGCGTCTTACCCTCTGAGCCACCACGCCCCGATTCAACGTGTAGGAAAATGCTAAAATCTTCAAATTTAGTACAAAAATAATAACAGGGAGACAAAAAGAATTTTAAAAAAAATTAATCCCAAAAATAACGATAAGCACTAAGAGAATCGGCTTCTCCTTGCTGTAGAAAGCCTCTCTTAGGATTGTTGTTGTTGTTGTTGTTGTTGTTCAGTCGTTTAGTCGTGTCCGACTCTTCGTGACCTCATGGACCATAGCATGCCAGGCCTTCCTGCCTTCCTGATTCTCTTAGGATACACATACTTAAAAAATATATATAAATTTAGTGATTTAGAAATGGGGTGGCCGGTCTTAGTGTCCCTTTAAGGCTACAGCGCGGCTTGGAAATGGTGACATCCCAGCCTCCCGGCAGCTCTTACCAGTCGAGCGCAAACGCTGTTTGCGACCTTCTGGCTGCAAGCAGCCGTCCAGAGGACAGATGGGCTGATTCCCAGTGTTTTCCTTTTTCCGAAAAAACAGTCCTGGGCTTCAGGAAAAAACTGCCTGAGCCCGAAGAAACTGCTGCGTTGTCAGTTCTGCCCGCTGAGCCCGCAGGCACAGCTGTTCAGTCCGCCATGTCCCCACCGGAAGTGCCGTAACTGTTTTCTATGAAAATAATATTTATCACCACGACTATAGAATACTATTCCTTTTCTATGAAAAAGACCAATCCCATGTTTGATTAACCCTGAAGTCGTAATTGTTTTCCCATTTTAGGATTGTCAGAGTCCAAGTATTTTCCTAGGTGTGTGTGTAAATGTGCGTCTTTGGGGAGAGAAGAAATAATTGACTTTGGGTCTGTTTCATGGAGGGTCCACTTTCAAATTCGCTGACTCCCTAGTTCAGGGTATTCCATGCAGAAAAATGTAGTTTGGTTTTCTCTGAAATTTATTTATAGAGTTGAGATGTGGCTGAATCCACACCTCCATACCCAGGGTTCAGCCATCACATTTGCCCTTCCTTTAGCAACTATTGGACTGAAGGAGGAAATTAAAGATTCTTGACTAGAGAAAAGCAAGCGTGTTCTTCATACCTCCTGGAAAACGATAGAAGTGATTCTCCCTTAGTACTACAGAACCAAATATTCCTTCCTGTTGGTAGCTCAGTAACTCTCTAAGCCTGCAGTTCCTCTAACACAGTGTTTCTCAACCTTGGCAACTCTAAGATGTGTGGACTTCAACTCCCAGAATTCCCCAGCCAGCTACCAAGGTTGAGAAACACTGCTCTAACGGCTTGCTTCCCCGTAGGCTGGTCTGCAGAAATCCAGCCAGCATCCAAGGCCAGTATGTCTTGCTTGCACCAGAGATGCACAACTGATCTGTGGGTAGCCTTCGAACAAGGGACGGATGAGGCGGGGGGCACCCTAAGAAATAAGCAAGGCCCAGCCCCTGAAAGATGGTCAGGACTGGGCAAAAAATTAGGCTGGGTTCAATTTAATTTCAACTTTATTTTAATGCACAATAAATTAAATTAACCGGGCACCGTGAGGTTGCATACTGGCTATGTTTGGAAGAATTTCCCCCCTCTGTCATGTTAAAAATTAGTTATTCTATTGTGTTTACATTGTATAGTATTTAACTGTGTTTTTATTGTAAACCGCCCAGAGTCCCTCCTTGTGGGGAAGATGGGCGGTGATAAATTTGATAAATAAAAATCCTATTTGGTTGTCAAGCACTGAAGTGGCTCCGAAGGGCTTCTGGGGGACCAAACGAAGCCCTGCACCCCGTAATTAGAGAGGCTCACCTCCTTGTTGGGTCTTCACTTGGATGGGATCCGAGAGCGGGCCGTCCCCCACGGACGTGAACGCGAGGACCCTCACAGTGTAGGTCTCCTGCTCCAGAAGGCTACCGACGGTGGTCAAGAGACTATCGTCCACGTTGTGTTTCTGCCAGTTGCTGACTGGCTGGTCTGGCTCCATGGTGTAATACACCCTGTACCCCCGGATCTGGCCGTTGGGTTCCACCGGCTCCTCCCACTGGATGATCATGGTTGAAGCGCTCAACATCCGGCCTTGAACGTTTCGGGGGGCGCTGGCAGGCGCCTGCTCCCCCGTGCGCGTCACAACGGAATCGCTGTGAGGGCCCTGCCCAATTGTGTTCACCGCCGACACCCAGATCTCATACTCCGAGTTGGGACTGAGCCCCCCAATGCTGTACCGGGTCGTGGTGATGTCCTCCTTAATTTGGTAGGGCCCATCCTGGCTCTTCGACTTGTACTCGATCACGTAATAGGACACGGGGTCCGGATTCCCGGAGTCCCAGGTAATGGTGATGCTGGTCGCTGTCGTCTCGGTGACAATCGGAGTCCCTGGAGCTTTGGGAAAGGCTGAGAAAATGGGAAGAATTAACTGAAAAGAAACACAACCCCTCTCCCCATACGTTCCAATGTTTCACCTAATTGGCAGGTTAGAGGACCCGGCGTGCGGTGTAGGTGACCCCTACTTATTCCCAGCCAACTTGGGCAGACTCGATGATCCCCCTTAAACGCCGCCATCAACACGGAACGTGTCCGGCTCAGCAGCTGGCACCATGAACGTGAGCAAGGCGCTACAAAAGAGACGGCTGGCTTTGCAAGTACAATGGGGCGGAGGAGGAAGCTGCGTGGTTGGAAAGAGCCAGGTGAAGAAGAGGGCCTGGAATCCAGCCAAGACATTCGCCTGACTCTGCAGCAGAACCACAAACATCCAGAAATGGGGGGGGGGGGAACCCACCCACCCAACCAACACAGGAGATGTGTGGGGAAATCGCTAGAAAACAGCAAAAATAGTTGAAATTGGGGCATTTGCGTAGCTACTGTTTCTCTGGTCTCACGCCAGCTTTAAGGTTCTGACCATCCCCATACGGTGCGCTCTGTTAGCCTTATATCCAGGCCAGACTATTGGCCCATCTCCCCCTTGCCAGCCTGGCGCCTTCCAGATAATGGTGGAAGGATGATGGGAGTTGAAGTCGAAAACGTCTGGAAGGCATCAGGTTGAGAAGAGGATGGATAGCGACTTTCCAGGGACTTGGGCCATTCAGAAGTCTTTTCCCCATGCCTTGTCACCCGATCTGGAGGCCTGAAATGACTTCCTTTGCCTTCTATTAAAGAGGGTTGGAAGAAGGCAAGGAGCACTTCAAGAACAGGCAAAGGTTAATCAACTGGACTAAGCAATGGTGGTCAGAGTGCCTTCCCTCCATCATGCTGAAGTCCTCTCTAGACATCTTTTTAAAGGAACCATCCCTCCACGCGACTGCCATCTTTGTTCTTCAAGACCCACTATGTCCAGAGATTTCTGGAGCCTTAACTGACTCTGTCCCCTTCCTTCAACCTTGCACCCATTGCAGAGGTCTATAGATTTCCTATGCCTATACAGGTAGTCCTCAACTTACGACCATTCATTCGGTGACCGTTCAAAGTTACGACGGTGCTGAAAAAAGTGACTTATGGCCGGTCCTCACGCTTACGACCGTCGCAGCGTCCCCTCGGTCACGTGATCAAAATTCAGGCGCTTGGCAACTGGCATGTATTTAAAACGGTTGAAGCGTCCCAGGGTCATGTGATCACCATTTGCGACCTTCCGACAAACAAAATTTGCTGGCTTCCGACAAACAAAAACAACGGGGAACCATGTGATTTGCTTAACGACCGCTGCAAAAAATGTCATAAAATTGGGTGTGGTCATGTGATGCCTCACTTAACGACTAATTTCCTGGTCCCTATCGTGGTCGTAAGTCGAGGACTACATGTAGATTTTATTCCTTTGTTCCTGCTGTCCCTTGCGTCTGGGCAACCCTCTCTGCTTTCAAACATCTTGGAAGCTTCTGTGATGTTCTAGATTGGCTACTGAGTAATGCTGGATCATCTTGGCCTTCAAACCGATCCAACAGTCCCCTTGTTTATCTCCTTAATCATTCCCAGATGTCATATTACCTCTCGTTTCCTTCAAGTCAACCCACGAATGAAACCAAACTATTTCCTGCGTCAGGGCAGTGGAAATGCCCGTTGCCGTTTTACTCTGTCAAATGCTCTGCATGTTCTTATTGATAAAAAAAAAAGAGACCACCCCACAGTGGCATGCCTGGAGAAGCCCCTTCCCCCCCAAATTGGCCACGAGCCTATGCAAAATTACACAGAGCGCATGCATGCTTCTTGATGACACGAATCCACAAAGCAAATGAGACATGCTCAGGTTGCATCTGGACCTTTTTCCAAACAGCCTGGTGCCTTTGGTATCGTGCAGCCCCTAAGAAGCATTTGAGGGCCATCTGAAACACATGCACCGGCTGATGTGACTTCATGCACCAATCTGAAAGTCTCGTGCATAGCTCTGCCTCTTTCCCCTACATAGGAGCCTGGCGGCAGAGTTAGCCCAAAGTCCCAATTCCCCAGGGAAATGCAGAGGCAGACCATCCGATGCATACCAGATATTTTGGACTAGAACTTCCATGAGCTCCAGTCAACACAGCCAAGGGAAAGACACTGTCAACGTTGCCGTCCAAAACATTTGGGGGGCATTAGATTGTCCATCCCTGAATCCTAAAGCAAATAAAAGTAGGGTTCCAACCCGCAATCCAACGCATTCGATCTTAGTTCTGCAGATCAACAGAAGTACAAGATGGAGCAAAGCAGACAAAACAGAAAGAAAATGCTGGCCATGCAAACGTGGCATGGGAATCTAGGTTAGGGAGAGATCTGCTCACCTAACCAACATCCCCTTTGCCTGAGAAGACTCCTCGTCCAAAACTCAGCTGGAAAACTGAGGCCAACTTTCTACAGTTTGCAGGCCAGCCTTCTCCAATGAAACCCCCAGAAGTCTGCTGCAGGGCTGGAAGCTGTCATGGTGTGGAAAGGTGCTACAGGTAGTCCCTGCTTAATTACCACAGTTGAAACTGGAATTTCGGTTGCTAAGTAAAGCGGTCATTAAGCAAATCTGACCCTATTTTATGACCTTTTTTGCAGCGGTCATTAAACGAATCACCATGGGCATTAAGCAAACCACGTGGTCGTTAAGTGAATCACATGGTTCCTCATTGATTTTGCTTGCCAGAAGCCATCTGGGAAGGTCAAAAATGGCAATCACGTGATTACAGGACGCTGAGATGGTAATAAATGTGAACGGGTTGCCAAGCGCCCAAATCGTGATCACGTGACCACGGGGACACGGCAACGGTCGTAAGTGTGAGGACCGGTCACAAGTCATTTTTTTCAGCACCATCCAAAGTCCAAACCTTCACTAAACGAATGGTTGTTAAGCGAGGACTACCTGTATAGATCAAGCTAAGCCCCACCATTGGGAGGAGTCAAGCCTGATGATCGCCAGGACCAAGGAAGCCGGTGGGGGCCCAAGGAATGGCACAAACTTACATTTGACAGTGATCTGTGCCACCGCTTCAATGACACCCAGACTAGACATGGCGACGCACGTGTAGTTTGCCGAATCTTTCACGTCGGTCAGCTCGAGAACGTTCCGTCCAACGGGCATGTCGTCTTCTGGGGTCAAGTCTTCTGCCCCCTGCATCCATTTAACATACGGCATAGGGGAACCCACGGCCACGCACGTTATGTTCACGTTACCCCCCGGCATGATCTCGTGGCTGGTGGGTGGGATGGAGAAGCGGGGAGCCACGCGGCGAACTGTGGACAAAATGCACAGCGGTAACAAAACAAAACAAAAACAAAAGAAAAAAGAAAAAAGCAAAGGAAAAAAGGAGGAGAAAAAAGAGAGAAGAAAAAAGAAAGATAAGGGGGAAAAGGGAAAAAGAGCAGAAGAGAATTTAAATACAGGTGGGGGTTTAATTACATGTAGTTCCTTCATTTAAAAACAAAAAAGGCTGAAATTAAAAATTATTGGAATACCAAAAAAAAAAAAATCAATCAATAAAGGGGGGGAAAAAACAGAACTTCAAAATAATTACTTTCACAAACAATATATAGAATATAGACATAAAAGCAATATTTCATAGCAACAGGGTTCCAATGATCAATTTTAGACCCATCATCACAGCACAAATATATACACAAAAATTTATTAGCAATTTCTCATCTTTGGAAAAAGACAAAGAGCTAGCATAGCGCTTCCGGACGGGGCTCCCTCCTACGTCTCTGTGTGAGCGGGAGACAGCTCCCCGCCTCCCCGACCCTGAGGCCAGGGCTACCAACTTGGAAGACGAAAGAGTGGGATTGCGGCTCCTATCGCCCTTCTCTGCATTCCCTTTAAACTCTGGAACCTGGTTTGGGGGAGAGGGAAAAGCCTTGCTAAACAATGGGATGGGGGCTCCTCCAAAGCCCGCTCCCCCCCCCCAGATCAAAATATGGCAGGAGAGGAAGAGTGGCTTTGTTTCGTTTTGTTTTCAGAAATTCACATACATTTAAAATTTGGGAGACAGGATTTCAGAAACCAAATGTTCTGTTTGTCCAGACTGCCATTATCTGGGAAGGGATGATAAAAACAGCTTTGTTTCACATCTGGACACACAATCCTTCTTGGAGATTACAGTCCCTCACGGCCAGAATGGCTTGTTTTTTTTTTTATTGCCCAGATGCAAAAGTGGAGCAAAATGGGCTAAGACCCTTGCGTCATTCTACCAGTAGTCCTCGTTTAGTGACCACAATTGGGACCGGCAACTCAGTCGCTAAGCGAAACTGCACCTGTGCTTATGATCTTCCTTCAGATCTCCTTTGCTTTACAGACCTGCGAAGGTCATAAATGTGAGGATCGGTCATAAAGTTACTTTTTCATCGCCGTCGTAACTGCAAACGGTCGCTAAACGAGGACTACCTGTAACCATGCTTACAGCAAAGAGCTCCAAAGATGAAGAGAACTACCTTTCTTAAATGCTTGCAGGTGAAAAAGTCAAGGTGAGCTGGTAGGGAAAGGGACTCGCTCTTTCGAGGTGCCCCAAATTTAGTCCAAAAATTGAAGGGAATGCATAAAAAGGGGGCAAGCCCTCTCTCCCTCCCCACCCCCATCCCCCAAAGTGGGTGAGAAGCTGCAACAAGAAGGCTGCATGTGGGAGAGGGAAAAAAAAGATGAGAAACTCTAATCAAATTTTTGTGATTTTGGGGTATATACACCCTAACAAAGCTTCTTGGAAAGATCTGACATGATTCCATTGATAGATGCAGCTCTCAGAATCACAAACGTCATGCAAAAAAGGAGGAGAACAAGAGGAGAGAAAAAGAAAGAAGAGGAAGAGAGAGAGAGAGAGAGAGAGAGAGAGAGAGAGAGAGAGAGAGAGGGAGGGAGGGAGGAGAGAGACGGGGGAAAGAAGGTGTAGAGCATTGGAAATTATTAAATGGGCCGCTAGCAAATGCCCACGAGGATCAGGGTAAAGCGAGAGGGGACGAGGGAGAGACAGAGAGGTAAGGGGTAAGGGGAAACCCACTTTTAAAATGCTGCATACTCTGTTTCTAGCTGATGTGAACCAATGTGGTTATCTAACATTGGCACATCACAGCCCTGGCAGAATAATAATAATAACAACAACAACAACAATAAATAGAATAAAATAGAATTAATAATAATCAAAAGGGGAAGAGAACAGAAACCGGTTAACGTGGGGAAGGGTGGGGTGGGGGACGAGAAATTAACAAAATGACCACGATGGATGCTCCATGCACAGAATGTAGGAGGCAGTTTCTGGACCTCGCATGAAGGAAGAACGTGAAAGGGGAGAAGGCAGTGTTTCAAGTGGATCCATTTTTCACACACACACACACAAATACACACGAAAGAGAGATGGGCTAATGCTTTTCACTAACTCTCCTGCTCTGTCTATAAAACATAGGAGAGGGCTGATGAGCATCTTCAACAGCGAGGGAGCCCACCCAGTTGTTTATCTTTTCTTTCTACTGTCTGAGCCCTTCCTGTGATTTGAATTGGATAAGATTCCTTGCCGTGCCCTTAAATGAGCCTTGGTTTGACCCAGCCAAATTCTTACTACCTTCACGTTCTAAAAACGTGGAGATAAAAGCTAATGATCATGTTCACATCATCAGTGATGCCAAGAGGAAGGAAGGATGAACAGGGTGGCCTGGTTCATGCAACAGTGGCTGGGTTCCTACAAAAGATTTGCAACTGGGGTGGTTTGCAAATGAGGTCAATAAATTAAGATGCTGAAGGACAGGACACCCAATTCCGTTTATTTAACCTACCCTGTGGGGCAAAGCCAGCTTCTCTTCTGCAGAGGAAAGAGCGAATGGCCTTGAGGGGCGGAAGGAAGAGCCGCTACCAAGGCAACGGTCAGGCGCCTGAGCCCAGGGGCTCAGACACGCCCCTCCCTAATTCACATAAAGATAAAGGAAGGGAGGGGGAAGCACATCCAGGCTTGCAAGATTCCGTTATTACACCTGTTACAATAAAAGTAGCCCTGACCTATATGGCACTGGTTTCCTAGCCTGGCCTACCTTGCAGGGCTGATGTTTCAGGCAACACTGAACTAGAGGGGTTAATTCTTCGCTAAAAATAAGGCATTTCCCCCTGTTCTAAAGTCACTGCCTTCCATTTCAGGAGATGAAATGGAAGTTGTGTGTGTGCGCCTGTGTAGAATCATACAAACTTCCAGAAACTTTTCCAGTTGTTTGCTTCTCTCCAGTGATAGCTCATCTGAATTCAACTCCAGGAGAAAGAAAGAAAGAAAGAAAGAAAGAAAGAAAGAAAGAAAGAAAGAAAGAAAGAAAGAAAGAAAGAAAGAAAGAAAGAAAGAAAGAAAGAAAGAAAGAAAGAGGGACGGAGGGAAGAAGGAAGGAGAGAGAGACAGAAAGAGGAAGGAAGGAAGGGAGGGAGAGAGGAGGAGGAGGAGGAGGAGGAGGAGGAGGAGGAGGAGGAGGAGGAGGAGGAGGAGGAGGAGGAGGAGGAGGAGGAAGAAGAAGAAGAAGAAGAAGAAGAAGAAGAAGAAGAAGAAGAAGAAGAAGAAAAGATAAAAAGGAAAGAGAGGAAAGAAGGAAAGGAGAGGGAAGGAGGAAGGAAGGAAGGAAGGAAGGAAGGAAGGAGAGAGAGACAGAAAGAGGAAGGAAGGGAGGGAGAGAGGGAGAGGGGAAGAGGAAGGAAGGGAGGGAGAGAGGGAGAGGGGAAGAGGAAGGAAAGATAAAAAGGAAAGAGAGGAAAGGAGGAAAGAAGGAAGGAGGGAGGGGTCTGGGAAGAAAGTAAGGAGATGGATGGGAGAAGAAAGAAAGAAAGAAAGAAAGAAAGAAAGAAAGAAAGAAAGAAAGAAAGAAAGAAAGAAAGAAAGACAAATAAACAAACATGGAATAAAATAGAGCCACAGGAAAACAGTGCTACCCAAATGGCAAATGAAATGGAGAGACCAAGGGGGGGGACGGGGACAGTGGAAGGCTTGCTGAGGGAGGATGAAAAAGGAACAAAAGGAAAGAGAGTGAGCTCAGAGGGGGAACGAAGCAAATGGAGGAGGAGGGGAAAGGAAGAGAGAGAGATCCAACTGAATAGGTAAGATTTACTCTGCAAAAGGCATTAAAATGGTAAAAAAAGGGGCAGGTAGAAATGCAAACACCTGGGTATTGATTGAAACAGATGAAGACAACAAATTTGAATTGAATCTAGCAATGGGGGAATGAGGAAGGAAGGAAGGAAGGAAGGAAGGAAGGAAGGAAGGAAGGAAGGAAGGAAGGAAGGAAGGAAGGAAGGAAGGAAGGAAGGATCAAATCAAACTTAAAAAAAGAAATTGGCAAACCATCGTTCAAATGGGCCAGTGCTGTGAATCGAAGTCTGAAGATGACTCCAGTCTTGTCCTTGCGGGGCTGGGGGTGAGAAAGGGCGGGCGGTGCTTTGCACACAACGGAGGGAGGAAATGGGGCGCTTGGAGGGTGTAACCATCCAAGGTACAACCATCCAAACACTGCTCTCTGTTGGAGGGGTGTGAATAGCAGAAGAATGCCTTGGTAAGGGGAGGCCTTAATGCAGTGCTTCCCAAACCTTTTCCTTCCTTACCCAAAACCCCTTATCAGAAAGTCCTTTTTACCCAATGTAGATAAAACACTTTAAGTCAATTTAAATGTCCCTGTTGTAATTGGGTAAGGGGTTCGCGTGTCATTACCCAAAGAAAAACCACTTCTACCCAGTTTTGGGTAATTTACCCAGGTTTGGGAAGCATTGCCTTAATGCAAAAGCTGGGGGATGCAGCTTGCACGAAACATTTGGAATGGAAGGGACACCAAAAGGATGGCCTAAAACTGAATAAATCTAACGTTTTCTCTTGAGAGGAGCATATTAGGGATCAGATACTTCCCACTGGTGGCTCTTCCAGCCGAAGGACATGCTGAGATTTTTTCCCCAGGGCATGAATTTGTCTGAACCTTTAGGCTGAATTTCGATGCCGTATTAATTCCACCGATGAGTGCTTCGTGGAGAAGCTCTGAGTTCAGGAGGGAGGAACAGGAAGCACCCATTTCCTGGTTTAGAGCACTGTTTTTCAAACTTGGCCACTTTAAGACGTGTGGACTTCAACTCCCAGAATTCCCCAGCCAGCCATGCTGGCTGGGGAATTCTGGGAGTTGAAGTCCACACGGCTTAAAGCGGCCAAGGCTGAGAAACGCTGCAATAGACTGAACCATAAAACTAGTAACTAAGCTACTCCCCCCATCAATTAAACCAAGGTTTAAACTAACCAAGCTTGACATGTTATGTCAGTGCAGCTGTTAAGTCTCTAACTGGTTGGGCTTCCTTGTTCAAGGCAGATCTAGATCTCCGGGGAAAGGCCTGTCACTGTCGCTCATAAATCCTCATTCCTGGTAACATTTAGCAGAACACAGTGTTTGATATGTCAAGGTCTCATTTATCAGCCCCAATTTAGCAACCATTTAAATGCATGGAACAATGGCTGCGTGGTGAGTTTTAGACACAATGCAGAGTTACTATATAGCTCACAGACCTGCAACTGCTTCTGGGTTTACTTTGGTTCGTTTGCCTGGGACTTAATTTAAACCAACCCACTTTGGACAAAATGACAAATCTGCAGGTCCTCGAAAACAGATGTTCTCTGTTACCTTTTCCTTATAACCCCAAAGCCTTCCCAACTTCTTTGGAGCAAAGGACCACCGTGGGGCTTTGAGTAGTAGCATCTCAAAAGGAGGCAAAATCAGGAGACACACTAAATTTGATTTACGTTTACACTACTCTCCGTGGCTGCTCCATCTGGGCATCAGCTTTAGAGCAGGAGAGAGGAGGAAGAGAACGTGGAAATCCAAGGTTTACAACTACAACCAGCATTGTGTTACAGCAGATATTACCAGGAAGAATGAGTTGCAGGAAATGAACAGCTCATGTCTCTTGTAAACCTGAAGCTTCATCTTCAGATCATTTGGTGGAGGGACCACCAAATTCAAGGAGGTGGTCCTGGGTTCCACCCCTAGCAAGTCCCATCAAGGAGAACTCTACCCTGCCTGAGATGCTAGGAAGAGGAATCCTGTGTTTGAATGACTTCAATTGGAGGGGCATTAGAAAGCTCAAGGGGGTCACAGGAAGCGGGGCGGAGCGCAAGCTTGATTTTACAGACCTGATTCTAGAAGAACGGAGCATCAGCATCCAATCACATCTTGTCCTTAAACCGGAATCCCAAGATGCAGCTGGAAAGCAAATTCTGAGGACCAAGAACTTCCATTACCACCCCCAGATATGTCCCATCAAGAAGAATTTGCAGCTGGTAGGAGAGATGGGGATAAGAATGCGGGGGGCGGGGGACCCAACTGATTAAACATTTGGTCACTTCAGACCCCGATCCACGTTTAAAAGTAAGCCACAATTAGAAAGCAGGAAGGGGTCAAAGGGAAGGATGGCAGAGGGAAGGGGAAAAATGTACGTGGAATGAACGCAAGACAAGAAAAGTGAAGTTAATTTTGTTATATCCAACAAGGAAAGGGGGAAATAATTATTGGATTGTCTTTTGGATTGTGTGTGTGTGTGTTTTTAAAAAAATTAAACCATGAACGGGAAAGAAAAGAAGAAGGTGACGTGATCGGTTGAAAGCATCAAAGGAAACCAAATGGCATTAAACATTTTGACATCCAGCAAACTGCTGCTTCAAATGAGGTGAGAAGGCGGACGTTACTGGCATTTTGGTGAGAAGACACCGTCTTGCTCCAAAATGGGGACAGGAGAAGAAAGAGGGGCCGAAATCATGTGCAGCCTCAACATACTTCTAGTGATGGTTAGATTACACCTGTCCTTCTGCCTCATGCAGGTTGCGTGCACATTTTTGTGGGTACAGGTCATTGGGGGCTTCTACTACTAGATTCGTGGGCTAGACATTGCTTTTTTCTTAATTCTTCCAAGGAACAAAGGATTCCTCTGTCTCCTTGCTCTGTTCTCAAAGCAGCTCTTTTTCTTAATTTAGTGCATCTGCATTTATTTCCCAACTCGTTGATTTCAACTTAACAGACTGGTAAATCTGCACTGAAGTGTTATGTTTGTGTGTGCGTGTGCACGCTGGTGCACGTGGGTTCATTTAAATGTTTATTTTGTGCGGTGGGAGGGAAAAAACCAATTGGATTTTGAGCAGCACTACCAACGCTGTCATATTAAGCACAGGTTGGTGGTGGCAATATGCATTTTAAATCAAGGCGACAAGGTGTAATCTAAAATCTCCCCCCCCCCAACGAAAACAAAGAAAGTAGCAATGCAAAAAAGGCATAAGACATACGCAGGCACGGGCTTTCAAAGTCACACATAGCACAGTGTTCCTGCAGAGTGCCCTTTAGCAATTTGGTCGAATAATTCCCTAAAACTCACGAGAAATCCTTCTGCAGAAACAGAGTGTTAATTTCATCGGATTTGTTAATTTTATTTTCCCTCTTTTTTTTTTTTTTTTTTAAAAAAAAGGGAAATTCACAGCAGAGGGTTATTCAAAGCAACAGAAGGTATCCAGTTACCCCTGGAACATTTTTTTCCTCTCTCTCTTTCTCTTTCTCAGTGCAAGTGTGTAGAAGACTGAGATGGCAGAAAGGATCTTGCGACAGTTCTCCCTAAATTCTGTGGCTCTGTGCTGCATACGGAGTGGAAATCTCAAAAGATTGTCTGTCATCCCCCATTCTTTTCTTATTAAATTCTAGATACCTCCCTCAATGTCAGGGGCAGGTGAGATTTGTAAAAAAATCCTCAATGTTTTCTCAGGTTTCGGGACTGCAAAATGGCCAGTATGAAAATAAGTTTGCCAACACAGTAAAAACTTGAGGATCCAATAAAGAAAACAGAAGGACACTAGGGTGAAAATGGATTTCATCTAGAGCAGTGTTTCTCAAACCTGGCCACTTTAAGATGGGTGGACTTCAACTCCCAGAATTCCCCAGCCAGCATGCCAGTTTGAGAAACATTGATCTAGAGCTTTAACGATGATTTGGCTTCCCACTAGGCCTTGGAGCAGTAATTAGCGTGTTCTTTTCCCGAAAACATTTGACCAGCATGGAATTATTTTCCATAGAGCCTGTGCTCGTTGTTGGAGATGGAACATCTTATGGATGATCTTCCACTCGAAAAGGGCAAAATGGTTACTGGGTTTCCCCAATGAAAATAACTGATTCTCTCCTTAGGTACATAGCATAGGGCCCAGGCAACCTCTGACCTTCTGAAGGCTCAATGAGAACATCTGGCACAGCAGTGGTATCACCAGAAGGTCATGGCCAACATTAGAAGTTAATGGTGGGAATGGAAGAGGGGACGCACTGTTGAAATTCAGCCACTTGGCTTCTGAAATTTGATGAGAGAAATCTTAGGGGGCTGAAAATGGTGTGCTGAGGAGCACCATCACCCCATCAAATAACTGCCCAAGGGGGACAAGTGACATGGGGTGCATCATGACACCACTGCATAAAAAAAGGATACAAGTATGCAATTCATGTTCATTTACACAATGATGTCATGATGCACGCAACATCATTAGATGCCATCATGGCTTCTTCTGGATGCTGATACCCTATTGCAGAAGATCAACAGTGGTGAATTGATCTGCCTTTAAAGGAGATGTAGGAATTTTATGGAAATCTGTGAATGGCAATACGGTATTTCAGACTGAACATTTATCCTGTTTTTTTAGTAATGGGAAATACTGGCTGGGTTCATACGTTACACTAGGACTAAATACAGTTTGTTTGGTTTAGTGTGTTGTGGTTTATTCAACAAACCATGTTTAAAACAAAATCCGCCTAGAATTGGATTTTGCAATCCAGAAAAACGGCATTATGCAGTTGATTGGCCCAATTCCTGTTTCATGCTGGCTAGTATCATAGCCTTCAATTGTGTCTTCTTTAAGTGAACTTCCCTAAAATCAAGAGGGGGAGGAAACGACCTAGAAGAAGTCTACACTTTCCACGCTAGGCACCATTTAAAGTGCTCCCAGGAGGGGTAGAACAGGAGCTGGACAGACTCAGATGGCCTCACCTATCGTTTACTTAACATTACGGTCAAAAGAATTTTAGCTTTCTTGAAACAGATGGTGGCTTCCTTCAAACATGGGGCTATTCTCTGCTAATTAGGACACATAGCCACTCCCTTAGTAGCTCACGGTTCAGCAGAAAATTAAAATAGCCAACTACCCACATGCTTTCTTGTGGTGGGACTTTTCTACTGCCCTAATGTCAGGAACTCAATGGAGGTTCCTCTACTGGCATTTTAATAATACTTCCTTTATCCACCGCCCCTAAGGAAGAAGGGAGAAGGCTATCTTGTATTAGGAATAATTCTTTGCAACGTTTCCTAAAAGCTCTTGAGTTTTAGGATGATGGCCAAGGTTTGAAAGCTTCATGGTTCTGGGAACCACCTTTGAACCTGGTAAATAAAGGGAAGAACACGGGAAAGGATGACATGCGTGCACGTGTGTGTGTAAATTCCAGGCATCTGAGCATGGAAATCTCTGCATCTTAAGAGAAGGACAGGTGGTGAGAGAAAAGAGGAAAGAGAAAGAAAGGCAGAGTCAAAGAGAGCGAGAAAGAGAGAGAGAAAGAGAGAGAGGAAAAAATAATAAAGTTGCACTGGATTTCTCAAATAAACATCAACAACAACAAAAATCACACAGCTTTTAACACCTGTCCTTTAAGAACTTTATATAGTTTTTATATTGCTCTTTTTTTTTTGGTCCTAGTTAAAGAAATTGGAATATATGAGCAGAAAATGGGATGTGGCAATCAGGCACTGTAGGAAAACACAAGGGTTGGTTTTGCCCAGCTCAGAGAATCCATAAAACATTTGGGATGTAAAGTGGTACATGCAAATAAAATAGTTTTGTAAAATCTCTTCTATCTATACATCTGTCTGTCTGTCTTTCTAATAAAAAGAAAAGAATCTGGTTAGATGAAGTGCTGAACTCCGTGTTCTTTTCCTTATCAGAATCCTGACAATGTCTAAAGCAGTGTTTCTCAACCTTGGCAACATTAAGGTGCGTGGACTTCAACTCCCAGAATTCCCCAGCCAGCATTCATGGACTCAGTTCCCAGAATTCCCCGGCCAGCATGCTGGCCGGGGAATTCTGGGAGTTGAAGTCGACACATCTTAAACATTGCCAAGTTGGAGAAACATGGATCTAATGGGAAAAAGAAATATTTTGCTAAGAAATGTGGGACATGGGCTGGGTTTAAAGGATGCGGGCTGTGGAGGATGCCTGTCAGTCAGTCAGACTATCATAGAGTCTGGGGTGTAAGCTGAGGAAGCCCCCACACCATGCTCAAACCTCATGCATTTTGGGAGGAAAATAACACCCCAAAATATCTTGCAGAGAGGTTGCAATGGCAGGAAGTGGGGAGGGATGGAATGAAGTTGCAAGGCTTCACTGCTTTAATGCACCAACATTTCCTAGGCCCAACCTGTTTGCATTCCTAGCAGGTTGACCGAAGAGATGGATGGGAAAAAAAGATGCAAAACATGCTTTTACAGTAATATTTTTTTTAAAAAAACTTTGGCTACCTTCTACAAAGTAATTCTAATCAAACAAGTAAGGGTTAAGGGAAATACCTGCTGGACCTGCCTACCAAAGCTTTGGGGGCGGGGGGGGGGGGGGGTTAGCTGATATCACAAAAGCTGCCTTCTCTCCCAAGGAAATGTATTCTGTGTATGTTCAGGAGCTAGAGTTTCTGGAGCACAGAACAAAACGGGTGAAGTCCGTTATTTTGGCCCTTTTGATGATGCAATCGAAGCTCCGCTGTTTTTTGGGCACGTCCACATTCTGCAGACACCCCTGACTGAATCAGAATTTTAAGGCCTGCAAGAAGAATTTCTAAAAACCTCCACACCGTGATTTAAAAGCACCTTCGCTGGTTTCAAGAGAAGCAGTTTTGTTTTGCATGGAATTTTAACTCAAATTCTGACACCCTCAAAAAAAAAAAAGCAATTTCCATGATGCATTTCAAGAAGAGATGGATAATTTCTCTCTTCTACCCTAGTTGTGAACGGAAGCAAGGTGTTCACTGCACATTTCACACACAGGCATGCAGATGACCGGCCTAAACCGTGGTTTGTTTTTATCAGAGGTGAAATTCATGTTAGGGATGGGAAAAAAGTGCTTGTGGGGCACTTTTCTTATGGAATGGGGTTTGCTTGTTCGTGTCTCAGTGTGGTATAAACCCGCAAGACACAACTAAAAGTTCCCAAAACAACAAATATATAAAGTCTATTAGGACTGCCGGGGTCAAACAGATCTAATGAACCAAGAATTAGAATCAATAATACAAATATGCTGTGGATTTCTTTCCAGAACATGCTTAACCCAATCAGCCACTAACCCAGTCATTTCTCTTCGATTGGTACCAGTCAATTCATCCTTGCTAAGCGCTCTGAGCAGACAACTGCAGAAACTGAATCCAAAGCCGCTATGTCGGGACTTGGCAAACTTACTTATTTATTGCATTCATTTCTATTACTCTCCCTCCCTCCTCTGCCTAATATCCCATGAGCCCTTGCAACAGGAGGGTTCTGGCAAGGCTTCATGCTGGCTCCTTCCCATTGGTCAGGGAGGAAGGAAGCAACAGGCATGGCTTGGCCACCGCAGCCAATCAGTGTCTCTCTGCCTTGGCTGCCATAGAGTTCTGTTAGAGAGAGGCTTGAAGTCCCTGACATTCTTTGTGTTCAGCTCTTTTTCATGGAGGACCAGATAGGCAAAGTCCTCTGTCTGGTTTGGTGTTGCCCCAACAGAACGTACCGATGGAGCGAATATAATGCAATGCAGGACCAGTTTTGTTTGGGACTGAATTTAGCCTCCTGGACGTTAGTCAGCTGGGCAAACAGCCCCCTTTTTGGTGTCCCTCAAACACACTTCCCACTCCCTTGGCTCAGTTAAGGGAACAGGGAACCCCACAAAGGTGTCAAGGCCCCTATCTCCTATACCTCTTGCACTGAATTCAGGAAGCAGGCATTTAGAACTGTGTGATGTTTGTTATTCCGGGTTGCAGATAATTTAAGTTATCAAAAGAATGGGAAACAGGGTAGAATTGGAGGGGGGAAGGGAAGCAGGAACACTGGCTTTTTTTTCACAATGCATTTGGAATAAATTGCGGCATAGCAGAACCAACTTAAAAAAAAAAAAGGTAAAAATCAACGAATAAAAAAAAAAAGAGAGAGAGAAAAAAAACCAAAAGCAAAAAATAAACAAATCGAGAACTAGGAAGGGATAAATTGGAGGGGAAAATCCACTTAAAAATAAAACACAAACTATCTTCTTTTTCAAAAAAAAAAAGATGTATGTAGATATATAGAGATATACACACACACACAATTGGAAAAACTAAAACCAAACCAATTCCCCCCCAAAAGTAAAAAATAAAAAACGGAAGCCATAAAATTAAATTTAAAATCAAAAAGGACCGGCATGCAGAGATCATTGTTAACATTCTTCTATCATGCATCAGGCCCAAATGTCCATACGACAGAGAGGTGCACATAACGGAGCAACGTTACCAAAGGATGCAGAGAGAGGCCCACAATGCAACTCAACTCATCTCCGGCGAGACCCGAGAACGCGCAGATCTCGCTCGCCATCTTTTATCTACAGAGATTTCTTGCTTGCTTGCTTTCTTTCTCTCTCTCTCTCTCTCTCTCTTTTATTTTTTTTTTAAATTTAAAATATATTTGTCATATATAGAGAGCTTTTTTTTAAAAAAAAGATAGATATAGATATATACTTCTCTCTTAAGAAATGTAAAAATGTGGGTAAAGAAAGTAAAAAAGAAAAAAAACCACACCAACCTTCTCGAAGCTCTGAGGGATGTTAAAAGGGTTTGATGCGGAACACAATGACATGGGAAGAGAGAAAAATAGGGGAAACACAGAGAGAGTAAAAAAAGGCCTTCAAGGCTGGCAACTGCAAATCGACTGCTTTCTCTTTCTTTCCGTCTTTAACTTAAAATAATAATAATAATAATAATAATTGGAAAAAAAACTTTAAAAAAATCTCAGGTACGTTCCCTTTTCGTGCTGAACCATCCGGGCCACCAAGGAGAGGGCCCAGGGACATTGAGGCTCTCTGGGGAGGGGGCACCTCATCGAAACAGGGGTCGGTGTTGCACCGGGCCAGTTTAGAGGAACCCCCTCCCAAGTCCCTCTGGCAGCCCTGGGTGGCCCACCCCTTCTCCCCCACATCACCATGGGGCCATCCCCTGTGGCTGAAGGAAAGAAAGATTAACAAATAGGCTTGGCACCCAAAGAGAACCGCTTCCTCACCGTTGCTTAGAGCTCTTCCGCAGTCCTCCAAAATATTTAAGGCACCGGTCTCAGCAGGGGTCAGGAAGGGCCTGAGCCCTGTTCAAGGCATGTCCTCATGGGTTTGATAGTCGCATCCCAGCTGCTCAGGACGGGACTGGCTGTGAGTCATGCCTTGCAGCGGACCAGCCGAATTTGGCAGAGCTGGCAAAAATTCCAGCCCGGATGTGGGAAGGCGGACTCTCAAATTCCAACCCAAGGCAAATTTTTTGGAGAGGGAGGGAGAATGCAATTTTCCATGCATCTGGATTAGCCCAATCTTGCCAAATTGAACAGGAAGGGGTGTGTGTGTGTGTGTGTGGGGGGGAACCTAGCACCCATGTGGACATGCTTCGAACACCAATACCTTTGCATCTCCTTCCCCGTACAAACTTACGGAAAAAGAAAAGGGGAGGGGTGGAACCAGACCCCTTTTGCTGTTAAAAGAAAAACCCCAAAGGAAAAGGAAATGGAAACTTGCACCCCTATTCCCCCCCCCCAAAACCCTGAAAGTCATTAGAGAAACAAGCATGTTAGGGGAGAAACAATTAGAAAAACGTCAAGACTTTTTGAGTGCAGTGACAACGAAGAGGGAAAAACAAGGCAGAGAAGTCCCACACCCCACCCCAACCTTCGTATCTGGCCCTTTCCCCCCAAAGCAATCGATCCGCAAAGCAACACTCAAGTCAGCTAGAGGAGCTCGCTTAGCGGAAATAGGTCCCCATTTTAAACTGGGGCACAAGTTTCCCCAATACCCCTACCTTTAAGAATAGGGGTTCCAATAGACCTGGCTCTTGTGTGAATTTGCACAGGCAGGGTGTGCTGGTATACCCTGCCCAGTTAAGTTTGGAGCAGTGAAGTTTTCATTCACACTTGTTGCTAGCGCTCAAACACCGGTAATCCTTGTACGGTGCCACTAGGGGCCACTACAGCCCAGCCCAACCCTGAGAAAAACACCATGACATCAAGTGTGAATTCTCATAGGACTTTTTAAAAAAATTCAGGTCAAGATTTCAGGACAACCTTGTACTCCAGCCTTTTCTACAGCGGGAACCAGCCAAGTAATTCAAATAATTTCAGGTCTGTATGCAGAAGAGGAATCATTTCTACATTCCAGAATTCAAATTACCACCCACATAAGTCCCATGATCTCGCCAGCTCATTCTTAAGACTTCAGAGAGTGTAATCAGGGGAGAAAAACCATGAAGATCTGCACCAGAAACTACATCTCATCCTTTTGGGCATTAAGCCACAGCTCCAAACAGACATAAGTAACAGAAACAATATATATATGTCCATATTATCACGACAATAAACAGTAACAAATGCACTTCTTTCGCAATTTGGCATAGATGTAAAGGGACGGGAAGGGGAAAAAAAACAGGAGGAAAAAACAGTGACATTTGCTGGAATGACTTCTGAACCAGTGGCCTGAAGGCAACAGCCACCTATGGGTAAAAACCGGAGCCTCCGACAATTTCATCGTTGCCGGCCATGAAAAGAAGTTTGTGGAACATGTAGTGGCCCATCAAACTGCTGGTTTGTCTTCCACGTGGCAAGGAGTAACTTGTGTAGAAGGGATTATTTTTTGAGGGGGGGGGGGAATGAAAAGCTATTGAAACTCCTGAAAACACCCCTACTTTTAAAAAAAAACAACTGAGGAGAGACATTCAGCCAGATTCAAAGAGGTAGGTCCATGCTGGGGAAATGCACCGATCCGATTTTGATTGAAGAGAAGCTGCCAATTAAAATGTTGGAAATGAGGGGTGATGCCTCTTGGGAGGCTGGAGAAAGGCAAAGAATGACCACCACCTCTCTTCCAAAATTTCTCAAGATCCTGCCCACCTTGCTTGCATCTTGGTTCCTTCCCTAGCTCATTGCTGGTGAATATTTTGAGAGCAAAATTTCCGGTAGGGGAGGAGTTGCATTGTTCAGTTGGACATGTTTCCGCTCGGGCTTACAAGAGGTGTTGTTAAATTAAAGCTTGATTAAAGCTTTTAGCAGCTTTAATCAGAGCCAGCCCAGCATTCTGCTACCAAAATCGCATGTACAGAAGGTGAACGAACAAACTTGCAATTTATTGCACCGTTGGGATACAGAGTATCCTCTCTGGGAGATCCAGTTTTTTGGAGGAAGTAGGAATGGAGCAGGCTAGCTCACTTGGAAGCTGGAAGTGCAGTGGGTGGTTTTATCCCAACGCTTCCGTTCTGCTCCTGGAGTGGATGTTTTACTGTGCCCAACAGCAAGGCTGGCCCAAAACTTAGTATTGTCCAGCACCTGCACTCTGCGCTGAGTGTAGTTCAGAACATCAGCATTACAGGTAGTCCTTACTTAATGTCCATTCATTTAGTGACGGTTCAGACTTACAACAGTGCTGGAAAAAAAACAATTTACAACCGGTGCTCACACTTATGACCGTCGCAGCATCCCTGAAGTCACGATTTGGGCGCTTGGCAACTGGTTCGCATTTATGACCATCGCGGCGTCCCGTGGTCACGTGATTGCCATTTTCGACCTTCCCGGCCGGCTTCTGGCAAGCAAAATCAATGGGGAACCGTGTGATTCGCTTAACGACCACATGGTTTGCTTAACTACTGCGGTGATTTGCTTAATGACCACCGCAAAAAGGTCGTAAAATTGGGTCGGATTCGCTTAATGACCGCTTCGCTTAGCAACCAAATTGCCGGTCTCAATTGTGGTCATTAAACGAGGACTACCTGTAACCCTTTGCATTTCGTAAGAAGTGGAAGCCGCCTGCCTCTTCTGGCAAAAATAAAATTAAAAAGGCCAATTTCTATGGTTGTTTTAGCATTTGCATGGAGCAAGCTGTTTCAGTTACTCCAACTTTCCATGCAGGTGCAACAGACTTGGCATATCTACCCTTGCTTCCACATTAAGTGAGTGGAGAGGTGGTCTGTAGGTTCCCTTAATGGAAGAAGGAGGGAAAAAGAGGGATCAAATCCTGCCTAGCCTCAAGAAGGCCCAAGGATCCCACTCTGCCTCTGTCCTGCACAGCTTATTTTGTACTTTAGTTAAGACCCATCCAAAGCATCATCTTGAAAGGATGCCCCCCGTCTTCAAATGCTCCATAAGCATTTCATTGAGGAACTCTTCCCATTTAATCTAGGCTGACCATACGTCCCGTTTTGAACGGGACAGTCCCGTTTTTTTAGCATTTTTCAACTGTCCTGTCGTTTTCATAAAAATCTCAATTTTGTCCCGTTTTTCAAACCCGGCGGGAATGGCGTGGAAGGAGGATCCGAGCCACAGCGCAGACCGGGGGGGCGGGGTTTGCAGGCAGGAGCCAATCGTGCGGACCGGGGGGCGGGGTTTGCAGGTGGGAGCCAATCGTGCAGACCAGGGGCGGGCTTTGCAGGCAGGAGCCAATCACGCGGACCGGGGGCGAGGTTTGCAGGCGGGAGCCAATCGCGCGGACCAGGGGGCGAGGTTTGCAGGCGGGAGCCAATCGCGCAGACCAGGGGGTGCGGACCCCTGTCTTTTTCATGAATACGGAATATTAAATAAGATCCCGTCCTGTTTTGCCATCCTGAAATATGGTCAGCCTAATTTAATCGCTTTTCTTCAAAACTCTGCTGTTGGGGAAGATTCTAGCCTGTATCTTTTGGAAGAAAAGGCAGGGAGGTCAAGTCTCAAGGAAACAAAGGAGTGGGAAGGCAGAGGGGGCAGTCTGGGTTCCAAATCCAGCAGCTTCGTTGCTAGACAGGCAAATGCAGCCTTCTGCAAAGGGGCACCTGTCCCCTGGGTAGGAAATCTGAGTTGTGCCCCCCAAGAAAATTGGCAGGTGCCAATGAAATGGAGAAACATCTAGTGAGTTATCTGCATTCAAAGAAAGGCCAACTGTTTAGAAATTAGTTTAAACCACCATGGCTGTTCCTTGACCCTGGATCAGTGTTTCTCAACCATGGCAACTTGAAGATGTATGGACTTCAACTCCCAGAATTCCCCAGCCAGCCTTGTTGGTTGGGGAATTCTGGGAGTTGAAGTCCACACATCTTCAAGTTGCCAAGGTTGAGAAACTCTGCCCTGAATAATGTCCTTGTGAAGGAGGAAGGCGGTTAAAACTCTGTTCTCTCCTGGTGAGCTTCCATCCCTATCTTCCAAGGCGAAGCATCTGGGAGGGTTCAACATTGTCTAAGTGGGTGCTGGAGACAGGACCTGCATTCTTCACCCATTTCCAGCTGGTCCTTCCTAAAGGACTTCAGGAACAATGTTCAGAGTTAAAACGCAGAGAGGTTGAGCCCCCAGACTGAACGTTTGCACCTCGTCTAAGGTGGAGCAGGATCATTTTTGAAGAAGCTCTTGGCGCTGAGAGCTTTGCTAGGAGGTGTCTATGTCTGTGGTAGGATGACCATATTTCCTTGAGACAAAAACGGGACAAGAGGAATCGAGAGCCGGAAGTAGCTGGAGCGGCACGAAAGAGCCAGAGCAGCTGATTGGAGGGAACCCGGAAGAGGAATCGCCTCCGCCTATCAGCGTGTGGCAAAGGAGGTGGGAGTTGGAGGGAACCCGGAAGAGGAATCGCCTCCGCCTATCGTGCTGCTCGGCGCGCCTCTCCCACCACCTTTGCAGCGCGCTGATAGGCAGAGGCGATTCCTCTTCCAGGTTCCCTCCAATCAGCTGCTCTGGCTCTTTCGCGCCGCTCCAGCTACTTCCGGCTTTCGGTTCCGGCTGGCGGCAGGGACAGGCTAGTTCCTGACAGGTTTTTTAAAAACGGGACAAAATTGACTTTTATATTAAAACGACAGTCCGGTCTGGAAATGTTAAAAAAACGGGACTGTCCCGTTCAAAATGGGACATATGGTCAGCCTAGTCTGTGGTTCTCTCCTTCCCAAACCCACCTAAGGACAATTTACTCACATGTAATGATGAGGAAAGGAAGGAAATGAGAACATTGCTGGGGATGGCCCCTGCTTAAGAAAGCTACACAGTGATACCCATCCTGGGCTGTGTATCCAGTATCCCACGTTCTCCTAGAACATGGTCTAACCAACTTATTGGACAGTCCTCCGTCTGTCCATGATTGCCAATTTCCACAGAATTGAAAATTTCACACTATTTTCCTCCAGCCATCTCTGGATCACGGTGTGAGCTTCCTTCCCAGGAGATACGACTTCAACCCCACTTCTTCGGTCTTGCAAAAAGGCGAGAAAAGGCTCGTGGAAGACATTGGCGTGTCTGCGTGCATGCGGGCAGGGGCGGGCACAGGTCACGTTTGCCATTCGTGTGAGTCACGGCGCTCCCTACCTCTCACGTATAGGTTGGCGGGCGAAGAGTAGCGCACTCCTGCACTGTTGCTGGCGACACACTCATATTTACCCTGGTCCGTCTCCTCGCTGCTTTCGATCTGCAGGCCACCTGGCACCGGGTGAGACAAGAGGACAGAGAGGAAAGAGCAGATGCCAAGAAATATGTTAATTGTGGACAGAGGGCAGAGCGGGGAGCAACAAGGGGAAAACGGCTCTAATGCTCCAAACGCACAGTTTATGTCTGCGCTTAACTCTTTCCTGTAGTTCTTCCAGCCATTAGGCTGTGCTTCCTTCTCCTGCCCCAAACATTTCCTCTCCTGTGCTTCCCTGTCCTGCCCCAGAACACTTTCCTGGGGTTATTCAAGCTGTCAAATGCCCCAAAATATAAATGTTAATGCGAATCAAATGGAGCCTTTGTGATGCTGTAAGCCTCCAACGGAGCTGGTTAAGAACATCGCTCCTTTCTCGCTGCCAGTAAAATGAAATATTGCAACGTCCCATTTCCAAGGAAAGATCTGCCAAAACCTGGGCTTTTATTCCATTCTCCCTCCATCTTCTGGTCTGGATTTTCCAGAGCCAACCCCACCTGGCTAAGGAGGTCAGGAAAGGTGGGCTGGATCAGACCCAGTACGCCTCTCATTTACTTAATTTATCTAATGAATTGTTGGGTCAGCCCTTCAAGGTAGACCAGACAAGGAAACCAAAGTCTTGTAGACCAGTGTTTCTCAACTTCGGCAACTTTAAGAGGTATGGACTTCAACTCCCAGAATTCCCCAGCCAGCAAACCACGAACCCTTCCAGGTTCCTTGTCATCAGGATCTCACCATCCAAGGTTGACTGCCCCTATGCAGGGAGGCTCCATTTTGCTCTCTTAACAAAACTACCTAGGAAGAACCCTGGTGGATCAGATCAAAAGCCCCATTCACCCTTCTTCTTTCCCGCTGGGAAGTCTATTCCTCTCTGGGAAAGGAGAGGCAGAAATAACTTTTTGCTGCTTGCCTTCAAGATTTGGCATTCAGACCCTCCGGATTAGGATGGAGTTAATTCTCAGCTACTTAGCAAGGTAGCTAAAATGAATTATCCATCTTCAGAGACAGTCTGTGGCCGAGAGGGTTCCTGGGGTATCTGTTGGACAACATGCAAAATTGTCTTCTGGATTTAAAAAAGCCTTTGTTCTGATTCTGCACATTTCCTTTGTTCCCAGGAGAGATTTTTCTCCTGTTCTTTTTCACACCAGAAAATACCACTGCAATTTCATTAAAAATTTCCCACTTTCTGTGTCCTGGACTGCCGAGCAGTGTCAAATTAACACTTGTCATCTTGGTGGAATGTGAAGAAGAGTTATTCTTAGCTCCCCACACCAAAAAACAGACATGGATACAGCCCATCCGGCCCTCCCAGAGACCAGCTTTTAAACCTGCAGGATCATAAATTGCAAATATGCCAGGAATTCGGGAAGTCTTCCATTCCTTCCCAGCGGTGCCTCAGTCCATCCAGCAAGAAGAAAGGACCATTTGCAAGAAGGAACCATAAATAGATAGATAGATAGATAGATAGATAGATAGATAGATAGATAGATAGATAGATAGATTATATGTGTACTGGAAAGTAAGAGAATTAAGAGCAGAAAAGAAATGGGGGACGACACAGGAGATGGGACAGGAGGAAGGAAAAGAAATTGCCAACAGCGACAAGGTAACACAATTCTGGACTGGAAAAACAAACAAACCACACAGCTACATGGAATGATAACTGGTTATAATCGAGAGGAAAAATACAGTTTTTAGGAAGGGGGCAAGTGTGCTCTTCAGCAGAAGCAAGCTTCTCTTACCTCGAATTGGAGTACCTTCTGCAAGGGAAAAGGAAAACAAACAAACAAACAACAAAAAAAAAGAACAACAAACACAGAAGTGAAAAACAAGTGGGGGGAAATGGGAGTTTTTTTTTTTTCAGGACTAGCCAGTGGGAGGAAGGAACCCCAGGAGGAGGACAGGCGGCCGGCCCGTTTCTAAGGCCACTCCTGCCAGGCGCGATTTCCCAGGCAAAGGATGGGGGGAACGTGATTTAGTTTTGAGATGGGTCGATCCCTATGTTTACTTTGATCGAGGGGGAGGCAGGCCGGGGTGGGGGGCCTTGCTGTCATCTTCCAAAAGACTTCCAAAGGCCCACCGTTTTAGAGAGCAAAAAAATAACCATTTCATCCCTCCCTAGCATCGCATCAGGGAGCATCCGGAAAGCCCCTTAGCTGCCCACCTCAAAAGGGTCAGATAAGATTTAAGATCGACGCCTATTTCAGCCCAGATCTTTACTCAGAATCATGAGGACTGGAATCTTAGTGGGTCTGCTTAAAAAAAAAAATAGCCTTTGCTGCTGGGTAAATAGGAGATTTTGAGGGCCAGGAGGAATATGATATCCAGCTCTTTGTTACTCAGGAAACCTGCAGAAGATCCCTTTGCGACTTGCAGGACCCAGGCAGAAGTTTGTCCTCCGTGTTACCAAGAGAACAGCATGGAAATGAACCTGGCTCGGTGAAAGGGCCCAGGGCTCCTAGCAGGCACCTCCACCTACTTTTAAAAAGGGTCAGAGAAAAAGCTGCCCTCTGGCTGAGACTGTGTAGCGTTGCCTAGATTGAAGAATACTATGATCTGGTATAAGGCAGCTGTCCAAGCCAATACTGGTAGTCCTCGCTTAACGACCACAGTTGGGACGGGAATTTCAGTTGCTGAGCAAAGTAGTCATTAAGTGAATCCAACCTGATTTTACGACTTTTTTGCGGCAGTCGTTAAGCGAATCATTGCAGGCGTTAAGCGAACCACGTGGTCGTTAAGCGAATCACACGGTCCCCCATTGATTTTGCTTGCCAGGAGCCGGCTGGGAAGGTCGAAAATGGTGATCACATGACCACGGGATGCTGTGACGGTCATAATGCGGACCGGTTGCCAAGCGCCCAAATCATGATCACGTGACCGTGGGGGGGGGGACTGTGATGGCCATTAAGTGTGAGGACCAGTCGTAAGTCAGTTTTTCCAGCAGCGTCGTAAGTCCGAACTGTCACTAAATGAATGGTTGTTAAGCGAGGACTACCTGTATAATAAGCAGCTTCTTGGGAAAGGAAGGCACTCTGCACATGACCAGAAGTTCTGTTTTTTTTTCACAGCATGGCACAGACTGCAATTAAACTTGATTCTGCCCTCCCGCCCGTGGGAAGTAAGATTCCTAGCCTGGAAACCATCACACGTGTCCTTTCCCCCACTGGCTTTCCAAGATTCATTTCTCAGTCAAGAAATATGTTTTGTAAAATTCTCCAGGGTTTTACCCCAATCCTGAAAACAAAGCAAAGGATTTCACGAACTTTCTTCTGGATCCAGATTCCCTGGGCAGCACAGGAGCTGTCTAATTCCTTGTGGCCCGCGCAAATATTTTTAATCATCCCCAGTTGTGTGACTTGCCGAAACGTATGAATAATATCTGCAGGAGAAGCGAGGACAACGCGAAAGGGTGTTTTTTTCCTTCCCCGGCCTTTTGTCCTCCTGCAGAGACAGCCTTCTTGATTTTTGCCTCTTTAATTCCTCCAACGCTTTCTCCCCCCTCCTTCCACGCTACACCAAATGCACCATTTTCAGGATCTGGGATAAAAACAATGTGATTATTATTTCTGATTAGTTACCATCCGCTGAGTGGGAAAGAGGTTATGTGGTTAAAGCTGGTTAAGGATCTAGTTAGATTTAGTTACTCATTAAAGAAAAGGTTAAAAACATAATCTAAAGAAAGAGGTTGGTTAGCATCTAGTTAAGGCTACTTGTTAATGTTAATAAAAGCAGGGCTGTTAGCTTGTGGGAGAAGGATGGTAGGGAAGGAGAAGGGAAAAGGGGTAATGTTAATTTGGACTAGCTACTGTGAAGGAGCAGCTGGGGGGTTTTTAAAGAGCAAGAAAACAAGAGAGGAAGAAGATAGGTTTATTCGGTAGAAACGGGACGCCCTCAAACAGATCTTTCTGCCTCGGGGAAAAAAGAAGAAAAAAGAGTGGAAAAAAAATATCTGCCATCTGTGACTCAAATCTGGAACATTTTAGAAAAAGGGTAAAGGGCGATTGGGGTGAGGCATGGTCTTCTGGGACGCATCGTGATTTAAAAAATCTTACTGTGGGCATCCCTACCCTGTGACTTTTCCCCCCCTTTCCTCCAACAGGAACTAATTATCCCAGATCCCAAGAGTCTCATCCGGGCAGGGTTCTAAGGAGAAGACGGGAAAACAGGGATCCCCAAACGATCCTTGTTGCAAATGAGTCTGTGAGACTCGGTGGAAGGTCTCTGGCGCATCCCTGTGTTGCGCCACAAAGGGGGAAGCGTCGCTAAGGAGATGCGCAGAAGAACTGCATGCTGGCGGTGAGGTAACCTCTTGAGCATGGTCCCTGCCCACTCCAGGTGGGCAAAATCGTGCGCCGATGCCAGGAAGCAAAGCTTACCGTCTGCAAAGCCACTACAGCTTTTCTACAGCCCTGTTTCGTTGTAAAGGCAGCCTGCCTTTATCAAACAGCTTCTCAAGAAGGGTTTTAGCAGGGCGCCACGATGGTTGAACTGGGTCCAGGAGAGACCCAGGCATCGCAAACTAAGATGGGGTTTAGTCAGCACTGATCAGGGCGAACTACCCTACAAGGTTGTTGTGAAGGCAAACTGTTAGTGTTGGGGAACACCTATAATTGTATACATTCATTCTTTTTCTAAAGCACTAAGACAGTCTGTCTCAGGGCTCCATTTTAGGAACCCAAGTGGGGAAGTTAGCAAAGTTGAAGGCTGGGGGTGTCCGTGGAGAGGGAGGGAGTCAAAAAAGTCAAGATGGCGAGCGCAGCAGCCATCTTGACCTTTTTTACCCTCCCTCGCAATGGCTGGTTGCTTTACGGTACAGCTAAATGAAAACAGCCCATTAATTGCCCCGAGTCTATTATTATTATTGCTATTATTATTATTATTATTATTATTATTATTATTATTATTATGCTACCTTGATGAGGGCGACCAGGAGGGGACGGGGGTGAGGCTGGGAGAACAGGGCACAGACGGTAGATCTTTTCCTCCCTTGTTGGAGTTTCATATCTAAAGAACTCAGAGAGTTTTCGTTTTTCCAAAGTGGGCGAGAAAGAAGCTGGCCCAGACCCTGATATTTCCTCAAACGTGTTTCTTAGGAAGGATTCTGCTGAAAATGTAAAGCAAGGCCAGCATCCGTTTTCCGGTCGAGGACCACAGTTCAGAAGTAATTTATAAAGGGCAGGGCTGAAACATACGGTATCTTGGCAGAGAGCTAAAATAAAAGGGCTCTGAATTCCTTTTCCCCCCTTTTCAACTAGGTCTTCGCTCCTGAGCAGCAGACTGCGGGCAGATCAGAGCAGAAAGCATCCGTAAAAAAAGTAAAACTGAAGTTTCCTACGAGTTGAGACTGGCTTAGGATATCTTCATGGGCAAAACTATGTGATTTCCGTTGCAATGCTAGGGAGGGAGCCTAACGTTGCTGTTTTCCAGGATCTTTTTTCAGCTTCCCAAGGTAGCCTACAGCAGAGGGATTTCCTGGTGGTCTCCCATCCCAAAACAAGCCAGGTCTCTGCTTAGTTTTTCAATAAAGTCAGGCCAGCCCTCGAGCTGCACAAAAATAAAAGTCTCTTCTGAGTTAAGCTCGACTCACAGTGACATCCATGTAGTTTCTATCAGCCCTGCAAGGTAGACCAGGGCAAAAGGCATGGACTGCAGGAATGCTGCTTTATTATAGTAGGGTAGAATAACAGGATCCTGAAAGGCTGTCTCAGTTCCTCTCTGTCCTTATACTAAAGAAAATCAAGGCAGGTTGCCTTGAGTTTCCTTCTCCCCCTTCCTACTCTCTGGATGGAGTAATCCCTTCCACAAATCCCTCCTGAATGGTTTTTTCCTACCAAAGTCATCATTTGTAAAATCCTTCACAGGTTTCATGGGCAGCAACTCGGATACGGTGTGCCATTGCTTTCTTCCAAAAACGTTTTTCAGTTTCCTTGCCCGGCTGGTCTCCCTTCCAAGTAAGAACCAAGCCCGACGCCGCTTAGCTTCCAGACCCAGACAAGGTCTTCCAGGCACTGCCACCTTCCCAAAAGTTTGAAGTGTGTGACATCAGCCCAAAGGTCCCCCATTCCTTTCTGAACCCTAGGCTGCGTTTGCAAGGGATGATGGGAGTTGAAGTCTATCTACAACGCCGGCACGGCGCTTTCTAAACCAGCATCTTTTCTGGCGAGGATGGGAGTGGGGAGGGGGGGCAGTGTCCTCTGCTTAGGCTCAGAGACACGCTCCACTCCGCCTCGTCCTCAACAGGGCGTCAGGCCGCCCTGAAATTCCAAAAGCAGCTCGAGGAGCTGAGTGGCGCCCACCCCACGAAGCCCAAAGTGCATCTGTGAGATGAGCGGAGGCTTGGTCTCCATAGCAACCAGGGGAAGACGGTCCATGGCATCTGCCAATGGAATTTCCCCCGGGAAACAGGAGTTGGATTGCTTTTCCTCTGGGTCCCCTCCTGCTGCAGTGCTGGCTCCAAAGTAGGGCATCTGCTCCAGTCCCGTCAGAAAACGGTGCACATTAAGCGTCAGAATATTTAATAGAGTTTTAGTTAAATGCAGCATCCTGGTAGTGCCTTTTTGCATTCAGAAATAAGTCGCTCCCCTTAAATTAAGGAAAAGCTCCCAGGAGCTGAAAATCCCCAAGACAGGAAAGGAAGGGGCTAGGAAGAAAACTAGGGAGTTTTCCCCAGAGAATTGTGCAAAGCCGCTTCCTATCACCATTTCTGCTTCTTCTGCTCTGTCCTCTCACTGCTCGCAAGGGGTTAAGTAGGGGGCGAACAAAATGTTTCCCATTTGAAACGTCCCATGTTCAACTACTGTTTTGCCTTTAAAAAAAAAAAAAATCCTCCGGGCCCCTCCAAAAATGAGAAAAGAATATTTCCCCATCCGGTGGGATCGCTTTACGTTCAGCCTCTGGGGGCTCCATAAAATGAAATTTTAAAAAATGGGGCTTGTTCCTGTGGAGCCTTATTCACATCCCTTCACTGCAAACCAGGCTGAATTGCAGAAAATTCCTAACGCATTTCTGTTAGATGTGAAACTCCAAGCCCCAATTCAGTTTGCAGAGTAGAAATAGAAACAAGATAGAGAGCAATTTTAGGGACCAAGCTATGGGGTAGCTGGGGAATTCCAGGTTTTCCAAAAACAGCAGGATCTATCCAATGTCGGAAAGTTTGTGCAAATGCAGATCGAGATCTCAAGCTTCAGTTAATTGAAATGGGCATAAGATTCATGAGAGGAGTCGTTTTTTGACAGCCTGCAATACCCCATTGTGAGTTAGTTCAACCGGGCAAGATAATCCTAGGAAAGTAAGGCGTTAGTAATGGAGCAGCATGCCTCTGAGGAAAAAGCCATTAAGACAGAATTAGTTTAAGGGGTGGGAAGATACGGACAGGGAAGATCTGGGCAGCAGCTGGTTTGGATTTGTTAATTTTATTTTTAAAAGAAGAATCAATTTATTTAAACAGAAACCACACTTACCAAAGGTGTCTGACGGTAACAAAATGAAAAGCAAACAGAAAAAAATATATAAAGGAGACGGTTGTTATAAGCCAGTTACTTTAAAAGGAAAGTAAAACAAAAACAGAAACGTACATAAAATACATACCACAGAATAGGTAGAAACACAGATTGTTTTATAACAGGAGTTTAGACAACAATTCCCAAAGTTGTTAGCCGAGATGAGTTTTGAAGGCACATTTTACACTTATTTCTGAAAAGCTCTGAACCCGAAACCAGACCTTCCTATGCGCAGAGGCGCAAAACGCACAGAACAGTTGCTCCGAGTTGGAAAGAGGGTGTCCCGACCATTTGGGAAAAGTGAAACGGGCCACGTTTGGACTCAAAACCCTGCTGGCACAGCGGGAGCAAGTCATTCAGAGCTTGAAACTCGTTTCAAAGTCAAACTGGGTTGCTTTGAACTCCAAAGCATTTCAGATTCAAGATGCTTTGCCACCCCCTTCCGATAGGAGTCTCTGTAGGTAGACGGTGTGGGGCCGGGGACTCATGGAGAGATGCCACGGGAAGCATCCTCTAAAAATGAATATTTGGGGCTCACGTGACAATTTTGTTATGGAATCTGCATTTTTCTCACTCTCTCCCTCCAGGCTAATGGTACTCCCGTGGAGCACTTTGCAAAGCAATGGATTTATGTGATGTAAAAATCCAGCTCTCTAATAGCTTTGGGTCTTTTGTTTTCTTCTCCCCAAGTCTGCCTGAGAAGAATAAAATCTTCAAAGCTTCCCATCGAGCAGCAGGGAGAAATCGCTCCCTTCAGAAACGCAAACAGTCATTGCTTCACAGAACCAATCTTGGAAGCACCTTTTTTCTTCTAAAGCCATCTTGGAGAAGCTCTCAAAATAATCCACTGCTGTTTTGAAAAACATGAACTGAAACAGTCCCGACCGGCTGCTACCAAGTGCCAGCTCTTGGCTGGGGTGACTGGAGGGTCCTTTTTGATGATTGGGTTGTGTGTATTGGCATTTTCAGATGGCTAGTGGCTGTTGCTTTATTTTCCCACAATGCCTCAAGGCTGCCCTTCAGTGGGGCATTGTGGGAGATTAAAATAAAAGCCAGATACGACTTCCAGCTGTAGCCGAGAGCAGCGGGCAATGTAAAAATGAAATTAAATATTGATATCCAGTATGGAGTTTAATCTGTTCTGCTTTTCATGTTGTTTTTGAGGATTCTCACTCGAGCTCTGCGAGTTATGTACAGCCATTGAAAGAGTACAGGTAGTCCTCACTTAGCGACTACAAGTGGAACTGGCAACCCCGTTGCTAAGCGCCACAGTCGCTAAGCGAAACATCAGACTTACGACCTCACTTCCGCTTTGGTCGGTAAGCGGATCACCGCAGTCATTAAGCACGACGTTACGTGACCGTGATTTGCGATTTTACTGCCGGCTTCTCCATTGACTCTGCTTGTTGGAAGCCAGTTGCGAAGCAGTGAATGGCGATCACGTGACTGCGGGACACTGTGGCTTCGTAAATGCGAGGATTGGTCACAAAGCTTTTTTTTAAAATCAATGTAACTTCAAATGGTCGCTAAACGAGGCAGTCAGTAAGTGAGGACTACTTGTAAAGTGAAGCACAGCCTTCTTTGAGTCAAGGTCAGCTCCTGGTAAACAAAGTGACAGACCTATGGAGGTTCCTTGGCTATAAAATGGAAGCGAGTTGTTATTGTTGTCTTCTGGGATGATTTTTCAATTTTCCAATCTAGCCTACAACCCAGGTCTTTTCTGGTGGTGTCCCTTCCAAGCCTTAAGCCGGCCCGATCTTCTTCACCTGTTGAGATCAGCAAGGTGCTGCTCCCTGGCTGTGGGTTAAGAGAATGGATGGAATACAATGCTTCTAAATAAATAAAGTAATAAAAAGGGACTTGTTGTAGATTTCATAGCACAGAGTTTGGTCTCTGGCAGCTGATGAAGGCCATTCACCCTTGTGTAATTCCTTTTACTTTGCACAGTTGTGCAAGTATTGTAAGCAACCCCATTTAAACAACAACAACAACTTTAGTGCTGCTTTGAAAGCAAAGACTTTTAAAAATCAAGCTCAGCTCCTGGTGATTTCATGGACACATCCAGGTTGTTTTCGTGGCAACAACAGGGAGAAGCTGTGCCATCCTGGTGGTCTCCCATCCAAGGAGCACCAAGACTGACCCAGTTTAGCTTCCAAGGCCAGGCAATCTCCACCTGGTGTTGCCACCTGCTGAAACTTCAAGTGGTTTATGACCTCCAACTGCAGCCATTGCAACATAGAGAAATCAGACTTACATTGAAACACTGGTTTTTCTAACTCAGCAACGTCTAACAGGTTTACAGCAGACCTCCCAAATATACTGGGCTATAATTCCCGAAATTCCAAGTCAGCATGCCTGACTTGGGTTATTCTCAGCTGTAAACTAGGATAGTCTGTTTTTGCATCTGGAACCTTTTTGCAAGCAAACGGAGGTTGGGTCTACTAAGTCACTGTCCTTCTCTTCAGCTCAAGTAACATTTCAGCCTGGAAAAAGGGGAAATTTAAACAGGAATGCCGGACGCTGTTCTCTGCTGAGTTGAACCATTTGTCCACGTGGTTTAGAATTGCCTGGAGAGAACTGAATGTGAGCCTTTGGCAGACAGCGAAGGAACGGGCCTTTTGAAAAATGGGGCCATTCACCCCATCAGACATTGGAGTTTCTCAGAGAAGATGGAAAGAACATGCTTTCCTGGATCTGAACTCCTTTCACACACTTGATGGACACAACAGTGCGGACCGGACCGAGTTCAAAATGCCAGAGGTGAAGTTGGACAATGTGGAGAACAGTGTGGGAAGGGAAGAATAAACGATTCAGCTCAAGCCACCCTTGAGAGCAACCCACGGATTTTGTACCAGGCAAGAAAGAGGACGCCAATTAGCTGTTGACAAGTTTCCAGAAACCTCAAGAGCCAAATTTTTCAAAGCAGGGGTGGAGGTGATGGTGGGCTACTGTTTTGAGGGAGGGGTGGTTCAAAATGGCAGCTCCTAAACCAGTGTTTCTCAACCTTGGCCACTTTAAGACAGGTGGACTTCAACTCCCAGAACTCCCCAGCGAGCAAGCTGGCTGGGGAATTCTGGGAGTTGAAGTCCACCTGTCTTAAAGTGGCCAAGGTTGAGAAACACTGTCCTGATCCTGATACCTCGAAGGAACGCTGGGGTTCCAATTCCCGTTTGGCCAGCTGGGAATTCTGAGCCACGGGGAGGAAGCTGTGGGAGATGTTTGTAGGCAGAAGTTGGGCACCAGCCATCAAAGGGGTCTTCTTCCCCAAGAAGTAAAGTCCAGGATGGCAAGCCGGAAGCTGGGCCCGTGAAAATTTCACTTCCTGCCTTGGATGCTGCCAGAGCATAGGACAGAGCATGCAACACCCATCCTCCTGGGCTGCTGGCTTTGCAAAAGGACCATCACCCGACAGAAGCGACCCTGCAATCTTTGGCATTTCGAGGAGAGATCAGAAAAAAGCTGGGCCCAAAATATCGGATTGCTGTTGCCAAAACCCAGGGGGCTTCCTGTGCCCAAAGCTGACTTTGAAAGTGGCCAGGGACTACTGTTGATCCCCCCACCCACTGTATTATTATTATTATTATTATTATTATTATTATTATTATTATTATTATTATTATTTTGGGGTGGGAGTAAGATTAACAGCAGCAGCCTCTTCCTTCCCAAACAAGATGCAACATTTCCCCGCATCAGTAGAAGGAACAATGATACTGAGATGCTTTTTACAGTGTACTAAAAAAATATCCCGTAACCCCCTTTCTCTTTATTACTTCTCAGATGGAGGGGGGAAGTCCACAGTGTCAATGAAGCCGAGGACCTGGGTTTTGGGGGTGGGGGTGGCCTTTTTTGGGTAGGAGGCGAAGGGCCTTAAGCCTTGCACAGCTTTAGGTACCCACTTTGCCCTTTAAATTTAAAAAAGGAGGAGGAATTGGCCAGATTGGGGGGGATTTTGGGGGTTCTATTGGGGGGCAATGGGCACCTTAAGGCACTTATTTTCCCCTTAAATTCCTCTGAAACTTTTAAAAAAAGCAAAGCAAGTCTGAAAACTATCCTCATCTACTTTGAAGGCCACATAAGAGGCGTTGGAGAGCCACAGCTGCACTTTTTTACGGCATTAGTGTAACAAGGCTTGGAGAACAGTCTGATTTTCTAGACCTTCCTTCCTTCCTTCCCTCCCTCCCTCCCTCCCTCCCCTCTTTTCCTTCCTTCCTCTTTTTCCTTTTTATCTTTCCTTTCTCTTCCTCTTCCTCCCTTCCTTTTTCTATCTCTCTCCTCCCTCCCTCCCTTTTCTCCTTCCTTCCTTCCTCCCTCCCTCCCTCCCTCCTCTTTTCCTTCCTTCCTTCCTCTTTTTCCTTTTTATCTTTCCTTTCCTCTTCCTCTTCCTCCCTTCCTTCCTTTTTCTATCTCTCTCCTCCCTCCCTCCCTTCTTTCTCCTTCCTTCCTCCCTCCCCCCTTCCTCCCTCCCTCCCCTCTCTTTTCCTTCCTTCCTTCCTCTTTTTCCTTTTTATCTTTCCTTTCTCTTCCTCTTCCTCCCTTCCTTCCTTTTTCTATCTCTCTCCTCCCTCCCTCCCTCCCTTCTTTCTCCTTCCTTCCTCCCTCCCTCCCTCCCCCCTTCCTCCCTCCCTCCCCTCTCTTTTCCTTCCTTCCTTCCTCTTTTTCCTTTTTATCTTTCCTTTCTCTTCCTCTTCCTCCCTTCCTTCCTTTTTCTATCTCTCTCCTCCCTCCCTCCCTCCTTCCTTCCTTCCTTCCTTCCTTCTCCCATCAAACTCCTTCCTTCCTTCCGAATTCAAGGAATTTCAAGGAAGTCTGGAAAAGATTCTTAACAAGCCTCTGGAGACAATTAGCATTGGATCTGATAGTCCATCTCAGCATAAATGAGGAGACTTCTATGTCAGCTTTCTTTTTCTTATCAAGGAAGAACAGAAACAGTAAACACAGCTTTAGAGTGATGCTTCAAAACGTAGGAGCCATGCCTGAATAAAGTTTCAGGAACCAGGAGGGTACATAAACAAGGCAATACAGTACAGCTATGTAAATTGAGTCAAGCTTCTTTCTGACAAGCCAATCCAGATACGTTATAACCACGAGGACAAACTGGTAATGCACAATCCAGATACTTTGCATCCAGGTTGTAAAATCCTGCTTTTTTGAAGACGTCAGGCCATCTCTCCCTGCAGACTTCGTAACATTGCCTCTGCCAAATAGATGTAATTTACTCAATATTTTCCTTTGATAGGAGGAAAATGCTTTGCTTGACATGTGCTCTTTATGAGCCTGCTTGATCTGCAAACAAGGGAACTCATACCTAAGGTTCCCTGCGGGGAAGCAAGTGTTATACTTATTAATGGTATTAAAGGAAGATCAAGGAAACTTCAATGTTGGACAAAAGAGCTATCCAAACTGAAACACACGCAGAGGCACCGAACACCAGTACACAGGGACACACAATACACATTAGAAGGAGGACACCAAAGGAAAACACGACAGATTGCCAAAGAAGGAACATCAAATGGAATGCAAAGTTGGAAGTCAACTGATGAGTAGATGGATGGAGGCAATGCTAGAACACCAAGATCCATTGGGATGAGCTGTACTTATTCAGAGTTTACTGCTGCTTTGCACTTTCTCTCTGGCTTCCTAAACCAGCCTCAAACCAACAGGAAATGGTGAAGCTGGAAGCCCCATTGCCAGATGCAAGTCACCCAGCTCTGGAAAGTCCAGGCTGAAACATCGTATGAAGAGGACAATGCTAAGGGCACACGTGATTTGCCAGGACTCGCTTCAGCTGGGCAAAGAGGACCCATCGCATTCCAGGTGGGTGGCAGAGAAACAGAGAAATTGTTGGTCTATCTGCAGATACTGATGTGCATCTTTCTGATGGCTGTCATGGCTATCAAAGGATCCTGGGAGCCGTAGTCTGGGAACGGTTAGACCTGCCATCTCTAACTTTCAAATGGGTTGGGATTGAAATTCCCACAACCCCCTGATCTGTTGGGACTGCATTTCCCACAATCCCCCAACCTGTTAGGACTGCACTCCTAGAACTCTGGGAGTTACAATCCCACAAACCTGGCAGGATGGGGAAGTGTGGACGTAGCAACTCCCTTCCTGAAAGAGTCCTGGTTTGCCCAGAGGAAGAACGAGTGAGTGTTAAACTTGTTCACGGAGTACTACAGATATACTCCTTGAGATTTTCTGCTCAGTGGTAATATAACATTCACTGCATACATGTGTCCGTGCATGTCAACACACACACACTTGTACACACAGAAAACTCAACTTGTTTGGCCTTCTTTCAGCATCTGGGCTCAGGAAATGAACCTTGGGGCACTAAAGAAGGCCAGTGTAGTCCTCATTCCAACAACACTCAAAGATCCGTAGAAGAAGGTGACTTCTTAATCCCCGTTTTGGTGCACTTTCTTTATGAGACGTATTTATACGCTTAAATGTGTGCTGTCAGCCCTTCAAGAAAGGGCAGATTAAGAAACAGGCACCACATGGGATTCTAGGAAAGCTATTTTATTAGAGTTACACAGACTAACAGAATCTTGACAGCTATCCGAATTCCTCTCGGTCCCTTCTTACCCTGAACAAAATCAAGGCAGGATATTTTGAGTCTTTTTCTCACGCTTCCTTCTGTCTCCGGACAATGCAACCTCTTCTCCATGTCCCTCCACTATCTCAAACTCTTGTTTCCAGAAAAGTGAGCCGGATTCCTAAGCAAGCCCTGGATGGCACCTGCCTGGCGTTTTTATTTTGCAAAAGTGCTAACTGGGCCCATAACAAGCTCAGAGGCATTCTTGGGCATAATAATAATGGTGCTTTGCTTCACAGCTTGTTTCTCTTTAATTAAAGGGTAGAAAAAAAAGAACTGGGCAGCCCTGCAAGTGCCACGGTGGAGGCTTTGGTTATGGAACTCTGGTTCGCCACAACTGCTTCTCCTTCCTGATGCCTGAAGCTGATTTGAAATTAATTTGCTTTCTGTTTTGATTTTTTTATATGAAGTCAAGGCTGATCTCATCGGCAGTAAAAAAAAAAAGATATTTAAACAGAGAGGACAAGGAGATCCATCTGAAGAAGGGGACCAAGCAGAACGGACATCTGTCATGCACATCACAAACTCAGGTGCAATCTGGGCTCGTCCCAGTTTTAATTCTGTCCCCGAAATTGTACTATGATTTGCCTTAATCTCTAAAGAGCTGCCAACGCTCCCCAAAGGGGTTTAACAGCTGCAAGAAAAAGTGAGTATGCATCACAGTATGGGTGAAGCTGCAAGGATTATCAATGTATGCCCACATTAATAAATGCTCCTGGAAACCGTATCGTATATAAGATAAACCCTTGCCAGAATCTTGACAATAACAGCAGAATCGCCTTTGTGAAAGTCAACGCATGAGCGAGAAAGAAAGGACAGGATACGTCCTATATACCTTACCTGATCTCAATTGCTTAATTCTTCCATTGCTAGCACTGGGGTCAACAGGCAAGAAATCTTTAAACCAAGTTATCTCTGGATCTGGGTTCCCGCTAGCCGCGCATAGCATCGTAGCTGTCCGCGTACGTTCCACCACCTTCAGCTGAGGGCCCATGTCGATGACGGGGAATCCAGGAGGCAACTGGTCCTCTGTTCAAAGCCAGTGAAAAAGAGAAGGGTTAGAATTTGTAGACCCATCAAAGCGGGAAGCGTAGACTTAGAAGATGATCTACTAGGGCAGTGGTTTCCAAACTGTCGCCGTTGGCGACACACCAACAGCGGCAGCGGCGTGGTGGTGTGCACAGCGGTGCAGGCGCGGCGGCGTGCACAGCGGCGGCCTCGCTAAAACGCGGAAGCGCTGATGGCGCGCCGCTGCCCCCGCCGCGCGCGGCCCCCGTGCCGCCGCTTCGCGACACACTAAACTGTGTGTTGCGACACACTAAAGTGTCGCAACACAGTTTGGAAAGCTATGTACTAGGGTTATGCCGCAATGATATCATCTCTATTTGAGAAAAAAAACACCAAAATCTTTTGGGAGGCAACTACAGTTCCCATGAACACGGAGGTGAGACGCTTCTCTCAAATAATCAGAACTGGTTTTGTGACCGAAACCGAGCACTGCAATTTTCAGAAGAAAAGTAGAAGGTAGAATTGAGACTGGATAATTTACATACCATTCATAAGAGACAATAGAAAAGCCAGAAGACCAGAACACCTCCTTGCCAGCAATCAACACCCAGATATGCAAAGATTAACACCAAGATTAGCACCAGAGGAACAATCGAACAGCAAAATATACCCTAATCAAGGAACTATTAACTCAGTCAATCAACCAAGTAGCAAACAACAGCCCAATCAAGGAACTACTAAGGAGAGAACAACACCTCCACCAACACAAGCAGGACAAGCCAGGGCATATAAACAGAGAGCAAGTCCCACTCCCTTTTCACACTGAAGATGTTGCCTAGCCTGGCAATGAAACGTCTGCAAGAAAACAACAAGGCTCAGAGAGCACCAAGGACTCCACAAAAGTAGAAGAGATATGTTACTGCTTTATGGAAATTAAAAATTAAACAATTAAATATTAAAAAAGAAATTAAAAAAATAAGTTGATTTCACTCTTTAGAACTTACAGGGAGGAGATATGAAAGCTATAAAATTGGGCACATAAAATGTAGATCGAGTTAACCCACTTTGATGCCATAACCCAGGTAATGCCACTGTCGTGCAAATACTGCCATTACACACTTAAGTCCCAATGGGACTTTGCACTCATGTTGGTGATAACTTTTTCACCATATCTTTGAAAGTCCAATTTCGGGATCATCCATTAAAAGCAAATGTGGTGAGATTCAAGACCAATAAATGAGCTGCCTCTCGTCCAACGAAGAATTAAACAGTGGAATTCACTGCCATCAGATGATGACCACCAATGGGGGCAGACAAATTGACGGAGGATGAGGTCATCCAGGTTTATGAGCCTCAATGCCTGTTGGCTACCTCTGAATTGCATCAAGCGGGTCTCTTAGGGAAGAGAACTGGGATGGCATGGAGGGGAGGGGGTCAGCCTGGGGTGGGGGATTCCCAGGTTCACATCCACCGCCAGCTCCTGTAAGGAAGGTCACCGGCTGACTTTGGGCCAGTCCAGCCTACCTCACAGGACTGTTGTGGGGGAAAACTGGAGGAGGGGGCGCCGTGTATGCTGTCGTGAGCTCGAGAAAGTTCTAAAACTGGTTCTAAATCTGACCCAGACAGTAAATTAATTAATTGACACCCCCCCACCTTCCTTTCCCCATGCTTGCCAGCATCCTAAAAGCACCTGGTCAGCCACTACCCAACATGGGAAGACATCAAGCCTGATGCTGCAGGGCCATTTTTTTTCTTTCGTGACCCACAAAAATCCACCTGCATCTCAGCCCTCAGACGCAGGACCCCCTTTCAAAACACCACGGAGAACCTGCATGCATTTCTATGCCCAGTGCTTGAACAGGGTGGCCGAGAGAGAGAGAGGGGGCAATTATTCTCTCGCTCCATGCCATTCACAACTGGCTGAGCATTTTTGTGATGGGTGCCCCCCCCCCCCAGAGCAGCTTATAACATTGCAGGCTGGAAAACAATGCCTCGCCTCCCATTGGCTGGCGGTGACGTCGTGCTCCAAGGCTTCCACCGGCTTCATTCCCAGCAAAGCTACCTCTTCTTCTTGGCCCGAGCCGGCCCTGCTTAATTTCACAAACGAATTAATCTGCCAAGGCGTGGAGGAGTGCTCTCAACAGGCAGGGTGTACATGATGCGTGCCAGAGAGCGGGGAGGGAAGGAGAGGTGGGCAGCGTTCAGGAGGGCTTGCGACAACCGTTATTACCGAGTGTTTCTAATTAAACAAAAATGTTAATCTCGTGCCACATTGTGCAAAAACTCCTCCAAGTTTAATTACAACAACCGTGGCACGATCAGATTCGAGATGCGATCGGCGGGGGAATGCACTTCCCAAAGGGGGACAGGGCCCAATTATTCAAGCGGCCCAGGAGGAGGGCGCTCGGTTGCAAAGATGGCCAAACGTGGTGGACCAACCACGCTCACAGAAAAGCGGAACAGCTGGGGTTCCTCGGAAGCGATTGATGGAGCTCTCTGCGAGGAGCACCAGAAAGCCAACAAAGCCCGTTAGCCAAGCCTGGTGGGAGCTGGAGTCCAGGAGTGGGTGGAGGAGAGGAACCAAGGAGGAACTTCCTGATCTTGAGAGCTATGAAGCAGAGGACCAGCCTGCCTCCTGATGTCCTGAGGGCTCCATCCGTGGAGGTTTTCAAGCAACGCGGGGCAGACATTTGTCTGGGATGACAGGAGGATTCCTGGGCAGGGGGATGGACTAGAAGACCACCAAGGTCTCATCGGACCCTATCATTCTATGAATGTCTGAACCAGTGCTTCTCAACTTTGGCAACTGTTAAGATGTGTGGACTTCAACGCCCAGAATTCCCCAGCCAGCTTGCTGGCTGGGGAATTCTGGGCGTTGAAGTCCACACATCTTAAAGTTGCCAAGGTTGAGAAACACTGGTCTGAACGATCATAGGGTTCTTCGCCCCTGTATTTATCTAGCCCAGCGTCCTCTTCCTGCAGTGACCATCAGCTGCCTCTATGCTGGGTGTGAAGGGGATTCAACAACTTTCTGTGTCCCCAGGTGGACCACAGAAGTCCCACAGAGCTCCGAGCGCTCATGAGTGATGAAAAGCTCAGTAGATGGGAATGAATGTAGATCCGACCTTGGGGACGGAGAAGGAATGAGTGAGGCACTAAGAGGGGACTCAGAACAGATTATTCAATCGAGAGAAGGAGGGAAATGTGAAAAAGAAACTCAAAATAACCCTGCCTTGATTTTCTTTCATATCAGATAGGTCAGAGAGAAACTTGAAGAGGCTTTCGAGATCCTGTTACATATAGTCCTCGACTTATGACCACAATTGGGACCAGAACTTCCATTGCTAAGTGAGGCAGTCGTTAAGTGATTTCACTACCTTTTTTTCCTGAGGTCGTTAAGTGAATCATGTGGTCATTAAGCGAATCCAGCTTCCCCCATTGACTTTGCTTGTCGCCAGCCAGCTGGGAAGGTTGCAAATGGCAATCATGTGACCCCAGGACGCTGCAAACTTCGTAAATACATGCCAGTTGCCAAGCACCTGAATTTTGATCACGTGACCGCAGGGACACTGCGACAGTCATAAGTGCGAGGACTGGTCACAAGTCACTTTTTTCAGCGCTGTCGTAACTTCGAACAGTCGCTAAATGAATGGTCGTAAGTTGAGGACTACCTGCATTCTCCCCTACGACAATAAAGCTGCATTCTTGGAATCCCTGATGTGGCTGTTTTCTGATCTGGCCTACCTTGCAAGGCTGACAATAGATCATTTATGCACTGTGCAAATGCACAAAGGTTTGTTTAAAAAGTTTCGCCCAAAGACACATCAAAATAAAAAGGTGGGCCCTGCATGTTAGTTATGGTTGAGCATCTCCTGTATTTATTCTTGCTTGTTAGAATGATGGCCTGAGTGTCTACCTACTCCAATACTGTGTGGTCAGATGGCCCTCCTAAGAAGATGGGGTAGGATTGTCTTTTTACTGCTCTGATGTTTTCTTTTAAGTGTTAAAAAAAAAAGACGACATCAACAAAGTGATCTCAGTTCTTCCCTGGATTTCGTTGGGGGAGATGGGCGGTCATATAAAAAAATAAAATAAAATAAAATAATAAAATAAAATAAAATAAAATAAAATAAAATAAAATAAAATAATAAAATAAAATAAAATAAAATAAAATAAAATAAAATAAAATAAAATAAAATAAAATAAAATAAAATAAAATAAAATAAAATAAAATAAAATATAAATAAATAAATGGAATTTATTTCTTCCTTGTCAAGGAGGCAAAAATAAAATAACATAAAGTAGCACCAGATAAAGTAAAATTAAAGATCAAAGACAAAATTAAATTCAATGAAATTAAGGATAACAGATAAAATTAAAGATAAAAAACAAGTTTAAAAATAAAAGAGAAAATAAAAGATCTCTTTTGCAATACAAAGGGACAAATTTGACTCAGCATTTTTGGCCACAACTTCAGTTCTCTAGATCAGCGTTTCTCAACCTTGGCAACTTTAAGAGGTGTGGACTTCAACTCCCAGAATTCCCTAGCCAGCAAAGCTGGCTGAATTCTGGGAGTTGAAGTCCACGTATCTTAAAGTTGCCAAGGTTGAGAAACACTGATCTAGATCTTAAATGAATAGGAAGATTTCATTTAGCCACCCAGCGGCGTCTGCAGTTGGAGTAAAAAAAGTCAAGATGGTGGCCACAACCACGATTGACGCCCTGCCCACTTTTTACATGTTATCTGCATGACCCACACCAAAGGAGTGGGGCTTTGTCTGCACAGTGACACTCTCCCACAGATACCCCGTAGCCACCCTAAATACAAGTTAATCCAGCCACCTGTTTCTCTTCCCCACCTTCCCTTTTCAAAATGCTATCGGCCAGCAATCCTCTGCTAGGAGCAGTGTAGAAAAGCCAGGAATAAACGAACAAACAAACAAACAAATGGTCCTCCAGCCTTTCTAATAAAGTCACCGTTGGACTTTTGAAAAAATGAGTGTATTACAGGTAGTCTTCACTTAACTACCACAGCTGGGACTGGAATTTCAGTTGCTAAGCGAAGAGGTCATTAAGCGAATCTGACCCGATTTTATGACCGTTTTTGCGGCGGTCGTTAAGCGATTCACTACGGGCATTAAGCGAACCATGTGGTCGTTAAGCAGATCATGCAGTTCCCCATTGATTTTGCTTGCCAGAAGCCGGCCGGGAAGTTTGAAAGTGGCGATCATATGACCACAGAGCACTGCAATGGTCATAAATGCGAACCGGTTGCCAAGCGCCCAAATCATGACCACGTGACCGCGGGGATGCTGCGGTGGTCATAAGTGTGAGGACCAGTCGTAAGTCATTTTTTAGCACTGTCGTAAGTCCGAACCATCACTAAACGAATGGTTGTTAAGAGACGACTACCTGTACTTAAGAATCGGTTTCTTTGTTTTAACAAACACATCACAAATGGGCAGATAGGTCTCCCTTGGTGCATGGAAAAATGAGGATGAACTGGTTTCGGTGAAGGAGAAACCGTGGCGGTGTGCAAGGGCCCCAAATTAAATCCCAGATTCTGCAGTCTAAACTGCATGGATTTTGTTTAGGATTTATTGCCTCGGCAAAACGCCACTGCAGCCTGCGACCGTGGTTAGAGGCATTTAGGAAAGCAGAGCACCTGGTCGTAAAATTGATGCTGTCCTATCCCACCCGTGTGATGCGGAAGATATATGGAGCTGGGATGTACACGGGTGCTGCTAATGATGTTGTTGTTATGGTGATTTTACAGCGAGGCGGTTTATTAATGTGACACGTATTATATAAATTACTGTATACAGCTTTCGTAAGCCGTTGAGATCCGGGCGTTTGATTAATGCGCAAAGGCATTTAGGCTTGGTAGCCCGGTGGATTTGCCTCCCTATCCAACTTTGAGCCCTTTAAAAATATTTTGCCTTTATTTATTGAATAGAACGAAGAACAAAGAGCTATCCTTTCCTCCCTTCTTTTCCTTTTTACTCTTTTTTACTCTTTCCTGTTTTCCCCTTTTCCTTTCCTTTTTCCCCTTTTCCTCTCTTTCTTTTCCTTTTTTCTCTGATTTTCCCCTTTTCCTTTCCTTTTTTCTCTTTTCCCCGCTTTCTTTTCTTTTTTTCTCTTCCCCTCTTTCCTTTTCTTCCCCCCCTTTCCCCCTCTTTCCTTTCCTTTTTTTCTTTCAAGACTGTTTTATTTCCCCCTTCTTCGGTTTTCTGAAAAAACAACTATGAGATTATTGAAGAAAACAACCCAAACGACCAACATTCAGATACTGTCCTAGAAACGGGTGAGGATGTGGATGGAGGGAAGCTGATTAGACCCTTTTTCTTTTACAGGGAGTGGAAAGCAGAGATTTTTCTCACACGGGGAGGGGCAGTGGCCTGGAGAGGGCGCTGATCAGGTGACCTCTAGGTCAGTTGGAGGGAGAGCCCTGATTGGCTCGTTCCTTCCTGACTGTGCTGAGGTCATCAGCTCTTTTCAAACTGTTTTGCGGAATTGGAGGAGAAAGCTGTGTCTGTCTACGGTGGCAAAGAATCAGGAACCTGGTAGCACTGCAGGTAGTCCTCAACTTACGACCACAATTGGGACCAGAACTTCCATTGCTAAGCGAGGTGGTCATGAAGTGAGTCACGCCCGATTTTACAACCTGTGGTTATTAAGCGAATCACCATGGTCGCTAAGTGAATCCAGCTTCCCCCATTGACTTTGCTTGCGGGAAGCCGGCTGGGAAGGTCACAAATGGTGATCATGTGACCCTGGGATGCTGCAACTGTTGTAAATACACGCTGGTTGCCAAGCGCCTGAATTTTGATCACCTGACTGCAGGGATGCTGCAACGGTCATAAGTGCAAGGACCGGTCGCAAGTCGAGGACACCCTGTTAACAGATTTTTTTCAAGAGGCAGAAACTTTTGTGAAAGCTCCTAATTCCTTTGGCAGAATGGGAGAATGGAATCGGTGCCAGGCAGAAATGCCCCCTCTCTCGTTAAAAAGGATTCGGAGAAGACCGCTTGCACTTCCCCCGAGTTTTGCAGAGTGAAAAGATCAAGGCTAGATGGGTCCCAAATTAGTCTCTACCTGCATTTAGCTGAAATCCTTTGCTTTTCAGCATTGGTACTTGCTCCAATCACCTTTTGCCCTTTTTATTCTTGTAGCAGCTACAAAGGAGTCCAGAATCGGAAAGGAGAAGTCAATCTTTACGGCCCCAAAGCTGAACAAAGGTGGGAAGGATAACTTTGTCTCTGGGGGATGGAGGGAGGAGAAGGCGCTGATGACAATGCACAGACAGGGTCCTTAATGAAGGGGTGGGGGCAGTGGGCTAGAAGGGAGCCAAGGGGGATTTTTTAATCCTGTCGCCAGAAGGGGACAAAGCACACTTCCCAAAGGTGGAGCCTTGCAGACATGCATGGCCACGCATTGGTCTCCTGGGGATGAGGATGATGGGAACCGTAGTCCGGTAAGATCTGAAGGGGGCCGTTAACAAAGTCTTAATCCATTGCGACTTCTGTCGAACTTCTATCGCCGTGCCCGGCAAACCAGTGAGAAATTTGCACCGAATGCAAATCCGATAGTTTCAGCCTTGGCTTTTTTGGGTAAGAAGGGGGAAAATCCCCTTTTCCTGGAACCCTGGCCAGCCTCTAACAGCCAACACAGTAAGACGGAACTCCACTGATCAATTCAGTGTTTCTCAACCTCGGCCACTTTAAGACGTGTGGACTTCAACTTCCAGAATCCCCCAGCCAGCCATGCTGGCTGGGGAATTCTGGGAGTTGAAGTCCACACGTCTTAAAGTGGCCAAGGTTGAGAAACACTGGATCAATTGATGGGATGTGGTACAAGGCTTCTACAGCAGCAACTTATGTTTCTGTCTAAATAAGGCCATTTATTCACAGCCACCAGGAAGGGAACTTCAGTTTATCCTTCCGAGACGGGCCGTCGTTCAATTATAGAACAGCTGCCTGGCATGCCACAGACCCCGTTTCAATCTTGGGTCTTTCCCCGTCAGCTGGAAATCACTCAAGAAAGACCCTGCTATGATCTGCACAAATAATATTGACGGTAAAGCAAGACAAAACAGCCACCCACACGCCTGTGTCTCCAGAAGAGCATGATTTCAGAAAGAGACCCTCCAAAGCAGAGATGGTATTAAATCACGTACTGTGATTGCATTATGAAGTTGCTGTGAGTCGGGCAGTGTACAAATTTAAATAATAATGGCAGTCCTCGTTGAACGACCACTTGTTCAGCAACCGTTTGAAGTTACGACAGCGCTGAAGGAGTGGTACTTACGACCGGTCCTCGTGCTTACGTCGGTCGCAGTGTCCCCCCAGTTAGGTGATTGCTATCTGGGCGCTTGGTAACCAGCTCGCAACTATGATGGTCGCAGAGTCCCACGGTCATGTGATTGCCATTTGCGAACTTCACTGCCGGCTTCCAACAAGCCAAGTCAATGGGGAAGCTGGCAGGAGGTTGCAAATGGCAACCATGTGACGTCATGCTTAACAACAGTGCAGGATTCGCTTAACGACGGCAACGGGAAGTGCCAGAACTGCCATCGCTAAATGGGGCAGTCATGTGATATCATGCTTCCGGTCCCGATTACTGTCGTTAAGCGAGGACTACCTGTAATATGGATACATTAAAGGGGCAAGATAGATGCTCTCCTTGGCTTGACGGCTTCTAGATCTTTTGGGAGGTCTAGAGTTCTGGAAATTCAAGTGCCAACGCACACAGAGGATGCCAGCGTTAGGACTAGCTGCAATTTCCACTCAGTTGCCGTCTCTGTGGCAACCCCTGCTGCCCCCACCACCTCCACGCCATGCTGTTTGCTCCAAGCTTTGCTAAAGCCAGACGTCGGCTGGTAACGATTTGAACGCCACCCACCTCCTGTTGTTCTTCCTTCGGTCTTGGCAACGGGCCAGGAGGTCCAAACCCTTCTCTGTCCCGTCTCGCCCTGGGTGAGTGGCAACCTTATTTGCTAACCAGAAAGCCAGAGCAATTAACATGCCGCCTAATGAGGCCTTGAGAGCCCAGCGTGGGTGTCGGGAAGAAACCGAGCGCGACGGCGCAGCGCCGCTGCATAATGACTGCGGCAGCTGCTTGGGGCGGCTTCCTCTTGTCAACCGGTCCCTTCTGGGCTGACACTTGCCTGTTTGCCAACACCAGTGGAGCGGCAACAACCGAGCACTCAGCACTCGCCTGGATCCCTCTGCGGATAGACCAGGCACACCATCTGCGCTTCTGGATGGCTTTAGTACCTATCCAGGGCCTGTCAAGGCACAGTTATCGTGAGCACAGGGGGGCTAAAACAACCCTTCCCTGCTTTCATCTCCATCTCTACTTCTGCATCGATATATCTATTCAGTAAACACCTGTTTCCCTGTGCCATTGGATTCATCCAAAGCACACCCGTTGGGTTTACTCGGCTGCAATTCTTTTTCCGATTGTGCCTGGCGTTCTGTGCTTTCTTGATGGGATGGGCAGAAGGAACAACCTCGAGGAACAGGAGGAAGAGCCGCAATCAAGACAACAGTCGGATAAAAGAAACGCGAGTCCGGGGCAGAGATGTAACGTGAGAAAACGTCTCAGAGAAGTCCCTTTCTAGTTCTCACAAATATAAAGGGAGGGATGGGGGAAGCACATTCAGATTTGCACGTTTCTGTTACTCTATCTCTTATACAGGTAGTCCTCACTTAGTGACCACAATTGGGACCGGCAACTCCATCACTAAGTGCCTCAGTCGCTAAGCAAAACATCACATGACCGTGACAGGCGTACTACCTCACTTCCGCTTTGGTTGTTAAGCGAAGCACTACGGTCAATAAGCGAAACATCACATGACCACAACTTGTGACTTCCTGCCAACTTCCTCATTGACTTTGCTTGCGGGAAGCCGGCTGTAAAGGTCGCAAATGGCAATCATGTGACCATGGGATGCTGCAACAGACTCCTGCCCAGAGTCCCTTGCAAGGGAGATGGGCGGGGAATAAATTGAAATAATAAATAAATAAAAATAAACATCCGTAAATATGAGGATTGGTCGCTATTTTTTTTACACCATTGTAACTTTGAACGGTCACTAAATGAGGCAGTTGGTAAGTGAGGACTGTAATAAAAGTCGTATTGGCTTGCACGACTTTGGTTTCCTAGTCTGGTCTACCTTGAAGGGCTGACACTTGCAGCCTCCATTTACTAGGAACAAGAGCAGAAAATGGGGGGGGGGGGCTGAGGGACCCTCATTCCCCCACCCCGAGAGTTGTTTGGAATGATGTGCCAGGGAATTCTGGGAAAATGAAATTGAACCAAAGCACCCCTATTGGTTTTACTGGTCTCAGAATGGACTGCTCACTTCCAGCAGCTCACTTTTTAATCGTAGGGCGAAAGAAGGGACGAGGTCGAGTCTCGGACACCCCTCGGGTCCTTTCCCTGACGACCGTATGGACAAGAAACCCAGGCGTCTCGGGACAAACCTGGGATTTTGCTCAAGCTATTGGTGCCGTGTTTCCCCCTCCTTCCGCCATATGAGATGAGAGCTGAACTGGGGTAACCAGGAAGAAGCAATGTGCTGGAATGACAGGTGTAGGAGGTGGCCGGAGATGCAGGCAACGTGTGAGAGCAACGACGCTTCGATTCCGAGACTTCCACAAATACCGGTCTTTACATAGCCCAATTACACCTTCTGTGCACAAGTGGGAAGTATCGACACGCACACTAGACTTTTGCGTGCAGCAGGGCCGTCCGTGGAAAGGAGCCGGAAACGCCAAGGTAGCAGCTGTGATCACGCGATCAAGCCCCACCCTGTTTTTGCACGCCCTGCTCTTGTAAGGGTGTGAGAGAGTCCTGGTGGCAAAGGAGGGGGAGGGGGCCAGCAGCAGGGAGTGGGGAGGGTGGGGCAGGACGGAGCTGGCGGGACAGGCAGGCAACCCTGGTCCACTCAGGGTGGGGGTGGAGTGGAAGATCCTGAAAGAGAGAGGGTGGGCCCGCTGGCATTCCCCGGTGCAAGCACGGAGAGGACGTGTGCTTTGCACAATCACATCAAGCCCGCCGTATGTCACTCGCTGAGGACCCCCTTGTTGGATCAATGTCGCCACTCAAGTGCACCTTTGGAAGTGTGAGAGTGGGTAGGGGCGGCCCCCGACAAAAGGCGGCCAGGAGGGAATCACCTCTTTGCGAAAATGGCTGCCTGTTGGTCCAGCTAGTCACGAAACACCTGTTTACCGGAAGTAGCCCCCCAGGATGCTTTCTAGTCCCCCCCAACAGAGACACTGGTGGGCCCCACAAGCATTTTTGTAAGTAGGTGGGAAACCAGAGGCTGCAGCTTTGCTTAGCATGCCAGTTTCCTATTTCATCTGTTTTTATTAAACATCACTCAAGGTTTTCAGGCCAAGGTTGGACAGCCATTTGTCTGGGATGAACTGAGGATTCCTGACCAGGTCAGGAGATTGGACTATAAGAACTCCAAAGTCCCTTCCAACCCTAGGAGTCTATGACCTCCAGGGTGCCTTCCAAACCTAGGAGTCTAGGGTTCTATGACCTCCAAGGTCCCTTCCAACCCTAGGAGTCTATGATTCCATGACCTCCAAGGTCCCTTCCAACCCTAGGAGTCTATGATTCCATGACCTCCAAGGTCTCTTCCAACCCTAAAAGTCTATGACCTCCAGGGTGCCTTCCAACCCTAGGTGTTTATGATTCCATGGCTTCCAGGGTCTCTTTTAACATTATGAGTCTATGATTCCATGACCTCCAAGGTCTCTTCCAACCCTAGAAGTCTATGACCTCCAGGGTGCCTTCCAACCCTAGGAGTCTAGGGTTCTATGACCTCCAAGGTCCCTTCCAACCCTAAAAGTCTATGACCTCCAGGGTGCCTTCCAAACCTAGGAGTCTAGGGTTCTATGACCTCCAAGGTCCCTTCCAACCCTAGGAGTCTATGATTCCATGACCTCCAAGGTCCCTTCCAACCCTAGGAGTCTATGATTCCATGACCTCCAAGGTCTCTTCCAACCCTAAAAGTCTATGACCTCCAGGGTGCCTTCCAAACCTAGGAGTCTATGGTTCTATGACCTCCAAGGTCCCTTCCAACCCTAGGAGTCTATGACCTCCAGGGTGCCTTCCAACCCTAGGAGTCTATGATTCCATGACCTCCAAGGTCTCTTCCAACCCTAAAAGTCTATGACCTCCAGGGTGCCTTCCAAACCTAGGAGTCTAGGGTTCTATGACCTCCAAGGTCCCTTCCAACCCTAGGAGTCTATGACCTCGAGGGTGCCTTCCAACCCTAGGAGTCTATGATTCCATGACCTCCAAGGTCTCTTCCAACCCTAAAAGTCTATGACCTCCAGGGTGCCTTCCAAACCTAGGAGTCTAGGGTTCTATGACCTCCAAGGTCCCTTCCAACCCTAAAAGTCTATGACCTCCAGGGTGCCTTCCAACCCTAGGAGTCTATGGTTCTATGACCTCCAAGGTGCCTTCCAACCCTAGGAGTCTATGATTCCATGACCTCCAAGGTCTCTTCCAACCCTAAAAGTCTATGACCTCCAGGGTGCCTTCCAAACCTAGGAGTCTATGGTTCTATGACCTCCAAGGTCCCTTCCAACCCTAGGAGTCTATGACCTCCAGGGTGCCTTCCAACCCTAGGAGTCTATGATTCCATGACCTCCAAGGTCTCTTCCAACCCTAAAAGTCTATGACCTCCAGGGTGCCTTCCAAACCTAGGAGTCTAGGGTTCTATGACCTCCAAGGTCCCTTCCAACCCTAAAAGTCTATGACCTCCAGGGTGCCTTCCAAACCTAGGAGTCTAGGGTTCTATGACCTCCAAGGTCCCTTCCAACCCTAGGAGTCTATGATTCCATGACCTCCAAGGTCCCTTCCAACCCTAGGAGTCTATGATTCCATGACCTCCAAGGTCTCTTCCAACCCTAAAAGTCTATGACCTCCAGGGTGCCTTCCAAACCTAGGAGTCTATGGTTCTATGACCTCCAAGGTCCCTTCCAACCCTAGGAGTCTATGACCTCCAGGGTGCCTTCCAAACCTAGGAGTCTAGGGTTCTATGACCTCCAAGGTCCCTTCCAACCCTAGGAGTCTATGACCTCCAGGGTGCCTTCCAACCCTAGGAGTCTATGATTCCATGACCTCCAAGGTTTCTTGTAAAACCTTTTCATGTAAAAAATGGTCCAAGAATAAGATCCATTCAACTCTCATGGGATCTGGAAATCCCGGGTCCTTAATCCTGGTAGCAAGGACCTTCCAAAATCCAGCTCCTTGTCAAATGAGAAACGGATAAGGGATAAAAGGGAAGTGTCAAGAAACAAAGGTCACCAGAGATCTGTTCCAGGCTCAGGCCAAATGCTGGAAACTCCATGTTCAAGAGACACTTGAACATGCATGTAGCGAAGTCTGGAAGCAAGTAGAATAGGACCTACAGATTTTGCTTCTGCAAGAGCTTTCCTCCACACATGCCCTCAGATGTGTTGCAAATTCAAAGAGCGCAGTGACACTTCCTACTCACTTGAAAATTCGTCCAAAAGATATGGAGATGGCACCGTTTGATCTACGTAGACCAGATCTACCTATCTTGTTTCAGGGAAGTTCTCAGCGGACCCCACCTAAATGGGACACCCTTTTCTCTTTCCTGTACCACTTTTTAACAGATGGTGGTGACAAGTTATTCCTTGTTCAGAGGTTGCTGAGCCATCTGTCTGCAAAGCTTTAATCCCATCTGGGATTAAAAGGGAAACCCCCAACTTCTGAAAGACAGCAGAAACTTGAGAACAAACACATAAATAAAAGGAATAATTCCTGCCCCAAGCATGGGTAGAACTGAATGGCGTCCTTCCAAAACTTTTAAATCCGATCCAAGATGAGAGGTTATTCAAAACAAGGATAATACATAGATTTGATTTCACTTAATGAGATACAACTTACTAAGAGGGAAGTTTAAAGTATGAATTTTAAAATTAAATTAAAATTAGTTGGAGAAATCAGCTGTTGTAATATCATCATAGTGGCCAGACAATAGATGCTGACACACCTTGTTATATCTTGGTTAGTATCTGATGGTATAAGAGAGCCAGTTTGGTGTAGTGGTGAAGGCACTGGGATGAAAACTGGGTGGCTGTGAGCTCTAGTCCTGCCGTAGGCACAAAGCCAGCTGGCTGACCTTGGGCCTTTCTCTCAGCCCAAGGAAGCAGGCAATGGCAAACCACTTCCGAAAAACGTTGCCAAGAAAACTGCAGGGACTTGTCCAGGCAGTCTCTGAGAATCGGACACGATTGAACAGATTAAAAAAAAATGATGGTGTAAGTTTGGTGTAAAACTCATCTGTCCAAATTTACTGTTCTATCTTCCCCATCTTCCCCCTGGGCCAGAAAAGGGAAGGAGAGGATCAGAAAGGTAAATTATAACTTTTAGAGTGGGCTCCAAATGCAGACAAATCTACGTTGAAATACAAATCCACCAATCCCCATTCTGAACTGCGATCATATGATTATATATATATATATATATATATATATATATATATATATGAATGAATGAATGAATGAATGAATGAATGAATGAATGAATGAATGAATGAATGAAAATTCCCTTCTCACCCCTATGTGTCTTCCTCAACCTCGGGTCCTCCGCCAGAGGCCTGGGAGTTTGAGGGTTCTGCGCAGGACCTTGGCTGTTCCTAGCACTGCACTCTTCTGGACAGAGAGCTCAAACTCCCAGGCCTCTGGTGGAGGGCCCAAGGTTGGGGAAGACACACACCACCCATAGGAGTGAGAAGGTAATTTTATATATATTTAATCCATTCAATCATGTCTGATTCTCAGAGCCTACCTGGACAAGTCCCTGCAGTTTTCTTGGCAGGTTTTTCAGAAGTGGTTTGCCCTTGCCAACTTCCTAGGGCTGAGAGAGAGTGACTGGCCCAAGGTCACCCAGCCGGCTTTCCTGCCTAAAGCGGGACTAGAACTCTCAGTCTCCTCGTTTGCCATTGCCTCCTTCCTAGGGCTGAGAGACAGGGACTGGCCCAAGGTCACTCAGCCAGCTTTCATGCCTAAGGCGGGACTAGAACTCTCAGTCTCCTGGTTTGCCATTGGCTCCTTCCTAGGGCTGAGAGAGAGCGACTGGCCCAAGGTCACCTGGCCGGCTTTCACGCCTAAGGCGGGACTAGAACTCTCAGTCTCCTGGTTTGCCATTGGCTGCTTCCTAGGGCTGAGAGACAGGGACTGGGCCAAGGTCACCCAGCCGGCTTTCATGCCCAAGGTGGGACTAGAACTCACAGTCTCCCGGTTTCTAGCCCGGTGCCTTAACTCCGACATCAAACTGGCTCTCATAAATATTTACTCAGATGTAAACCGCACTGAAGCCAGCTGACTTACTTTTCAGGGGACAGCTCTCCAGCCCTGTCCTAACCAGGCTGGCTTTAAACGTGAGCTCCACTGAGTCCAGGAAATTGCATTTTGAAGTCATCCCAGGTTCAGGATTAGAGCTTTAAAATCTCAGAACAGAACCCACCAGCTGCCCATTCAAGACCTGCCCATTCAAAGGTTTTTACCTCTCAGAACTGTGAGTTTGGCATTGACGGTGATCTCTGCAACGGAATTCTGGGCAACACATTCATAAATATTTTCATCTCTCGGAGTGCGGAGAGGCTGTATCCTCAAGACTGCTCCAGCGCCTTCATCAAATTCGATCGTCTGAATTGGAGAGAGAGGGAGGAAAGATCAATTAGCGAGGCCAGCCAAGAAATTAACTTTGCACCAAGATCATAAGGAAAGGAACAGTTTGGTCTAGTGGTTAAGGTGCTGGGCCATAAACCAGGAGTCTGTGAGTTCTAGTCCCGCCTTAGGCATGAAAGCCGGCTGGGGGACCTTGGGCCAGTCCCTCTCTCTCAGCCCTAGGAAGGAGCCAATGGCAAACCAGGAGACTGAGAGTTCTAGTCCCGCCTTAGGCATGAAAGCCGGCTGGGGGACCTTGGGCCAGTCACTCTCTCTCAGCCCAGCTCACCTCACAGGGTTGTTTTGGGGAAAATAGGAGGAGGAAGGAGTATTAGGTATGTTCCCCGCCTTGAGTTATGTATAAAAATAATAAAGGAGGGATAAATTTTTTTAAAAACATTCATGGGAACATAGAATGGAAGGTCGGAAGGGACCTTGGCCCCAACCGCAGGGCAGGAATTCATACTCTCTGATTCAAAAGACAAACATCGAGGTTGGGAATGATCGCCGACCTTGTTACCCAAATGAGTTGGCACTACAACTTCCATCTCTTGTCAGAGGAGCCGATGATGGAAATGTCAAATGGTAAGAGCTGTGAAACTCTCTGCTTCGGGCAGCGGTGAATTTCCAATCGCTGCAGGTTTTCTAAGTGGGGGCCTGGATGGACACCTGTTGGGGGTGAATTGATTCCTACATGGGGGGGGACGGGACTAGATGCCAAGATCGCTTCCAATACATATGCTTTATGATTCTAAGGACAACAAATGACTTCCATAACTGGTGACTTCTTTTCTCTCCTTCTTCAAAGTAAAAATGATTTGGACCAGAGTTTCTCAACCTTGGCAACTTGAAGCTGGATGGACTTCAACTCCCAGAATTCCTTCTGGGAGTTGAAGTCCAGCCAGCTTCCGGTTGCCAAGGTTGAGAAACACTGCTCTGGACCATCCAGTGATATGTTTGAAGGGATGTTTAACACAAAAGCCCCCGACATCCTCATTCTGTGATCAGATTCACTCCCCAAGTGATCTGTACGTGTGTGAGTGTGTAGGCACGCATGGGCAACGTTTATTTTTTATTTGGCACTGAAGGAGAGAGGAAATCTGGCAATAGTGAAGCTGAAATCACAAAGATGCACCAAAGCAGAACATTTTGTTTAATATCTATATACCTACATCAATGAAACAACGGCTTCTGGTGCCAAGAGAACCTCCAAATTAAATACAGCTAGTCCTCGCTTAACGACCATAATTGGGACTGGAACGTCAGTTGCTAAGTGAAACGGTCATTAAGCGAATCGGACCGATTTTATGACTTTTGCTGAAGTCGTTAAGCGAGCCAAGTGGTTGTTAAGCGAATCACGCAGTTCCCCATTGATTTTGCTTGCCAAAAGCTGTCTGAGAAGGTAAAAAATGGTGATCACATGACCACAGGACACTGCAATGGTCATAAATGCGAACCAGTTGCCAAGCGCCCAAATTGTGACCATGTGACCGTGGAGACACTGTGACGGTTGTAAGTGTGAGAAGCAGTCGTAAGTTCGTTTTTCAGCACCGTCATAAGTCTGAACCGTCACTAAACAAATGGTTGTTAAGTGAGGACTACCTGTAAAAGTTCATTTTAACAAATGCGATACCATCCAATAAACATTCAAAGTGCTGCAGAGTCACCAACGCTCTTGAGATTTCGGTGCTCTCCCATAACACTTCATGGGATGCTGGACTACTCAATGTGCCTGAGATAGGATGATTTTGCGAGATTTTGGCTATTTAATGCTCAACGTTATTTTTAGGGCAGCCACGGCATGTTGCAAGTCTCCAACTGTTGTGCGACAGCCTCCTGACAAAGATTGCCAACTCTGATCTACATGAATAAAATAATACCTAAATTTGCCTCTCTTCTGCACATTCAAAACAGAGAAATCTAACAGCAAGTTTCTGATCTGGGTTTTCTAATTCTGCACCGTACATCCAACATTTCTGAAAGCATGAAATCCTGTCCTCCAGAAATTTGAGTGTACAGAAGCTTCTTGGGACATGCAAGCCTCTCCACAGGAATATGAACATGGGCAATGTTCAAAAGATGTGGGGAAAAAATATTAAAGCACTTTTCATCACACCCAGCAGACCTGGAGCTTAGAGTGAAATATCTGTTTTGCACCGGTGGATCTATCTTAACAAGTCTAGCAGGCAACAGTGACCAGTGGAAGGTGGGAACGAGGAAAAAGAAATCTGCCAGTTTCCATTTTAAGGCAAACTTATCTAATTATTCTAACAATAAGCGCAGAGTCACTGGTTTGAGATGGGCGGCTATATAAATTGAATAAATAAATAAATAATCAAAAAGCTCATCCTGCAGGGTTTTTGCTCCTCTGAATGTCACAAGGCGGTTCTCCTTTTTGAAAAATGAGGTGTAGAGAAAGGCAGACCATGCACCCAAACATGGACATAATGTACCCAAATGCGCAGATCGGGCCACGAGTGCAAAGCTGCAGATCTTAAGCCCAAGTGTGTGTGCAGCGATTATACTGAGGAATGCGCATGACTTGTTATGTCAATCTGTTTTTAGAGATCTTTTTCGTAGGCTTTGTGTCTTTCCTCCTCAACCCAGCCACCTCATCTGACTATAACCCAAAATCAAAGGATCTGATTGTCAAAGGATTCAGATCCTTTATGATTTATGGTTTTGATGATTAGACAGGATAGATTGGTTGCAACATAACTCTCTTCTTTCTATAACCATAGAGCAAGAGGTAAATTTATAATTGTACTTATAACTGCTGTAAAGAAGATGGGAAGCTACTTCTTTGTATCATTTTTCTTTCTTTTCTATTTTTCTTTTACTTTTTCCCCCTTTCTTGCACTTTTAGCTTGCCACATATTGAGTTTGCCACATACTGAAGCACGCATGGGAAGAACAATATTGGGGATGGGAAAATTGAGGAAAAGAATATGAAATTGGCAGAAGATTCCACACTGGGGGCATAAGAGGAATTTAGACAGTATATGCTGGGTGCACTCACAAAATGCGGCCATGAGAGACTGATCTATGTATTGTCGAAGGCTTTCATGGCCGGAGTTCGATGGTTGTTGTGGGTCTTCCGGGCTGTGTGGCCGTGTTCTGGAAGTTGTGGTTCCTAACATTTCGCCAGCATCTTCAGAGGGCAGGAGCACAGAAAGAGCGCTTCTATCTGTGCTCCTGCCCTCTGAAGATGCTGGCCACAGATGCTGGCGAAACGTTAGGAACCACAACTTCCAGAACACGGCCACACAGCCCGGAAGACCCACAACAGCCATAGAGACTGATCTGTTGACAAAACAGCCGTCATGCTGTGCAGGGATCCTCTCCATCTGTCAGAAGTTGAGATAGCCGTGTCCCAAAGAGATGGGGGATCTTTGTGAGGTTCAAAAGCAGTGCTGCAATAAATAGGCCAGCTTTCTAGGTAGGGCTCTGTGTGTGTGTTTGTGTGTGTGTACGCCTATCTGCCTGCCCCTCACTCTCTCTACATAAATGATTAAAGCAACAATATTTGCATCCGGCATCTTCCCAAGGAACTGTATAAGTGCGTGCATGATATGTGTGTGTAGATGTGTATGTATATTTATAAAAAACACTCTGTGCATCCGGCCAGTTTCCCAGGGGTCTGTTGTGTGTATGTGTGTGTGTGTGCATGTGTACACATAGATATACACACACAGAGACGCACACACATAACATTCTTTGTATCTGGTCAACTTCCCAGAGGTTGGTATGGGTGTTTGTGTGTGTATGTATAAAAATACCCACAATTTTTGCAACAGGCCAACTTCCCAGGAGCCTCTGTGTGTGTATGTGTGTGTGTGTGTGTGTGTGTGTGTGTGTGTGTGCGCGTGCGTGCGTGCGTCTGTGTGTGTCTATATTGATTTAAATAATTTATATGGCCTCCCATCTCATAACGGTGACTCCGGGCAGCCTACCAGGATGAAAACACCAGCTACAGCAGCCTTTCTCAACATTTTGACCCTGGAGGAACCCTTGAAATATTTCCCAGGCCTTGGGGAACCCCTGCACATTCAGGCTCAGATCTAGGCCAGAAGTTCCAAAATGATTATATTTGTTTTATGGGCAGGCCTGTATAGATGCACTAACAGTGTTCTTAAACTAAAGATAAAGAATGAAACTTACCTCTTTGATGTGAAGTGGCCCGAATTGGAAATAATTTTTTAAATAAATCACAATCTCCCAGGGAACCCCGGGGGACTTCTCGCGGAACCCGAGGGTGCCACGGAACCCTGGCGGAGAAACCCTGAGCTACAACATCTGCAGAGAATCCACGGTGCCCGAGCTTAAAACAGAAAACCCCCTCCATAAACCCCCATCAGCTGCACAGCTCGCCCACCCTCCCGGCCCAAATATCTGGAGAAACAGCCAGGAGTTCAGCGCCTTGCGAAAGGCTAGCAGCGTCGGGCCCAGAGGGATGCTGTTCCACCAGGCAAAAGACACAACTCCGGGGTCCAGCACGACAGAATAATCTTTGCATCCAGCCAGCTTCCTGGAGGTGGGGTAGGGATTTACTTAATTAAAACCATTTTTGGAAAAACTGAAGTCAGCTGAGCCAGGAGCCTCGGCCGGCTGTGGGACCGGACTGGCTTTTCCAATCTGTCTCCGTTTGGAGACCCTCCCAGGATTTTCCCTCCGGCTTTTCCGGAGGCAGACGGGGACGGCTCACCTCAAACCGCTGCGAGTTCACCTTCTTCCCCTTCTTGTTCCAGGTGACGCGGGGCTTGGGGTCTCCCGTCGCTTGGCACACAAAGGACGCCACGCCTCCCGACACCCCGATCTGGTCCACGGGGTGCTTGATGAACTGTGGAGGACCTACAGCCACGTTGGGGGGGGGGGGAAAGAAACACAAGGAAGGACGTTGGATTAGTTGAAGGGTTGGCTTAGCAGAATCCCATCTCCTAATTACAGGTAGTCCTCGCTTAACAACCACAATTTATTAAGCGAATCTGACCCGATTTTACGACCTTTTTTGTGGTGGTCGTTAAGCGAATCACCACGGGCATTAAGCAAACCATGTGGTTGTTGAACAAATCACGCAGTCCCCCATTTATTTTACTTGCCAGAAGCTGGCTGGGAAGGTCGAAAACGACGACCATGTGACCACGGGACGCTGCGACAGTCATAAATGCGAACCAGTTGCCAAGTGCCCAAATCGTAATCACATGACTGCTGTGACAGTCGTAAGTGTGAGGACCGGCCACAAGTTGTTTTTTTCAGCACTGTCGTAAGTCCGAACCATCACTAAATGAATGATCATGAAGTGAGGACTACCTGTACAAGTTGCAAATCAACTGGGTCAATGCTCTGGCTTCATCTGCTCCCTGGCTCAAGGAAGACCGAACTCCGTCTCCACAACAAGCCTTTTTCAGCTCATTGTCATTTTGTTAAGAAACTTTTCTTGATAATCCTCCAGGGGACTGGATGGGTGACCCTGTTTGGATTGGGTAACACTTGGACAGGAGACTAACAGGATATCCCTGGGCCGCAGAGGAAACTGGGAAATAAAAAATGAGAAAATCCTGAAAGATGGCAAATTACTTACTTCCTGTTGCCAAGAAACCTTCTGATGGGATTTTTTTTAGAAAATCCCAACCCTTGTTTGCAGATTCACGATTTCCTGGTGGCCTCCCATTCAACTACTTATCCAGTCCAGCCCTCTTTAGCTTTTCAAGATCAGTCAAGGACACCTCCGTACTGTGCTCAGCTTAATCCGGCAGTCTTTATCGATGGAAGCCATTCAAATAAAATTAAAAAATAAGAAATGCCCACACAGCTCTGCCAATTTTTCCGGGCACCCAACACACAGTGAAATGGGGTTAAGCTCTCTCCTGTGCCCCAGCCAATGGCAGCTCTGGATTGGGAGCTGAATCTGATTGGTTCATCTCTGGCTGAGTGGGAGGTGAGTGGGAGTGAGTCAACAGTTCCTCTTGGGGATGGCTGGCCCCTTGAAGCCTCCCAGTGACTTATTTTAATATTCTTCTTGGAATTCATATTTTGTATTCATGTAATTTTATATATTTTTAATCTCTATTTTGTTGTGCACCACCCAGGGTCCCCGTTGGGGGAGATGGACGGTAATATAAATTTAATAAAATAAAAAAAATTAAAAAAATAAATAATAACTTCTCCGCGCTAATTCTCATCAACCATATAAAAACTCTGCCTCTGCCTCTTTTATTAATTACTTCATTATTTATTTATTTATTTATTTATTTAATTTTTATCCCGCCTTTATTATTTTTAGGAATAACTCAAGGCGGGGAACATACCTAATACTCCTTCCTCCTCCTATTTTCCCCACAAGCCTGTGAGGTTTGCTGGGCTGAGGGAGAGTGACTGGCCCAAGGTCACCCAGCCGGCTTTCATGACTAAGGTGGGACTAGAACTCTCAGTCTCCTGGTTTCCCATTGGCTCCTTTGTAGGGCTGAGACTGAGTGATTGGCCCAAGGTCACCCAGCCGGCTTTCATGACTAAGGTGGGACTAGAACTCTCAGTCTCCTGGTTTCCCATTGGCTCCTTTGTAGGGCTGAGACTGAGTGATTGGCCCAAGGTCACCCAGCCGGCTTTCATGCCTAAGGCGGGACTAGAACTCTCAGTCTCCTGGTTTCCCATTGGCTCCTTCCTAGGGCTGAGAGGGACTGGCCCAAGGTCACCCAGCCAGCTTTCATGCCTAAGGCGGGACTAGAACTCTCAGTCTCCTGGTTTGCCATTGGCTCCTTCCTAGGGCTGAGAGACAGGGACTGGCCCAAGGTCACCCAGCCGGCTTTCACGCCTAAGGCGGGACTAGAACTCTCAGTCTCCTGGTTTCCTATTGGCTCCTTCCTAGGGCTGAGAGAGAGTGACTGGCCCAAGGTCACCCAGCCGGCTTTCATGCCTAAGGCGGGACTAGAAATCTCCGTCTCCTGGTTTGCCATTGGCTCCTTCCCAGGGCTGAGAGACAGGGACTGGCCCAAGGTCACCCAGCCGGCTTTCATGCCTAAGGCGGGACTAGAAATCTCCGTCTCCTGGTTTGCCATTGGCTCCTTCCTAGGGCTGAGAGACAGGGACTGGCCCAAGGTCACCCAGCTGGCTTTCACGCCTAAGGCGGGACTAGAACTCTCAGTCTCCTGGTTTCCCATTGGCTCCTTCGTAGGGCTGAGACTGAGTGATTGGCCCAAGGTCACCCAGCCGGCTTTCATGCCTAAGGCGGGACTAGAACTCTCAGTCGCCTGGTTTCCCATTGGCTCCTTCGTAGGGCTGAGACTGAGTGATTGTCCCAAGGTCACCCAGCCGGCTTTCACGCCTAAGGTGGGACTAGAACTCTCAGTCTCCTGGTTTGCCATTGGCTCCTTCCCAGGGCTGAGAGACAGGGACTGGCCCAAGGTCACCCAGCCGGCTTTTGCGACTGAAATTTACCAGCAAATTTTGAATAACTTGGTTGTTATGCTTGCACATAGATGCACTTTGATGCTTTATATTGGATACATAAATTTAACTTGGTGCATGCACACACAGAGACACACACACACTTATATACATGCCCGTGTATATGTATTTTTTTAAGCCAGTTTAGAGTCAAGCCAGCATGAGACCAAGATAGGAGCACCTTAAAGGCATTGTGTGAATATGCTCAAAGATGTGAGAGTTCTCATGGATGAATATCAAATACAGGTAGTCCGTGCTTAATGACCATTTGTTTAGTGATGGTTTGGACTTACAATGGTGCTGAAAAAACCAACTTACGACCGGTCTTCACACTTACGACCATCGCAGCATCCCCATGGTCATGTGATCATGATTTGGGCACTTGGCAACCGGTTTGCATTTATGACCGTTGCAGTGTCCCGTGGTCACATGATCACCATTTTTGACCTTCCCGGCCAGCCTCTGGCGAGCAAAATCAATGGGGAACCTCATGATCCACTTAATGACCATGTGGTTCACTTAACGCCCGCAGGGATTCACTTAATGACTGCCACAAAAAGGTCATAAATCAGGTCTGATTTGCTTAATGACCACTCTGCTTAGCAACCAAAATTCTGGTCCCAATTGTGGTTGTTAAACAAAGACTACCTGTATGGGGGACATTTTCTCTTCCTGAGGCTGTGTGATGGTCTCCAGCATAAATGTAAACCCATCAACCCTCCACCTTGAACCCCCGGCATAGGGGAAGCATTCTCTTATCTTCTAATTTGAGTGTCTCCTCACTCTGCTCCCCCCATAAAGGTAAAGGTTCCCCCCGCACATCTGTGCAGTCGTATCCGACTCCAGGGGCCGGTGCTCATCTCCGTTTGTTAGCCAAAGAGCCAGCGTTGTCCGAAGACGCTTCCGCGGTCATGTGGCCGGCATGACGCGCACGGAACGCTTTTACCTTCCCACCAAAGTGGTACCTATTCACCTACTTGCATTTGCATGCTTTCGAACCTCATCTAGGTTGGCAAGAGCTGGGGCGAGTGCGGGAGCTCACTCCGTCACGCAGGGCTAGGGATTCAAACCTCCGAACTTGCGATCTTCCGATCGACAAGCCTGGCGTCTTACCCGCTGAGCCACCATGCCCCTTATTTTCTCCCCCCATATTTTCTTCAAAATAATAAAGATTCCTACAAGTCAAGCAGAATTTCTAGTGGCTCTACAGACAAGGCTGTGGACTGGTCAACCATAGCTGTAATTCACTCCTCCCTTCTTCTGCCATTTTTTTCCTGATTTCCCTATAGCCCTCAGATTTCCTGGTGGTCTCCCATCCAAGGGTGAGTCAAGTCCGAACCTGCTTAACTTTCTGAGGAAATCAGCCAAGGCCCCTTGCTTAAGCTGCCAACGGTTCCTCTTGGGGATGGCTGGTCCCATGAAACCTCCCAGTATTACCATTTTTAACATCTTTTATACTTGGATTTTATATTATTTATTATTGTAATTTTATATTTATGTTTTAACTATGTTTTATTGTGAACCACCCTGGGTCCCCGATAGGGGAGATGGGCGGTAATATAAATTTAATAAATAATAACAATAATAACAATAACAATAATAATAGTGCCCCAGCTGATACCCTGCCTTCTGAAGCAAAACTTGGCTCAACTCAAGGCGGTGGCTTACAATATTCTAAAAATAAATGTGAATGTTAGATTACAAATCACAACCTATAATAAAAACCAGTGGGCCTTAATCACACCTCCACCACGTAATAGCTGGTAAGAATAGAACCGTCTACGCTGCACGCTTCGGAGCGTCCGTCACGATACACCCAAGCTACAGATGGTGCAAATATTTCTTCAGAGCTCACGCGACTTTGTAGCTGCTTCCGGGTATAGCCGAGAACCATCTTCTGAACTGTAAAACTGAATTAGCCCTTTTAAAAAGTGACACAACACGTTTTCCTCTCAAAGCATACGGGTCCGAACTGTGTTTTCCACCCAAGAATTGCAGAGAATAGCAAATTGTTAGCCGATCATCTGTTCTCATTGACAGGTTAGTGCAGTGTTTCTCAACCTTGGCAACTTTAAGATGTGTGGACTTCAACTCCCAGAATTCCCCAGCCAGCATGTGACTTTTTTCACCCCCCCTGTAGACAACCTGATGGTGGGGCTGTAAAAACATACAAAGCCCTCCCCCATTAGAATGAGAGATGAATTGCACGACTATTTAAACAGAAGTACAGGTAGTCCTCACTTAATGACCATTTGTTTAGTGATGGTTCAGACTTACAACAGTGCTGAAAAAACTGACTTACAACCAGTGCTCACATTTACGACTGTCGCAGCACCCCTGCGGTCATGTGATCACGATTTGGGCGCTTGGCAACCGGTTCGTATTTATGACCGTCACAGCATCCCATGGCCATGTGATTGCCATTTTCAACCTTCCTGGCTGGCTTCTGGCAAGCAAAATCAATGGGGAACCATGTGATTCGCTTAACGACTGCAGTGATTCACTTAATGACCGCTTCGCTTAGCAACCAAAATGCCGGTCTCAGTTGTGGTCGTTAAGCGAGGACTACCTGTACATTTTTTCCCGTTCTATCTACTTAACTGCTCTACTAAATAGATCTGATTTTTTTTTACCTGCATCCATCAAGCACATTTGCTGGTTTGACCTCTTTCAATGTATTTATTCATAATCTCCTGCAGCCTCCTTTTTCCTCCGAGTTTCTTTTTCCCTCCTCAGGCAAAACAGCCCACGATATTTTAACTTTTAAAAAAACCCAGCGATGTAATATTTTTTCCCCTTGGCTGCAAGATCACCAGAGAGCCATTTATAATTTCCCTCCTGGATATTATTTAAAGGAGTCAAACGGCCTGCCTATGCTTTGTTTTATAGGGGGAGGGATCGGGACTGCGTGCACAACGCAACGGCTTCTTCCCTGCCGTCACAAGCTGGCCCGATGGAGTCCCCCTACGCTTGACCCTTTCTTGCACCCTGAAGCGTCTCCTGTCCCTGTCCCAAAATTCAGCATCGCTGCCCCGTGGAGCGGAATGCAAGGACCTGACAGGGCGAACTTCTCCTCTTGCAGCCGACGGTGGGCTTCAGCCACTTGGATTTTGAGCAGGTTTGAGACAGGCAAGACAAGGCTGGGCTGGGCTGGGTGGGTGGGCGGCACAAACTGCAGGTCTGCCTTCCCCAACCGGGGGCCCTCCAAGTAGGCTGGGAGAACAGCCCTCCGAATGGTGATGCATGGTTAAAGGCTCTGGATGTGTTGAGTTTGCAGAAGTGCCATGTTGTCTTGAGGGAGAGATGATAGAAGTCTTCGAATCTTTCAAAGGCTAGACCAGAACCAGCAGGGAAGAGGTCCAAGGAAGAAGCCTCAGGTTGGACGTCAGGAGGAGGGTCACTTTTAGGATTCACTACCGCGAGACGTGGGGCCAGCTACCAGCTTGGCTGGCTTCAAACAAGAGTTGGGCCCATTCATGGAAGTCCTAAGGATTAGCCATTAGACTAGATGGAGGTGGGACGGCCTCTGAAGGTCACCTTCTGGGAGGCTGGTGGCCTTCCTTGCGCAGTTGGTTGGGTGAGAACAGACTGTTGGACTAGGAGGTGAACCAAGGGCCCGATCCAGCAGGGCAAGGCTTGTGTTCTTATGAGGTCGACCCTGCGACTTCCAAGGAAGCGGAGAGGGCCACCTATTTGCTAGATCCATGCCCTTCCTTGTGAAGACCACTCAGGAGGGGACATGTGGTTGAACCCTGGAAGAATTTACACAACAGTTCATTCAACTTGGGAATTTGCTACCAGGAGATGAGGGGCGGGTGGCCAGCTTGGCTGGCTTCAGAAAAGGGTTGGACCCATTCACGGGAGACATGGGGTTCCAGGGCTCTTAGCTTTGATGATGGTGGGGCTGCTTCTGAAGGCCGTCTGCTGGGAGATCAGTGGGATTCCTTGGGCAGATGGGTGGCCACTGGGGGGACAGACTGCTGGACGGGGTGGGCCGGGGGCCCCATGCAGCAGGGCCCGGCCTCTGCTCTTACGTCTTATGATTCTACAAATGTTGAGGCACAAGTATATCTAGGAAAGGGCTGGCTTAGCCGTCGTTACGTGAAAAAGATCTGGGTGTCCTATCACAAATTGAGCATGAGATGGCGGTGGGATGGAGCTGCTAAACGAGGCAAATTCTATCTCGGGGTGCATGAAGAGGAGCAGAGGGTCCAGATCATAGGAAGCCACTGTTGCCCTCTATTCTGCCCTGGCCATGCCCTCCCTGGACGCCTGGGTTCAACAAATTGGAGCCAGTTCACAGGAAGGCTGCCAAGATGGTGAGGGGTCTGGAAACCAAGCCTTCTGAGGATCTGAGTACGTTTCGTCTGCAGCAGGGAAGACCGAGGGGGAGAGAAGAAAGCAGTCCTCAAATACGGGAAGGATCAGAAGAAGGAGGGGACTTCTCTGCTGCTCCAGCGGGCAAGGGCAGAACCAATGGATGAAGACGCCAAGGAAGAACCTTCAGGCTGGCATCAGGAGGAACGTCCTGACTGCACGGGCTGCCAGCCAGCGGAACAGGCTGCCACATGAAGTGGTGAGTCATTCACTATAGCTCAAGGTGGGCATATATGGGAGAGTGTACTTGATTTCACCCTTAACAACACCCCTCCAAGGTAGGTTGAGAGAGAGAGAGAGAGAGAACATAACTGAGTGGTCTCGCCAGTGCAATGCCTACTCTTTCCTTATTCCTGGCTAGGAGAGGAAAATAAAATACAGGCGGTCCTCAACTTACAACCACAGTTGGGACCAGAACTTCCGTT
>JALMGJ010000033.1:137500-460000 GCA_023362775.1 Charina bottae | reverse complement strand
TTCACACATCTTCAAGTTGCCGAGGTTGAGAAGCCGCATTTTCACCTTTTGTAGGAAGGTTATGAGAAGCCGCAGTTAAGAATCAGCACACCAGATCAGACTAAACGGTGTGATTGATTACCTGCTCTCCGTTTTCAACCGGAGAAGCAAAAAAACACCCCAGCTTCTAAAAAATACACTAGACTCATAAAAGAACTTCTGTGAGTAATGTTATAGTAGTTCTAGCAGAGGATTATTTTTTTCTCTCTCCTTGGCCTGAAAATATGTTCAGTTGGAAAAGGCCACTTTATTTATTCCTAATAAACATGGGTGTTGGAGAAGACTCCTGAGAACACCGTGGGCAGCCAAGAAAACAAACAAATGGATTATTGAACTAACCAGCCCGGAGTTTTCACCTGAGGCACAAACAGCCAGGCTCAAATTCATAAAATCATAGTGTTGGTAGTGAAGGATGGGAAAACTGGATAATGGCAGTGGAAGGGGGAACATCCTGAATTGGAGTCAGACGAGAGTGAGGGCGAATGCAGATGTGTTAACTGTAGCAATTGAAACGGAGTAAGTGTGGGGTAGTAGGAACAGCCGTACCTAGCCCACCTTTAGATGAACTTTCCTTTAAAAAAAATCACAACCCCAAGGTGAGGCAAATTGTAACCAGGCATCTTACGATCTTGCAACCAATCACCTTACGACATGTGTATACCTTATAACCAACCATCTTGCAGAGTGGGAAAATTTAAGTAAGTGATGCAGTGACCGTCCTGTCCAAGTGCCTGGGGGCTGTAGGGGCCTGGATGGGGAAAAACAGGCTTCAGCTGAACCCTAGTAAGACGGAGTGGCTGTGGATTGATGGCTCCTTGGCTTCTGGGAAATTATCATCTTTAACTCTGGATGGGGTTGCACTACCCCAGACAGACCCGGTGCGTGAGTCCTCTTGGACTCACGACTCCTGCTTGAAGAGCAGGTGGCAGTCGTGGCCAGGAGGGCTTTTGCCCAACTTTGTGTTGTGCGCCAGTTGCACCCCTTCCTGGAACAAGAGGCCCTTCGAACAGTCACTCATGCCCTGGTTATCTCCCACATAGACTACTGTAATGCGCTCTACATGGGGCTACCCTTGAAGAATATCCGGAAGCTACAACTGATCCAGAATGCAGCTGCGTGGACTGTTTTGGGTGTCCCAAGGAGGACACACGTAACACCTTTGCTGCGCGAGCTGCACTGGGTTCCAGTTTGCTTCCGGGTCCAATTCAAGGTGTTGGTTATCACCTTTAAAGCCCTACATGGCATAGGGCCAGGATACCTAAGGGACTGTCTCATCCCCATCACTTCATCCCGTCCCACCCGGGCATGCAGAGAGGGCATGCTACGGACCCCATTGGTTAGGGAGTTCCACCTAGCGGGGTCTCGGAAGCGTGCTTTCTCTGCTGTTGCCCCTGCCCTTTGGAACATTATGCTCCCGGAGATCAGACGGTCCCCCTCACTCCTGGACTTCCGAAAAAAATTAAAACCTGGTTTTGTCAGTATGCTTGGGGTCAGAAGGAGATTGGAGATACCTGGAGGTGGCTAGCACCTTAGATTAGCTCTGAGGAGCCCTTTTTTTTACAAACTTAAGAATATTCTGCCATTGGATCTCATGTTATTCATTATGATGTATTTTATTTTATTTATAAATGTATATTAATGATTTTAATTCTGTTGTAAACCGCCCAGAGTCCCCCTTGGGGGAGTTGGGCGGTGATAAATCAAATAATAAATAAGTAAGTAAGTAAGTAAGTAAGTAAATAAATAAATAAATAAATAAAATGTTATAGCCAATCAAGTTAAAGCGCGCCAAAAGTTAGGTATAAAAGCTTGGAAAACTGTTTGTTTGGGACTCCTTCTTTTGACAAGGGAGTCCTCCTTTGTTGCAGGCGCCTTCAATAAATGGGTTTCTTTGAATTCTCCTGTCTTGTGTGGTGATTGGCCTTGCCGCACCGGACAAACGAACCAGCCCCGATTTGGGGCCAACAGTTTGGAGCTAAGAGGTCGTGAAGTCCAACCCCTGCACTTCAGACATATGATTCCGCCCACCCAGCGGATCGAAAGCACATGCGAGTAGATAAATGGGTACCACTTCGTGGGTCAATTTGCCGGCGTCCAGCGGAGGGTCGTCCTCGTCCCGAAGAAGACCTAGGGAATCCCGGTGATGACGGCGGAGGACGACGGATCCGGAAAAAGAACAGCTTCCTGGACGTCAGCAGCCGGCACAGAAGCGAGGCATGCTGGGGCTTGTAGTCCAGTGCCTGCAGCCGAAGAGCCGGTTCCCTGCCCTCCTCCCTATCGCGCGGTAAATTTACAATATGTGATGTATAATGGGAAAAATGTACTGATGTTGTTGTAAGCCGCCTAGAGTCCTCCAGTAGGGAGGGGATAGGCGGGGTATAAATAGGATAAATAAATAAATAAATAAATAAATGATGCAAAGACCTAGTAGCTCCTTGGAGAAGGCTCTGATGCTGGGAAAGGTGGAAGGAAAGAGAAGAAGAGTGAAGTTGATGGACTCAGTTACACTGGTGATGGTCTACCATTGGAAGACCTGAAGGACCAGGTTGGGGGCAGATCATCCTGGAGAAGGTCTATCTATGTGGCCTCTAAGAACCACCACCAACTTGATGGCACAAAATCAATCAGTCAATCAATCAACATGAAGACCTAGCTCTCTGAAGAAGTCTATAATGCTGGGACAGACGGAAAGAAAGAGAAGAAGACACCAGCAAGGGGGATGGACTCAATTACAGGGGCAATGGGGGCACCATCGGAAGAGCTGAAGGACCAGGTTAAGGAGAGATCCTCCTGGAGAAAATCTAACTATGAGGTTGCTAGGAGTTGAAAACAACTTGATGGCACTCAATCAATCAATCAATCAATTAATTAATGTAAAAATCCAACTCCCTTGAGAAGTCCATAATGCTGGGACAGACGGAAAGAAAGAGAAGAAGACACCAGCAAGGGGGATGGACTCAATTACAGGGGCAATGGGGGCACCATCGGAAGAGCTGAAGGACCAGGTTAAGGAGAGATCCTCCTGGAGAAAATCTAACTATGAGGTTGCTAGGAGTTGAAAACAACTTGATGGCACTCAATCAATCAATCAATCAATCAATTAATGTAAAAACCCAACTCCCTTGAGAAGTCCATAATGCTGGGAAAGGTGGAAGGAAAGAGAAGAAGAGGAGGACCAGTAGAAAAGTGGATGGACTCAGGTACAGTGGCAATGGGGGCACCATTGGAAGACCTGAAGGACCAGATTAGGGGGAGATTGTCACGGAGAAAATCTGTGTGGTTGCTAAGAACGCTTTTGAACTTCGGTGTTGGAGAAGAGTCCTGAGAATGTCATGGACAGCCAAGAAAACAAACCAGGGGATCACTGAAGGAATCAACCCAGCGTTCTCACTCAAGGCACCAATGACCAGGCTCAAATTATTGCATTTTGGTCACATTATGCAAAGACCCAGCTCTCTGGAGAAGGCTCTGATGCTGGGAAAGGTGGAAGGAAAGAGAAGAAGAGGATGACCAGCAGCAAGGGGGAGGGACTCAGTTACAGCAAGACCTGAAGGGCCAAGTTGAGACAGATCATTCTGGAGAAGGTCTATCTATGGGGCCTCTACGAATCACCAGCAAGGGGGAGCAACTCAGTTACAGTGGCGATGGGGGCACCCTTGGAAGAGCTGAAGGACCAAGTTGGGGATAGATCATCATGAAGATCATCTATCTGCGTAGCTGCTGAGAATCCACCCTGACTTGATGGTGTGTAACCAAGCAGTCAGTCAACTGATGGATGGATAATTAGACCAAAATATTAATTTTTTAACCGCCCAGAGTCCCGTATTCCGGGAGATGGGCGGGGATAAATTTAAATAATAAATAAATAAATAAATAAATAAATAAATAAATAAATTTATTTGATCAGCAGCCAGGTGGATGGACTCACTTACAGTGGCGATGGGTACACTGTTGGAAGGCCTGAAGGACCAAGTTGGGGATAGATCATCCTAGAGAAAGTCTATGTATGTGGTTGCCAAGAACCAACCCCAACTTATTAGTAGATAATAATCAATCAATACCAATAAAGCATTAACCCAAAAGGGGGCAGCCATTACTTGACCATGGCTGATCTCAGAAAAGGCTAGGCAGGGTTGGATCTGGTTAATACTTGGATGGGACACCACCAGGAGTCCTTAGGAGTCTCCCAGAAAAAGCTTTGACTCTGAAAGCTGCACGGATGTCTTCACGTAGCCACCGGATGCTGTTCTTTACATCTAATAAAGAACCTGTATTTAGTAAACACAGAATTTCTGGCAAGATCTAAACCTTGGAGCTGCCAGAAGGGGGAAAAATCCATTCTAAGCCCTTGCAACATAATATTTTGAGATATCAGGGTAGGAAGCAACCTCAGTAAACTCCTTGCTCAGGATTTATGGTGCAGAGTGGTAGGACGTAGAGCTAAAATCCACTTTAAACTCCATCCTACAAAGTTTCAAGGCATTAACTTTTAAATACTTTCTGATTTATGACTCAGGAGCCTGAAAAGAATACCTTTAGTTGTATCAGCTGTGGTGGTAAAAGGTAGCCCCCCCCCCGAAGTACACATGTAAGCTGCATTCACGATCTATGAGAGGCCCCCCCCCCAAAACTCATGAACTGCTGAAAGTGATTTTGTAAGACAACATTCACAGCAAGCTGAATTGACCCTGCGTAGCCCAGCAAACCCAAGTGTTTCTATTCACTGACCACATCTCAAAGGTCGTATGGCTAGCGTGCTGACCTAGTAGGAAGGGATGAATAATAATAAGGTCACACGGATGGGTTTATCGAAAATATTCCAACATCACCCTGTAATTCCCACTGTGTCTGCCTTTTTCTTGGTTTGGCCTGTGCCTTTCTTTGCCTTGCCGTGTGGTGGGCCAAAAGTCTGTAAGCCCTGGTTCTGCTGTTGCTCATGGCCGCTCAGCAGTGTCAAAGCTTTGCTGGGGGTCCAGTATATACTGTGTTATTGAGTGCATGCAAATAAAATTACGTTGTACCAGTAGTCCTCAACTTATGACCGTTTAGCGACTGTTCGAAGTTATGACGGCGCTGAAAAAAATGACTTGCGACCAGTCCTTGCACTTACAACCATCACAGCGTCCCCGCGGTCACATGATCAAAATTCAGGCACTTGGCAACTGGCATGTATTTACAACAGTTGCAGTGTCCCAGGGTCACATGATCGCCATTTGCGACCTTCCCAGCTGGCTTCCGACAAGCAAAATCAATGGTGAACTGCATGATTCGCTTAATGACCATGTGATTCACTTAACGACCAGTGATTTGCTTAACAGCCGCAAAACATGTCGTAAAATCGGGTGCAGTCACATGATGTCGCGCTTAATGACCACACTGCTCAACAATTATTTTTTGGTCCCTATTGTGGTCGTAAGTCGAGGACTACCTCTATCTTCAAAGTGATTTGGTTGTTTTAGGTGAGCCAGGTTTTGGCCACAACACAACCTATCTTTGTGCTGAGATAATCCTAGAAGAGTTCCCTTGCTTATAGCCTGGGATCTCCTGGTGGTGTTCTATCCAAATCCTTAAGAGTGAAATGCAGTGCTTGGATTTTATTTCCTACAGAGAACAGCCTGGCTCCAGCACTGTTAACTTTTCAGCCCCTGAGATGAAACAATTAATTTTAAGCACAAGTTTATTAATTATTCTCATTTATTACTTAACATATATTCATTTCAATCTCTCTCTCTATCGTTCAACGGCTGTTCCCAAGTAGTAACAACAAGGTAAAAAAAATTACATCTAGCCTACAACTTACCCTAATCAAACTCAGAATTATGTTTTAATTTAAACATAATTAAATTAAAATGAGAGCAGTAGCAGTTTCAAGAAGAAACTGCTTTCAGATTAAAATAAAAATGCCCGGTGAGAAGAGAAGAGAAGAGAAGAGAAGAGAAGAGAAGAGAAGAGAAGAGAAAGAGGGAGGGAGAGAGGGAGGGAGGGAGGGAGGGGAAAAGTTGCAAAATGTACATCTTGTAAAAGAGACTTATCTTGGTTGTTTTTGATTGATTGATTTTGGTAACATACTTGAAAAGCTTTGCTAAGGCCCAGCATATCAATCTTTTAATGAAATAACTTTGAAAAAACTCCCTGCTTTGATGCCCATTATACACAAACCGATGCAATTCATTTGCAAGGCTGGTTATAACTGGTTAGAGCAACGTTTTCCACCCGTGGCAATTTCCAGGCGTGTGGACTTCAACGCCCAGCATTCCCCAGCCAGCATGCTGGGGAATTCTGCTGGCTAGGGAATTCTGGGAGTTGAAGTCCACACGTCTTAAAGTTGCCAAGGCTGAGAAACACAGCCTTCGATGAATTACAACTTTTGCAAACATGAAGAGAGCTGCAAGATGGCAGCTACAACATAGGAGAAAATCTAGCTCTCCTCTGCTACCTGGTGGTCCCTTTGTGTTTTGCAATTGTGTTTTGCGCCTTGTACGAACCCAGCCAAATACAGTTTTTCTCTAGAACAGAGCTTTCCAAACTGTGTGTCGCGACACAAAAGTGTGTTGCCACACACAGCATGGTGTGTCGCCACACCACCCGGAAGCGGTGGCGTGCGCACGGTGGCAGCCGCTGCCGCCGCCACCATGCACATGCGTGCCGCCGCACGCCCCCCGCGCCGCCGCCGTGCACGCGCGCGCCGCCGCACCCCCCCCCCCCCCCGCGGCGGCACTTTGGAAAGCCCTGCTCTAGAAGTTCCTGGTTCAAACCACAGCATGTCTGGGAAACAAGACAGTGTTGAATTTTAGAGAATTCCTGCTAATGAGGGGAGACCTAGACTGAGCTACCCACCTAAGTTTTTTCCCCCCAGAACCATGAGGACTAGAATCTTACTGAAAAATTTAGGAGACTATTTTAGCTCAATTGTAAAACAGTCAGTCAAATGTAAGCTCAAATGTAATATATGAGGATTGGGCCTATGGGCTGTTTTAACATAGGAGAATATCCTTTTTTTAATTTCAGCATTAAATCCTCTCTGTCTACATAACCGTTAGAAGTGGAAGTTTAATCCGCTTTTGATTGATTTACATCTTGCCTTTCCATAAAAAATGACTATCAGTTAAGTAAAATAAATTAAATAAAAGCAGTGGAGACACAATTACGATGCAATTAAGGCAGTACCCATTCAACTCAGTAAAAAAAATAGCATATAGCTAAAAACATTAAAGTTCCTCTTGAGTTGACATGGGCTTTAGTTTTCTTGGCAACAAGAAGGGGTCTGATATTCCCTTCTTCCAGGATTTCAACTTCCATCTCTGGTCTGCACCCCAGGGATTTCCTTGTGGTCTCCTGTCCAAGTATTAACCAGGTCTGGCTTTGCTTTGGAGAATCAGAGCTGGAAGATACCTTAGAGATCATCCAGTCGACCCCTGCAGCCCAGGGAAGTAGCTTGATCTCTTGGCAAGGAGTTCCACAATCCAGCCACTGAAAAGACCCTTTCGTGTCTCTTATTGGGTAGACTTAAAAGTTGGGTTAAAATTAAACTCAATTTTGTATTACGTCGAATAAACACCTGCATTTTTAAGGGTTTGTGGCCAATCAGTGGGGTGAGGGGGTCAACTTTATTTGCTAAAGGCGATTTTGGTCAATTCCTCAAACTGATTAATCAACGAACCAATTAACCAAAATTCATTGCAACAGAGAAGCTGGCCAGCCGTTTGCTCCCTTTGCTTCGCCCCTTAATCTTCCTCCTTTCTGATTTAATTAAACAGCACTATGGTGAGATGGGGAGAGAGGCGTGGATCAGCCCGACATCATGATTTAAGCCTCCATCAGGAAGGTGACACAGCATCAGCTTTATGCGGTGTTCTTGGAAGCAAAAGCAGAAGAAAAAAACGGGGGAAGGAATTTAGATCAGTGTTTCTCAACCTCAGCCATTTTAAGATGTGTGGACTTCAACTCCCAGAATTCCCCAGCCAGCATGTTGAAGTCCACACATCTTAAAATGGCTAAGGTTGAGAAACACTGATTTAGATTGTTCCACAATGAGAGCAGGAGAGGAACACTTCCATCTAATGGGGTCCCGGGGGCGAGCCTTCTCTGCAGCAGCACCTGCCCTATGGAACATCCTCCCACCAGGGATAAGACAGGCCCCCTCACTCCTGGATTTCAGGAAAAAATTAAAAACTTGGCTCTGTGATCTCGCCTGGGGCAAGAAGGAAAGTGGTCAAGCCTGGGGATGGCTGATTTCCTAGAGCCGCCTCAAATATTTTAAATATGTTTAGCTTCACTGTAAGAACCACCTGCCACTTGGATTTTATTGTATTTATATTTTTATTGTTGTTTTTATTGTATTTTAATGATGTTGTGGTTGTGAACCGCCCAGAGTCCCTCCTTGAGGGGGAGATGGGCGGTTATAGAAATTTAATAAATAAATAAACACAGCCCAGGAAACCAGGCAGAAAATTCTGGGATGGACCTGCTGGGGTGAGGGGGAACTTTAATGGGATGCAAAATAATAATAATAATAATAATAATAATAATAATAATAATAATAATAATGACATCAATCCAACATTTACTGCACAAACATATAAAGGGCACCTTAAAGCATTGAGTTTTCATTGTACACAATCTTTAGCCCTGTTCCACTTTCTCTATGTAGCTCAAAAAAATAACCAATAGTACTATATCCTCATTATTATCATATCATCATCATCATCATCATCATCATCATCATCATCATCTTGCATTCCAAAACTCTGGACAAAGTTTCCCACTCTCTGGCCTTGCAAATGCACTGGATTTCAGTTTCAACCCATAAAGCTAGGCTGGCAAGGAATTATGGGCCCTGAAGTCCAACATATCGACCCTGAGCCTTAGAAGTAGGAGGTGAAGACCCATCTCTCTCCCACTGTCTTCTCCTGCAACTGAGACTTGGAAACCTGCGACCCCCAACCTGGTGGGGTATCATAAAGCCTGCAAACCGACACCCCTTAATTGACGTATCCCCCAAGCATTTCTTCAAGCCCCTTTGAAAGCCCCCCAGGTTCGTGGCCATCATCGCATCTGGTGGCGGTGAGTTCCACAGGCGAATTCAGCCCTGTGCGGAGCGGATCTTCTTTTCATACATTCTGAATCTCCTTCCAAGCAGCTGGTGAGGATAAGCCGTAGTCCTGGTCATTTGAAAGTGGAAATGAAACTGGGCCCTTTTCAGATCATGTCTTTCCTGACCTGCTTTTTTTCCAAGTAAAAGAGGCCCAAATATTCTAGCCTCTTCCAGTATGGAAGGTGTTTGAGCCTCTTGATCGGTGTTCTCAAACTTGGCAACTTTAAGACATGTGGACTTAAACTCCGCTGGCTGGGGAATTCTGGGAGTTGAAGTCCGCATGTCTTAAAGTTGCCAAGTTCAAGAAACACTGTGCTAGAACAGAGCTTTCTAAACTGTGTGTCAGGACACGTTAGTGCAGGGCTTTCCAAAGTTTTCCCACGGCGACACACCAACCGCCGTTTTCCCGCGGCGACACACCAGACTGTGTGTGGCGACACACTTTTGTGTCGCGACACACAGTTTGGAAAGCTCTGCGTTAGTGTGTTGGCTGCAGTGTCTGGGTGTGATGAGGCTGCTGCTGCCTCCAAGCCCTGCCAGGATTCCACGCAGGTCCTAGTGCCTGCCTTGTGCCCTGCTGCCTCCAAACCTGCTGTGATTCTGCGCAGGTCCTAGTGCCTGCCTTGTGCCTGGCTGCCTCCAAACCTGCCCTGCCAGGATTACGCACAGGTCCTAGTGCCTGCCTTGTGCCTTGCTGCCTCCAAACCTGCTGTGATTCCATGCAGGTCCTAGTGCCTGCCTTGTGCCCTGCTGCCTCAAACCTGCCCTGCCAGGATTCCGCACAGGTCCTAGTGCCTGCCTTGTGCCTTCAAACCTGCCCTGCCAGGATTCCGCACAGGTCCTAGTGCCTGCCTTGTGCCTTGCTGCCTCCAAACCTGCTGTGATTCCATGCAGGTCCTAGTGCCTGCCTTGTGCCCTGCTGCCTCAAACCTGCCCTGCCAGGATTCCGCACAGGTCCTAGTGCCTGCCTTGTGCCTTGCTGCCTCCAAACCTGCCCTGCCAGGATTCCGCCCAGGTCCTAGTGCCTGCCTTGTGCCTTGCTGCCTCCAAACCTGCCCTGCCAGGATTCCGCACAGGTCCTAGTGCCTGCCTTGTGCCTTGCTGCCTCCAAACCTGCTGTGATTCCATGCAGGTCCTAGTGCCTGCCTTGTGCCCTGCTGCCTCCAAACCTGCCCTGCCAGGATTCCGCCCAGGTCCTAGTGCCTGCCTTGTGCCCTGCTGCCTCCAAACCTGCTCTGATTCCACGCAGGTCCTAGTGCCTGCCTTGTGCCCTGCTGTAAGAGTGTGTCGCGAAATGATGCCCTGCTGTAAGAGTGTGTCGCGAAATGATGCATGTCTAAAAAGTGTGTCACCAACATGAAAAGTTTGGAAAGCTCTGCTCTAGAAGGAAGAGGCTCAACTTGAGCATTCCCCAAGTCTTGGGTATAGCCCCACCAAACTCCTCCGAAAGTTGTTCTCAAGATAACAGAAGGAAAAAATCAAGTACAGGGGGGGGGGGGGGGAGGAATCATAATTAATATTATTTAATTACTTGACTTTCTTCCCTCCCCCTCAAACTTCAGATCCACTACAGGTAGTCCTTGACTTATGACCATTTGTTTGGCAACCATTCGAAGTTACGATGGTGCTGAAAAAAGTGACTTATGACCGGTCCTCATACTTACAACCATTGCATCGTCCCTGCAGTCACATGATCAAAATTCAGGTGTTTGGGAAACAGCATGTATTTGTGATGGTTGCAGCATCCCGGGGTCATGTGATCACCATTTGTGACCTTCCCAGCCGGCTTCTGACAAGCAAAGTCAATGGAGAAATCCGGATTCGCTTAAAGACCACATGATTCGCTTAACAAGCAAAAGGGTCGTAAAATCGGGCACAACTCACTTAATGACCGCCTTGCTTAGCGACGAAAGTTCTGGTCTCGATTGTGGTCGTAAGTCGAGGACTACCTGTATCTCAGATCATTCTGACTATACCTTGGGCTCCTGGAATGACAGACCGGAAGGGACTCCTTGAGATCATCCATTCCACCCTGCTGCCTGGTGCTTTTCTATCTCCAGTCAAGGAGAGCTCAGGGCTTTCTGAAGCTGCACCAGGAGCAACCATCATACATACCTTCTTTCCAGCTAGCTCTTACCTTTAGAAACTTTCTGCCCTACCCTGCAGTTGAAAGGGCCTGCTGAAATTTCCTCAACCCCCGCACACACCCCAATCCCGGTTTCTCATCTTGCCACAGAGAGCAGACGGGCACCCCACTGTGCGGAGTTGCACAGGCAGCCCTCGGATTGCCCCTGCCGCCCCCCCTCTGCACTGAACCGGTTGGCTTATTCATCGGATTCTCTTTCCATCAGAAAACCCGCACAGGAAGGAGAGGAAGAGTGCCTTGCACGTGTGCCGAGAGTCTTCCGCGCCATCGCATCCGGATGCCGCGCAGCTAAGGGTAGACCAGGAAAATCACGCGCGCGCTGGCTTGGCCAAATCCAGTCCTGGAGTGGGGCCCGTGCTCCGACTTACTTTCGGTGGCGCAGCCGGTCATCAGCAAGGAGAGGAGGCTGGCGACGGGGATGACCAGGCACACCGGGGAGCTGGGACTCATGCTGAGGGCAAGCAGGGCACCCCGACCTGCCCACTTCACCAAGGCTCACAGGTCGTCTTCGGGCACGGAGTCAGAACCTGCAGGCGGGAGAAAGACGCCCAGTTTGTCAGTCCGGTTAGTTTGAGGGGGGGGGGGGGGAGGACCAAAAAGGAGGAATTGATATGTTATCCAAAAAAAAGTCAAAAGGGGCACAGTCACCCCTCGCCCCATATCCCTGCTTCGGTCTATGCATTTAGTTGATTAAATTAAATTAAGCATTTAGCACTCCCCCTCTCAGCCCCACGACTTCTATTGTATGCTCTCTTCCTCCCCTCCACCAAATCTCCACCCCTTTAAAACTTGAAACAAAAACAATACCAAAAATATATTTCTTTATTGTCTCAATTTGTACGGAGCCTACCTCAAGTTCATGACTGTATGCGGCTAACGATAATTAAAACAGCATAAAAACAAAAGAGACAACGATGCAGCAGCCGGGGTAAAAAACGAACTCACCAATAAGACACCAGCACAAGTTGTAAAGTATCTTCAGCTTCCCCGAATTCCACCCTCCTAGGTGCCTTTTTGCACAGTCAGTTTCCCCAGCAGCACAGCTGGCTCAAAGCGCCTTGACTCATTTTTTCCAAATATAAAACGACCCTCCCACATCTGTAGCTTTTTCTCTGATCTTTGTTCCCACCCCAATCCCCGGCATCGATTGTTTCTTCTTTCTGGCATCTAAAGTCCCCCAGCAAATGTTGGCAGAAAAGATGCTTCAACCCAGCTGCATCTGCTACTGAGATGTTTCTGAGCCTCACGTTCTGACAGTTTTTTTTAAACAGTTGTGCTTAGCTTAATCCCCTTAGCTTAATCCCCTAAATTTGCAGCACATAATTCTTGAAAACCCTCCATTTTCTTTTAATTTCCTTTTTTTCTTTTCCTTTGCCCCCTTACTTTTTGGGTATCTTAATTCTTGCTAAATTTACTCCGTTCATCTATTTCTGCACTTTCTTTTTCTTCTCTTTACTTCTTATTCTTTCTCCTATTTTTTCTTTTAGGTTTGTTTTTTATTGCTTGAAAAAAATCTTTAAGAGAGAAAGAGAAAGAGAGAGAGAGAAAGAAAGAAAGAGAGAAAGAGAGAGAGATCTGAGCTGTGCTTAGCGTAGGAAGTGTTTTAAGTCAGTGATTCTCAACCTTGGCAACTCTTAAGATGTGTGGACTTCAACTCCCAGAATACCCCAGCCAGCCTTGCTGTAACACGCCCAGAGTCCCTTGTATGGGAGATGGGCGGGGGATAAATTAAACAAACAAACAAACAAACAAATAAATAAATCTTAAGAGTTGCCAAGGTTGAGAATCACTGGTTTAAGTGAACATCTTTCCCCTTCTTCAGATCCTGTCCAAGGGCAGCCACGTGGCAAATCAATTTGTGTAGACAGCAAGAAAGATGACCTTGATGGAAATATGCAAGAACTATTACCTGGGTAAAGGGGGCTGAAACACATTTTAAGTCCAGAACAGCCAGATAACATTTGGAAGTGGCTCAGACAGACACCTCCCTAATTCACTGGAGTATATGGGGGGGGGGGGGGGGAGGTCCAGCATAATCAGACTTGCAAGATTCTGTTATTGTAGCCAATCTCAATAAAACGAGTTTTAGCTTTCCCGTGGAGTTTGATTTCCTGGTCTGGACTACCTGGTGGGGCTGACAGTTGGCCTCATCAGAGATTATCTTGGAAGGGAATTAGCAAACTGGGTTGAAAGGGCATGAAAGAAGAGAGACAGGAACAGGATCAGGAAGAGAGATGGCACATTCCCAGCACCTCTGCTGAATCCGGGAGGATGGCACGCAGCTCAGCCGCAGGATGAGGCTCCAAGTCCGCCCCTTGGCCTCAGTTTCTCCATCGTCTCCCCTCACCCAGCAAGTCCTGGCAAGTCCTGGTACTGCTAATCCGACTGGCCCTCCTTGGTCCACCCAATGACCTAAAGGTTGAGCTCATGATCCACCATCACGGCACGCAACACCCCCTCCCTTGGGTGACCCCACCCCAATCAGCCGGGATGGTCACGCTGGCCGGAAATGTGAAAAACTGGAATCATGTCCCAAAAGCTGGTTTGATTTCCCCACCCACAGCGGGTGGGGGAATCTGGTTTAGCAGAATAAAATTAGACGGCAAATAAACGAACTTTCATAAAACGTCGCCTGGCAAAAATCACCATGATTAATTGGGCAACCAGATGATTACTTGACAGTCTGGGTAAAAGAGGCACACCGCAAATTGCACAACACATGGGTCCACTCGTATTAAACCTGATTTATTTAACCATGTTTACGGAATCAGCTGCATTGAGCTGGACCAGGGCAAGTCAAATCCAACCCAACCACCACTGGCCAGGCCAGAGTGTTGAAAAAAACAGCCAAATGAACACTTGGAACATGGAAATAATGAAGCCTGAGAGTCGGAGGGTCCTTGGAGAGCATCTAGTCAAGCCTCCAAGTTGGGGTGAGGGGTGTTGGCAACCCCACAGAGATATCGTGCTTGCCACAGCATGATCATGGAAATGACACCCATTGTATCATTTGCAGCCGGAACCAAGAAAACAACCCAGAAAGGAGACAAGATAAAGGGCCTTGAACAGAAAGAGCAACTTTGATTGATTGATTGATTGATTTTTTTGATTTCTATAGCCACCCACCTCAACAAGTGACTCTGGGTGGCGTACAGTCACAAAAAACATAAAACAATTAAAATAATTAACACAAATAAAATAACACAAATATCTCTTGTTATATATATTACACCCCCTCACGCGCGGTGAAAATGGTGATTTGTAAAAATTGTATAATTAATGTATATATATGCTTGTAAGCCACCTAGAGTCCTCCATTAGGGAGGGGATAGGCGGGGTATAAATACCGCAATAAATAAATAAATAAAATAAATAAATATCTCTGTGTCATTTAATCCCTGTGTTATATATAATACAAATATCCCTGCATTATTTTGAAAAATGTCCTTCAGAAGCAAGGCCATATTCTTAATCATGAACTGACACCCAACCCATCTCAAATCTCATGGTTACCTTATGTTAATTGTCATATTATTTATTATTATTTCTGCTTCAGTTATCAGAACCAATTTGAATCTGTTTTGACTAAGCAATTTGGTGACAGAACCTCTCTTTGAGTTAAGCTGCTAGGTGGTTTTCTTACCACCCCTCCATGCTTTACGGCTGGCTGGGGAATTCTGGGAGTTGAAGTCCACACATCTTAGAGTTGCCAAGGTTGAGAAACACTGCTCTAAGGAATGGAGGTGGATAGGAGTTGTAACTGCTCCAGAGAACCAAAATCTTAAAGTTCAACACCGCGTGGATGGGCACCCCCTCCCATCCATCTTCATTGTGAGCTGAACATCTTGCCAAAAATAGGCACATTTTATTTATTTATTTACAATCTTTCCCAAAAAGATTGTAACACTCAGGCCAATCAGTCCTGAGTTGATCCAAGGCATTTGCCCATCACGAAGTCTCCAGATTCCAACATCATCTAAACTACAATTTTTCAACCTTGATGGAATTCCATGAGAAACAAGGATGCGGCCAATTGGAATTTCTCAATTCCATGAGAAATTCAGGTGCAGCCAATTTTCTGTCTCTAGAACTCTGCTTCTTAATCGGGGTTTCCAGGAATTAATTTTTTAACTAACAGGTTCCGCAGCGTGAAAAAGTTTGAACCAGCACACACACACCCCGCCTAAATGATTCAACATACAGCTCACATTTGAAAGAGGCGGCAAGGGAGGTGAGAACAAGATGGATAATGGTTCAATATACCTCTCTCTAAACAACTCAGGTGCAAGATAAAAATATGCGTCCGCTTTTAGAAAGTAGCATCTGTGGGCAAGAAGTTCTAAGCATCTCTTTGTTCCAATCGAAGAGAATATTTGTAGCTCAGGGTTGAACTGTGGAGTCCTTGGTGCTCTCTGAGCCTTGTCGTTTTCTTGCAGACGTTTCATTGCCAGGCTAGGCAACATCTTCAGTGCGAAAAGGGAGTGGGGCTTGCTCTCTGTTTATATACCCAGGCCTGTCCTGCTTGTGTTGGTGGAGGTGTTGTTCTCTCCTTAGGAGTTCCTTGATTGGGCTGTTGTTTGCTGCTTGGTTGATTGACTGAGTTAATAGTTCCTTGATTAGGGTCTATTGTGCTATTTGATTGTTCCTCTGGTGCTAATCCTGGTGTTAATCTTTGCATATCTGGGTGTTGATTACTGGCAAGGAGGTGTTCTGGTCTTTTGGCTTTTCTATTGTCTCTTATGAATGGTATGTAAATGTTGTTTCCCTCTATGTGTCTGTTGATGGCTGCTTTGTCTGAGTGCCAAGCTTCCAGGAATTCTCTAGTGTTTTTGGATTTAGCTCTCTTTGTTCTCTTTGGATCTCTTTGTTCAATTTTGATCAAAACAGGCAATGTGTCTAGACTGCAGACACAGAGCATCAAGCAGAAGCAAAATCTGTTTGTGTGGGGGGGGTCAAGTAACATTTCCATTTTAAAGTCCTCAGAAAAGATGAGGAATTATCCATTTCCACCTCAATTTTGCGGCTTTTGGGAAGCAGGGACAGATGCAACGAAACAGATTTTAAAAAGCAAGCATGTTAACTGCTTAATTCTCTTTTCCTAAGTTTTCAGGCAATGAAGTTGGCCAACAGGAAAAACAAATGCTGTGAAACTGACATCTATCACATCCCCTTTGAGTGGACTTTGGATACAACAGGCCCCGATTTCCCCTTAAATACCCATCTGAAACAAGGGACAGGTCGAGTCTGTTTATCCAAGCAATCTGGATAAGTTTAAATCTATGTTAACTTTCATGACATTTATGGCTATTTACCTCATTTGCATCATAATGCAAAGGACACACATTGATTTCTTCACAGAGTGTGTAATTAGCTTATGGAACTCATTGCCACAGGATATGAACATAAAGGGAAGGATGGAAATCTACAGATTCAGGAATAGAACATTCTGGAGAAGTTAGAAATGTTCTGTTGCTCCTCCAGAACACATCTACCTGGCTAATTCCCCAGAATAGTTGGATTACTATTCTCAGAAAAAAAATCCCCTCTGAAGCATTCATTATTTCCTAGAATAATTGGGGTAGGATGGGGGCGGTTGGGTTGGAGCTGAAAAGGAAGTGAAAGAAGCTTTACCCTCGCTCCAAACTGGCTTTGTGATGTTGTCCCATGGGCAAACTCACTGACCATATTGTGCTGTTAGGTTACAGACCAGATGGATCTCATACCGTCCCTTTTCTTTATGAATCGGTAATAAAATCATTGCAGGTAGTCCTCACTTAATGACCACAATTGGGACCGGAATTTTGGTTGCTAAGCAAAGCGGTCATTCAGCAAATCCAACCTGATTTTACCACCTGTTTTTGCGGCAGTTGTTAAGAAAATCACAGCGGGCATTAAGCAAACCATGTGGTTGTTAAGCAAATAATACGGTTCCCTGATTTTGCTTGCTGGCCAGGAAGGTCAAAAATGGCGATGATGTGACCACGGGACGCTGCGACAGTCATAAATGCAAACCAGCATTTGGCCAAGTGCCCAAATCGTGATCACGTGACCACAGGGATGCCACAACAGTCGTGTGAGGACCAGTCGTAAGTTGGTTTTTTCAGCACTGTCGTAAGTCTGAACCGGCACTAAACAAATGGTTGTTAAGCGAGGAATCCCTTATTAAAAGAAAAGAAAAAGAAAAAAAATCTAGTGAATCTGTTTCCTGATGCAACGTTATCCCCAAGCTCCCTAAAGCTGAGAACGGCCTTTAAAAAAGAAAAAATCAAACGCAAGCTATTTATAAGAAAACAGAAATTGGGAAGAATTCCTCCTTCTCCCCCTTCTGCACTGCCAGAAGCAGTTGCGATCAATCAGGTTGCTCGTTGGCTGTCAGTCTGCAGACATACACCTAATTCTTCCTCTGAAGCGTACTTTTGATGTATCAGAATGAAAGATCCATCTGAGGGTCAGCAGAGAAACCAAGAATGAACGCCCAGTGAAGCGTGCCTAGCCATCCTTCAATACAATTCCTTTATTTGACACAATCCTTTAGGATTTCATTAAAGATCCAAACCAGGTTTGCAGAAAAGGCTGGACGGTGGAAATATAGGCTGATGGAAAGAGGGCAGCTGTTCTTGAAATAAATCCTACAGCAGCTCTTGGGGACCAAGATGGACTTGGACTTCCTTCTGCTTTGGGCCAAAGATGGGGAATGTTTCAGTGCTTGCTGCAAGAAGCCGGAAGCAAAAATTTCTACATGTAGTCCTCACTTAACAACCATTTGTTTAGTGATGGTTTGGACTTACAACGGTGTTGGACTTACGACTGGTTCTCACACTTATGACCGTTGCAGCGTCCCCACAGTCACATTATCATGATTTGGGCACTTGGCAACCGGTTCACATTTATGACCGTCACAGCGTCCCATGGTCAAGGGATTGCCATTTTCCTCAATGGGGGAAACTGGATTCACTTAATGACCATGGTGATTTGCTTAATGATCGCAGCAAAAAGGTAGTAAAATCGGGTGTGACTCACTTAATGACCACCTTGCTTAGCAACGGAAGTTCCAGTCCCAATTGTGGTCGTAAGTCGAGGACTACCTATAGGAATCCCCAAACGCCAGCCCACGGCAGCTTTCCAGGCACACAGAGCATCTGGTATGGAAATGGTTCAAAATTGCTCTCCTAGACAAACTTTGCTGCAATCTTGTGGCTCAGCATTGCAAAGTGGCATAGGGGCATATTCACGACGTTTCACCTGCTCAAGTGACATGCCAGCAATTTTTCTTAACCTGATTTTTACCCTGTCTGTTATTCAGGAGCTCATGAAAGTGTACATAGCTCTTCTTCCTCCCAATTTTTCCCCAACCACCCTGCAAGGTAGGTTTGGCCACGAGAAAGCAACTGACCCAAAGCCATGTGGTGAGCTTCTGTGGTTGCAGAGACGAAATCCTGCCTGTGCAATGTGGCTGGCATTATCGTCCCTCCTACCCTCCATCTACAAAGATCATCTACATCAGTGTTTCTCAACCTCAGCAACTTTAAGATGGGTGGACTTCAACTTGGAGTCCACCCATCTTAAAGTTGCAGAGGTTGAGAAACACTGATCTACGCTATAGCCACGAATGGCAAGGCGTAAAAATTCAGAGAATGAAGGATGTTTGACAAAACTTTCCATGCTGCATTCACAACCACACTGAAAGGACATTGTCAAGATCCTAAGATGATGCTTTGATTTCTTGTTCCACTTTCTAGCAGGACAGGAAGAGCAGCAGACAGCCCCAGAGTATAGAGGGGGGGGGAGAATGGGTCATTAATAAGAACCGTAATGCATGAGAGGATGTTTGCTGGATACTCAAATGCTAAGAAAGTGTGTGCCACAGCTTCAAGGAAAAAAAGCAATAGGCTTTTTACCGGAAAAGACCTTTTAACGTTTTCTTCGGAAGAATAGCTCGCCAAATTGTGAGAGTACGCTTCGATGCCCAGAATAACGTTGCATTGAAAAAGCAAATCTGACGCAGAATTTAATTCTAATTGCAAATCACTCTCGGATCATAATTTCATACATGGATTTGTGCTAAAAGCTGCGTCCATTTATGTACAGGGTTATCTTTTAAGCTGACTTACAACTTGGAGTATTGCTTGTTGTTGGTAGTTTTGTTAGTGATTTGTCCTGCGTTAACTGAGCACGCTTAAAGTTCCATAAGAACATTTGGGCTTCGTTTAGGGAAAGGATCAAAAATATCTTACAATATACATTGGAAAATATACCGGACTTTTATGTTTTTTATCTACCTGTATTTACTCTCTGCCCCTGATCTACCTTCCTATATATTTTGTATTTCTTTTTGCTTATATCCTTCTTACCTACAAACTTTCAAAAATATTCAGTTAAACAAAGTGTGACCAAAGAAAGAAAGAAAGAAAGAAAGAAAGAAAGAAAGAAAGAAAGAAAGAAAGAAAGAAAGAAAGAAAGAAAGAAAGAAAGAGAAGAGGGGGAGAGGGGGGAGGGGGAGAGGGGGGGAGGGGGGGAGGGGAGGAATGAGGGGGGGAGGGGAGGGGAGGGAGGGAGGGAAGGAGGAAGGGGGAAGGAAGGAAGGAAGAAAGGAAGGAAGGAAGGAAGGAAGGAAGGAAGGAAGGAAGGAAGGAAGGAGTTTGATGGGAAAGGAAGGAAGGAAGGAAGGAAGGAAGGAAGGAAGGAAGGAAGGAAGGAAGGAAGGAAGGAAGGAAGGAAGGAGTTTGATGGGAAAAGGAAGGAAGGAAGGAAGGAAGGAAGGAAGGAAGGAAGGAAGGAAGGAAGGAAGGAAGGAGTTTGATGGGAGAAGGAAAGAAGGAAGGAAGGAAGGAAGGAAGGAAGGAAGGAGTTTGATGGGAGAAGGAAAGAAGGAAGGAAGGAAGGAAGGAAGGAAGGAAGGAAGGAAGGAAGGAAGGAAGGAAGGAAGGAGTTTGATGGGAAAGGAAGGAAGGAAGGAAGGAAGGAAGGAAGGAAGGAAGGAAGGAAGGAAGGAAGGAAGGAAGGAAGGAATGCCATCCTCCAAGCTGGCACTGAGCCCATCAGGAAAAAGCCAAAGTCGGGTTGGGGGGGCAGGACGATTGGCATGTAAACCCCCTCTTGGCAACAGAGGCTGTGTTTTCTTGCCATCTCTCAAGGCTGCGTTTCTTTCTCTATGAGAGAAAGAAGAATTGAGGAATTCTTCTTTGAATTAAAGACTTTGAATTAAAAATAAAGCCAGATGCAGCAGCAGTTGAGCTGGGGAAACTTTGAGAAAGGACATTTCTAGCTTTCCAAAACCCAATTGGAAAGCTCATCAAACCTAAGTTGGAGGGGCCAATAAGGCACAGGGCAGCTACTGTATGTATACCATTCTTTCGCTTAGAACCTTGAGGACTGGAATCTTGGGTTGCTGACTGAACTGTGATGGGGCGTCCACACCATCTGAGCGTGTCATCTGAGTGCTTCATTATCAAGCTACCCATCATATCCTGGGTTTTGTGGGAAGATCAGGTGGGGGACAAATTTGGATTTTGCCTTCACACCTCACCCACCTCTTCAGTCCTCCTTCCCACCAGCAATTTCCCCCCCCCCCAAGAGTGTTTTTGCAAACAAATAGCCAGAAAGCAGTGACAACTTCCTACAGGTAGTCCTCGCTTACCATTCATTTAGTGATGGTTCGGATTTACGACGGTGCTGAAAAAACCAACTTACGACTGATCCTCACACTTACAACTGTTGCAGCATTTTATTTATTTATTCATTATTCAATTTATATCACCGCCCCATCTCCCCCAAGCATCCCCATGGGCACGTGATCACGATTTGGGCGCTTGGCAACCGGTTCGCATTAATGACCGTCGCGTCACGTGGTCACGTGATCGCCACTTTTGACCTTCCCGGCTGGCTTCTGGCAGGCAAAATCAATGGGGAACCATGTGGTTTGCTTAATGACCACGTGGTTTGCTTAACGCCCGTGGTGATTTGCTTAATGACCGCTGCAAAAAAGGTCGTAAAATCAGGTCGGATTCGCTTAATGACCACTTCGTTTAGCAACCGAAATCCCGGTCCCAATTGTGGTCATTAAGTGAGGACTACCTGTACTTTACTTCTTACTTTTTTCAGAGCGGTTAGACAGACTTCTCCACTAAGCACCAGGCTACAAATCCTGTTGATTTTCAAAAGCCTCAGAATCTGGGTTCTGTGCGAGCTCCCCAAGCATTCTCGGAAATAAAGTTTATGCTTGAGGCTGGATGCTTTGCAGTCCAGCATACCGGCTTAATTAGAAGAATCAGATCAAATCAGATGGGCCAGGGCACCAAGAGATATCTAGAGGTGCCACACAGGATTTGCGCGTGGGCAGAAAAAGTATGGATTTATGTAACAAACTGATACACCCACCACGGCCCTCTGCTTCTAGGCAGCTAATAAGCCACCCACAAATTAAATTGAGACATCGGCAGCAACCATTTCCCTACCAGTCCCAACCACACAAGAAGCCATCTAAAAATAGGCAATCCTAAATAAGGCTGGGATAAAGTAGTTCTAAGTTGGAGATAAGAATGCCTTGGCCTCAATCTGAACTGGAGGTTATTTCATAGCCCAGGTTCCACCCCAGGGTGGGGTTGTATTTTGTGTTTCTCTGGATTAATTTGAGGATTTCAAAACACTCCAGGATTCAGTGCCCCCTGCCAAATGTCACCCCATCATAATGCGGTAAGGCTGGTCCTCCTGTGTTCTACAATAATGAAAGAGGCTGTTATTTGCAATAAAACCTTTAATAGGGGATTCATGAAGTCAGCAAAGGCATTTTGCTGTAAAGGAATCGTCCCTGGAGAACAACCCATTTGGACATTATCTGTGGGAGGCTGGGATTTTGATTCCTGCAGCTTTGTCCACTTCAAAATCTGTACAGGTAGTCCTCGACTTACAACCATTCGTTTAGCGACCATTCAAAGTTACAACGGCGCTGAAAAACGTGACTTATGACCGGTCCTCACACTTATGACCATCGCAGCATCCCGTGATCAAAATTCGGGCACTTGGCAACCGGCATGTATTTACGACAGTTGCAGCATCCCGGGGTCACGTGATCACCATTTGCAACCTTCCCAGCCAGCTTCTGACAAGCAGTCAATGGGGGAAACTGGATTCACTTAATGACCACAGTGATTTGTTTAATGACCACAGCAAAAAAGGTCATAAAATCAGGTGTGACTCACTTAACGGCCACCTTGCTTAGCAATGGGAGTTCCGGTCCCGATTGTGGTCATAAGTCGAGGACTACCTATTGTTGTATGGACACAGAGGTGCACGCACACACATACACACATGCAATGGTTGCTCACTTCTGAACAAACACAGTGCTTGGCATGGGAAAGACGGAAAGCATGAAGGTCCAAATAGGGTGGTTTACAGTCTTAACATTTTGACTATTTTAAATGACTGGAGTCTATTTAAGAAAGATACTGAACAGAAATGAATAGGGAGGGATAAGACCTCTATAGCAGGGTAAGTATGGACTCTACCCTGCTACAGATTGTAAGAGCAACATGCTACAGAACGTTTTCCACAGGTTAATCCTATTTTTAATTCATCTAAAAACCAGCCCCAAACCTCCTGAGATTTCAGCCATCTTATGCCTAAGAACTTGTGTGATCTTGACTGAGAATTATAAAAGGATAGATCAGAAGGCCTGGAAGGGATCTCGGAGATCATCGAGTCCAACCCCATGCCCAGGGCAGGAATCCATTGCTGCAGCAGCATGAAAGATGGCCATCCAGCCTCAACTTTAAACATCTCCCTTCCTAGGAGAGCCCACCACCTCCCAAGAGAATCTCTTCCATTGGTGAAGAGCTCTTGCTGTTCCCTAATCATAACATGGAGAGGTTCAAACTGTGGAGTCCTTGGTGCTCTCTGAGCCTTGTTGTTTTCTTGCAGATGTTTCATTGCCAGACTAGGCAACATCTTCAGTGCGAAAAGGGAGTGGGACTTGCTCTCTGTTTATATACCATGTTTATATAAACAGAGAGCAAGTCCCACTCCCTTTTCGCACTGAAGATGTTGCCTAGCCTGGCAATGAAACGTCTGCAAGAAAACAACAAGGCTCAGAGAGCACCAAGGACTCCACAGTTCAACCCTGAGCTACAAATATTCTCTTCGATTGAGGTTCAAACTCCCAGAAGTTTGAAAAACACTGGTTTAGGTGGGAGAAGTCTAAAAACAAAACATCTTGAGAGCCAACCAGCCTGTCGATCAGACGTTCCTATCACTTTGGGGACTTGTGTCCATTCCTGGGACAATAAATCTATAAAATGCAAGATTTTGCAAGATCTTGGATGAATCTGTCCAGAGCATGAGATTTTACATTTTTCAAGATTCCTACTTTGGACACACGATGCGAAGACCCAGCTCTCTGGAAAAGGCTCTGATGCTGGGAAAGGTGGAAGGAAAGAGAAGAAGAGGACGACCGGCAGAAGAGGGGGAGGGACTCAGTTACAGCAAGGCCTGAAGGGCCAAGTTGGGACAGATCCTCCTGGAGGAGGTCTATCTATGGGGCCTCTAAGACTCACCACCGACTTGATGGCACATAATCAATCAGTCAATATGAATACGTCGTTCTGTTGAGACGTCTATAAAAATTGGAGTGCTGGAAGGAAAGAGAAGAGGACAATCAGCAGCAAGTGGATGAACTCAGTGACAGGGACAATGGGGCCACCCTTGGAAGACCTAAAAGACCAGATAATCATGGAGAAAATCTATCTGTGTGGTCACTAGGAATCAAAAACGACTTGTTGGCACTAACCAATCAATGAAAGGCAAGCAAGGTAGATGCCCCCTGCACCTTCAAGGGGGCAAGATCTCACAATGTGGGGGCCACCAGTAAGAAGGTGCTCCTCTGAGCCCCCCTCTTTCCAGGTGGGATGAGGACCATCAGCACCCCACTTGGAAAGAACAGACAAGATGGGCTGAATCTGGGCGGGAGAGAAGTTTCTGCAAGGGTTCAGACATGGAGGGCTTTGTAGGTTACAACCAGTACTTTCCACTGGGCCCAGAAGCTGATTGGCAATCACCGAACTGAAAGTTGTTTTTTTACAAGCACGAGTCTCAGAGTTCTCTTTAACAAGATTTATTGAGACAAAAGGGATGGCCCATTTAGAACCGATATACCCCCACGTGCATTGGGGCACAGACTTCCTGATTCTCTTTCTAACGGTCTTCCTGTGATCGGCAAGGAGGCGGGTCTCTTCACTGATCACGGGGACGCTTCCAGCTGGCTCTTTACAGGACCGTCTCCTGAATCTTTATCCATCAGAGGATCAACTCTTCCATGTATGAGACAAGCCAACTGGGATTGTGGTCCGGCCTAGAAACAAACCCAACTTTCAGGCTTTGGAGCAGCTGCCTAAAATCCAACATGATTCTTTTTCTGAGCACCGATTCGTCCAGAGTTCTCTTTAACAAGATTTATTGGGCCGGAAGGGATAGGCTTACAAGAATTGCAGCAACTGAACTTATTTCCATTTAAAACTGATATATTCTCATGCACATTAGGCCACGGACGTCCTGATCTTCTTTTTAACAGCCTTCCGGGGAGGGAGGTCTTTTTGCTGATAATGGGGAAGCTTGCAGCTGGCTGTTTCCAGAATCTTGAGCACTCTGAGAACCAACCATCGCAGGCAACCTCATTTAAAGTGGGCCGCAGCAGATTAAGCGCCAGACTATGGAGAAATGACTCACTGCTTTATGAGGTTCCCCGTCCCAGAAGGTCCCATTACATTATGGTAAGATTCAGACTTAATCACACCATCCTTCCCCTGGCTAAAATCATCACCGGGGTACAGCTAAGGACAACTTCAACGTGTCTCGCTGTTCGGCCGGGGACGAGATGAAGGCAACATATGGGGGGACAGTAGAAAAACAAGGTTTCCAGAACACACGTGTGCCACGGCTAGGTACCAAGAGGGCCTTAAAGCCTGGATCTAATCAGGGTGGCCATACAATTTATCATCCAAACTGGGACACATGGTCAGCCTAGAGCAGGGCTTTCCAAAGTTTTTCCCGCGGCGACACACCAACCGGCGTTGGTGTGTCGCCGCGGGAAAACCCAGAAGTGCGGCAGCGTGCAAAAACCCGGAAGCGCTGCTGCCACTTTCGGGTTTTGCGCGCTGCAGTTGGTGTGTCGCCGCGGGAAAACCCGGAAGCGCTGATGATGATCAGCGCTTCCGGGTTGTGTGGCGACACACCAGACTGTGTGTGGCGACACACTTTTGTGTCGCCACACACAGTTTGGAAAGCTCTGGCCTAGAGAAGGGGGGTGGTACAGAAGGGAGGAGGCCTGGGGGCCTCACACGGCAGGTACAGCATGCTTTGACAACAGATGCGAGCTGGCACTTCAGGTGCACGGTCAGCCGAACTCAAATGCAAAATTATTTTTAAAATTTAAAACGGGTAGCTGTCCCTGCCTGACTCTTGACTATCTCCAGGTTTATGCAACCAATCACTACAACCCAGCAGGATTATTGTAGGGGGAGAAAAGTACAGGCGGTCCTCACTTAACAACCATTCGTTTAGTGATGGTTCGGATTTACGACGGTGCTGGAAAAACCAACTAACGACCGGTCCTTATGACCCTCACACCCGTAGCCACGTGATCATGGTTTGGACGCTTGGCAACCGGTTCGCATTTATGACTGTTCCAGCGTCCCGTGGTCATGTGATCACCATTTTCGACCTTCCTGGCCAGCTTCTGGCAAGCAAAATCAATTGGGAACCACGTGATTCGCTTAACGACCACATGGTTCACTTAACGCCCACGGTGATTCACTTAACAACTGCCACAAAAAAGGTTGTAAAATCAGGTCAGATTTGCTTAATAACTGCTTTGCTTAGCAACCAAAATACTGGTCCCAGTTGTGGTTGTTAAGCGAGGACTACCTGTATACAGGAAGCCGTGGGACTCCTTATCACTCAGCACCATCACTTCACTAGCAAACAGGGTCCTTCCTAGCCCCGCTGCCCACATTTCTACGCCGCTTCTCTTTGCAAAAACCCCGATGTGATTTGCAACTGTCTGGGAAGCCCCCTTGTGAAGTCAAAAGCCATCCATTAAAAGGCAAAGTTTTGGGAGAGTGAGAGGAAGGGGAAGGATGACGTCACAAGGTGCATTTTTAAAAGATGTTTCAGAGATGTCAGTTTTGTGGTCCTGCAGAGAGGAAGCGGATCCCACAGGTTGCAGATATTAGCCAACTTGAGGTGAAATTTCTCTCGATCCACCTGGGGTCATTCATGTTGTTTTCTTGGCAACGTTACAGAAGGGGTTCGCCTCTGCCTCCTTCTGGGATTTTTTTTTTTGGGGACTGCCCAGTCTACCCTACACCCCTGGGATGGTTTCCTGGTGGTCTCCCATCCTTAACAAATCCCAGATCCAACACTGTTATTTCAGAGATCCAACGTGGTTGTTTCTCTGCGGTCACCTACCTCGGCAAAAGAAAAGTGCCCTTTGAGATAAGTTGGAGTGCTGGTAACTTCATGGAAATTTTGAATTCTTAGAAAGAGAGAAGTGGCTTGCACTGCTTTCCTATGGGATGTTTTTTTTAAATTTCCCAGTCTAGCCCACAGCCCTGGGATCTCCTGCTAGTGCCCCATCCAAATACCAACCAGGTCAGACCCTTTTCAGCTCTTCTGAGATTAGCCAAGGTGAGCTAACGGCTGCGGCTTCAACGGATTGCCTTTGTGGCCTTATCAGCACCCGTAGGCAAGCGGTTTCCTACTGTCTTCTTGTGGGGTGCTTTTTTTCCAGCCTAGCTGACAGCCCTGTGATTTCCTGGTGGCCTCTCATTCAAGACTAACCTTTCAAGCTCAGCCAGGGACAGTCGCAGGCGATCACCTGCTTGCCCACATTCTTTAAGCTTTCTAAACTAGCATCACAGTTGCTTCACAGAAGAAGGATGGCGATTTGTGCAGATTGATTATTAGCACCGAAATGGGTCACTGAGGCTATCTGTACCCCACCAAACCTCGGGCAATATTCCTTGATTTTGGGAGGCTTCAGAAAGTTGTGATACAAACTGAACAGGGCACTGCAGGAGGAGAGGTCTGTTAGTTTAGGGCAGTGTTTCTCAACCTCAGCAATGTTAAGATGTGTGGACTTCAACTCCCAGAATTCCCCAGCCACCCATGCTGGCTGGGGAATTCTGGGAATTGAAGTCCACACATCTTAACATTGTTGAGGTTGAAAAAAAACAATTCTAATGTCTTTATAGCATCACCCAATCATTGTTGAAGCATTACTGTTACCTGAGCACAACAGTGATTGGATGACTCTACAACAGTGGTCTCGACACTTAAGTGAATGCACCCCATGGGAGTGTGCAAGACGATCCACTGGGGTGCAGGAAGCAAATATTATAATGTCTATATGCATTTATTTTTACCTATATAAATTTATCCATATAAATTTATTTTTAAAAATTGACATGCTTGCCCATCTCTTCTGGAAATATAATTTCCCCTCCAGATGTGCTACATAGAAGAACTGTCATCTCTGACCAACATCTGGAGCAGTGTTTCTCAAGCTCAGTGACATTAAGATGTGTGGACTTCAACTCCCAGAATTCCCCACCAGAATTTGTAGACATCAACTCCCAGAATTCCCCAGCCAGCATGCATGGTCTTCAACTCCCAGAATCCCCAACCAGCATTTGTAGACTTCAACTCCCAGAATTCCCTAGCCAGCATGCATGGACTTCAACTCCTAGAATTCCCCAGCCAGCATGCATGGACTTCAACTCCCAGAATTCCCCAGCCAGCATGCATGGACTTCAACTCCCAGAATTCCCTAGCCAGCCTTTGTAGACTTCAAGTCCCAGAATTCCCCAGCCAGCATGTTGCCTGGGGAATTCTGGGAGAGAGTCCACACATCTTAATGTTGCTGAGGTTGAGAAACCCTGGTTTAGGGTGGCAAAAAAATCCCGAGGAGGCTTCTAGCCCCGTTCCTAAATAACCAGTTTTGTTCAAAGACAGAAGTTTTTATGAGCTCCAGCCATCTGACTCCTTGGGGAAAATTGCTGATGGTCCCCCAGTAACTCCAAATTAGAGGGGGGCCAAGATGGTTCTCCATTTCAGCCCCCCGTTTTGCGAAATCGCCTTCCGCAGGCCGTTCAGCCAGCCCGAACAATTCCTGGGGGCTTTGAATTAATTAATGAACCCAGCGCCATCAGGGCTAATGGTCACTTGGAGACAGTTTGACATTTAAATTAACGACCGCATGCTTTTTGGCTTCGCTCTTTTCGTTTAGGTTGCGGTCCTGGGGGTGGTCTTCTTTCGGTCAGCTGCCAAGGGTCGCCAGATTGGGGTGGCTTAGAAATCTAATAAAGAAATTAAGCAAAAAAAACCCAGACCACCGCTGAACAACAAAAATAAAATGCAAGTTTTGAAGCCCTTTAAAAACTACAGAAACCGCTCCAGAAAAGCCCTACTCACTCCAGGGGCATCATGACTGCAGCAGCTGTGGCCCCAGAAGGCGAAACAACAGCAGCAGCGATGATGATGATGATGATGATGCACCACCTGGGGACAAGGACATTGCCCATCCACGCTGGCACAGGCACACAAATCAAGCATTTCTCTCCAGACCCCAGCTGCTCCAATAGTTGTAAACTCCTGGCCAGCCCCCCAATGCAGGAGTCTAGTCTGAAAGTTACACATGGGTAGGCTGACCATATTTCAGGATGGCAAAATGGGACGGGGTCATGTAATATTCTGTATTCATGAAAAAGACAGGGGTCCCCGCCCCCCGGTCTGCGTGATTGGCTCCCGCCTGCAAACCCCACCCCCGGTCCGCGCAATTGGCTCCCACCTGCAAACCCCGCCCCGGTCCGCACAATTGGCTCCTGCCTGCAAACCCCGCCCCCGGCCTGCACGATTGGCTCCCGCCTGCAAACCCCACCCCCGGTCCGCGCGATTGGCTCCCGCCTGCAAACCCCGCCCCCGATCCACGCGATTGGCTCCCGCCTGCAAACCCCACCCCCCAGTCTGTGCGATTGGCTCCTGCCTGCAAACCCCGCCCCTGGTCCGTGTTCCGGCTCGGATCCTCCTTCCGCGCCATTCCCGCCGGGTTTGAAAAACGGGACAAAATTGAGATTTTTATGAAAACGACGGGACGGTAGAAAAATGCTTAAAAAACGGGACTGTCCCATTGAAAACGGGACGTTTGTCAGCCTACACATGGGAGCATTGCTGGAGCCCAACCCTCCCCGTCGAGAAACAGAGGGTGGGGACTGAAGCTGCAAAGCGGAGGTTCCTCGCTGAGCCCTGGTTTCACCCTCCAGCTGCACGGAGGGATTTGGGTCTCCCCTTTATCCCCAGATGCAAGGCGGGGATGAAGACGGAATCACCCAATTCATCCAGCCCCACCCTCGCCAAAGCTTGCAGGGCATCAACAGCACACCCAAACGACGAAATGGTTCCATTAAGCTAGGCCAGGCTCTCAGCCAGGGTTCCGTGGCACTCTGCTGTAGCCCCCTGGACTATTACAATTTCACATTTTGCTCTGTGCCTCACTAAGGACTAGAAACTTGTGCTGAGAATCTCTGCTGTAGCCCCCGGGACCAGGGTTTCTCAACCAGGGTTCCGTGGCACCCTCGGGTTCCGCGAGAGGTCCCTGGGGTTCCCTGGGAGATCACAATTTATTTAAAAAATTATTTCCAATTTGGGCTACTTCACATGAAAGAGGTAAGTTTCATTCTTTATTTTACGTTTCAGAACACTGTTCATGCACATAGACAGGCCTGCCCATGAAACAAATAGAATAATTTTGCAACTTCTGTCCTCTGTTTGAGCCTGAATGTGCAGGGGTTCCCCCAGGCCTGAAAAGTATTTCTAGGGTTCCTCCGGGGTCAAAAGGTTGAGAAAGGCTGAGCTGGGATAACAGCAAAATGTGCCTCATTTTGATTTCTCTTTTTTTTTTAAAAAAAAAAAGCGGGGGGGGGGGGGAAGGAACAAAGCCCAGCAACTTAACAGCCAATATTTCTTTTACTTAGTGCTTCATTTTCAAACCACTCTCACGCTGCTTGGGGTGAATGCAGCAAGATGCATTTGGGCTTATCTGAACACAAAGCAGTTCTGTGTGTGTGTGTGTGTGTGTGTGATGAATTCATCCCTAGAAATGAAGAAGCCCCTCAACAAGGCAAAGATGCATCCCAATTTGCAATCAGAGCAGACAGAGTCCCCTTGGTTGAAGTTTTTATGGATTTCACAAAACAATATATTTTGTTTCCTGGGCTGTCAAGCATGGAAATGCAGAGAGGTTTTCGAGCTGTGGGGCGTTTGGAGGCTGTTCTCTGGAAAAACACATTTTCCTCTGAAGGCCTGGAAGCCGAGAATACCTTGCAAGTGTTATTTTTTAAAAAACGAGAGTTTTTCCTTTGTTTGATTCTATCCTAGCATCAGACCAGCCCTCGTGGGCAGTCAGAAGCACATCTGATCCCAACATTTCTGCTGGTTCCTTTTTGTCCCTGCAATCCTGCCTGCTCCTTATTAATATTATTATTTTCTTCAAGGAGTGAATTAGCAGTTAGCATCCGACTCAAACATCCTCTTATCTGAGTGCGAGGCTGGGGGATTTACATAATTTTCATCTTTCCCACCAATGAGCAAGGGGGGAAAAAAGTTTCTGCCCCTTTCTGCTTTATTTGTCTTCAGCTAAACAAACCTTGAAGCTTTTATGTGTTGGTGATAGCGGGGTGGGCTGGGGGTGGATCTCGTTTGCATGCAAAAGCCCCAGGCCCTATTCCAGAAACACACGCACTGGGCTTCCGGATTGCAGATGGGCATTATGTCCACATCCATGCGTGGCCTGAAGCATCTTTTCCTCTTTCAATGCAAAGGGCTGCAACTGCTCTACTATTTAAGTACCCCTTGGAGACACAATCAGGACTCATCTCCCCTAATTTGTCACAATGAGCATTCAGTAAGACCTTTGGTTTACCTAACCCCATTCAGTGGAGTTTAGGTGCAGTGGGCAAAATTTCAGTTCATGCAAACGCTGTTGTTTCTGAAGGGGTCTAAATTACTGGCAGTCCTCACTTAACAACCATTCATTTAGTGATGGTTTGGACTTATGACGGTGCTGGAAAAACCAACTTACAACCGGTCCTCACACTTACGACCATTGCAGCGTCTCTGCGGTCACATGATCACGACTTGGGCGCTTGGAAACTGGTTCACATTTATGACCGTCGCAGCGTCCCGTGGTCACGTGATCACCATTTTCGACCTTCCCGGCCGGCTTCTGGCAAGCAAAACCAATGGGGAACCGCGTGATTCGCTTAGCGACAAAAAAGGTCATAAAATCGGGTCAGATTCACTTAATGACCGCTTCGCCTAGCAACCGAAATTCTGGTCCCAATTGTGGTCGTTAAGGGAGGACTACCTATATGTCATTTTCATCTTTATACAAATGAGGGAAATAGTTGCAAAGGACATACTTTATATCACACTCCTATTTGTGCAAATACTGGCAATCACTTGCAATATTATGCAAAGGATGGAAACGGATGCAAATGATGTGATTTATATCCAATTTATATCCAATGCATATATTTGTATTTAATAGACATCACTTCCAACAGAACCTCTTCCCCCTAAATTAATTCATAAAAATCGAGGTTTCAGTTGTATGTCTTTTATCTGGAATAATTTATAACAGGGGTACACAATTTCACCCTGCGCAGAGCATAGGACCTTAACTTACATTTTGCTGTCCTGATATTCAGTAATGTAGTGATCTCTGTTTGAGTGTGTGTATATGCGTCTTGTTGGGCACCAATTAATTCCTACAATGTCAGGCACAGGGACGTCTGCAGGGTATGGTCAAAAAAGTCAAGATGGTGGCTGCAACAGTGCAATTGAAGCTCCGCCTGTTTTTTTATGGGCAACAAAGTCAAGATGGTGGCTGTGGTGATGTGATCAAAGCTTCACCTGTTTTTTATGTGCAATGCAAAAAAAACCTGGCAGAGCTTCAATCGCCCCATTGCAGTCGCCATCTTGACTTTTTTGACCATGCCTGCACGCACCCCTGCAGGCGCATTTATCTTTTTCCCCCAGTGCTACAAGTGACCCTTTCCTCGCCTGCTGCAGCAGCCTGGGGAATTCTGGGAGTTGAAGTCCACACATCTTAAAGCAGCCTCCCCACTCTCTTCTTTCTGTTTTTTAACAAGCCATCAATGCATAAAAGGACGAGCCCTCAGGAGGTTCCCACGAGGCATTTTCTCAAAGGCTTTTGCAAAATCCAAGCATACAATTCTGAGCAGGTCACCTCCATCCATGCGGCTGCTGACGCTCTCAAAAAACTCGGCCCGGTTTCAGGGAGACAGGATTCCCTGCTGCAAAATCCACCAGTGAGGTTTGTTCCTATCTGCACGGAGATCTTTTTCCTGGATGATCATTTCTGCTTCCCCAGAACAGACATTTGGGGAGCAGCTTCAAATTTCCCAGACCGCCTCCGGGTCTGCGTTGCAAACAGCCCAGCGTGGCGCATTTTCAGAGCGTGCAAAGGGAACGCCCCAGTTCCGCTTTAGTCTCATCTAACGTTTCTCTCCCTTCCGCATGTTCCAACAAACTCCCATCTAATTAGGGTTAATGCATAGTACGTTGCCACTCCTGTCCAATTGGGGCGGGGGGGGAACGGGGGGATTAGATAGCACAGGCTGTCATTCATAAATCAGGAGCTAAACCGTGTCTGGATCGAATGGGGGGGTTTGGAGAACTCCAGATTGTCCCCACTGGCTCCAAGTAGCTTCTGTCACTCCACTTCCTATAGTGGGGGGTGGGGGGGGCAGGGGGATCTCTGAGCCGGGGGCCTGGTGGAATGGCATCCCCCCACCCCACTGCCCCCTCAGTGGCAGCTGCTCAGAATGGGCTCCTTGGCCTGCCCTAGCTGTGAGCAGAACTGCCCCCCCAAAACCGCAGAGAAGAGGCTTCATTGGGGTGCCCCCAGTGAACGCCCAGAATCCCAGCCTGGCATGGGGTGAAGACCAAGCATCTGCCAGGCAGGCTGCCAGCTGCTTCGACGCCCTGCCAGTTCCCCTGCACGCCAAGGGCGTCTGTCTGCTTGATCAGCTTCGGTGCCCGCCAGGGCTGCGATTCTCCAGGGGCAGGGGGAAAAGGCTGCTGCCCAACAGGTCTAGCTCAAGGACCGTCGGGGTGCCAAGGAGGAGGAGAGGAAGGAAAGGCCTGGGTCCCAGAACACGAGGGGAAGCAGCAGTTTTGCCTGTCCGCAAACCATCCCTGCTGGGACTTAAGATCCTTCTTTTGCCGCCTCCAACTTTCCCAGATTCCAAGTGGGGTTCACCTTCCCTCCAGCTCGATTACCAGCTAATCTACACCCTGAGGTACAATTATCTTCCCATCAGATCCCTATTTATGCTCCAGAAACCATCTCATTTTCCTAGCCAGGAACGTAATTAAAAAGAGAGTGTCCCGGCTTCCTGGAGCCGAGGCATTCTTCTCTTCCCTCTCCAGCATCGCCCCCTCGGTCTCCTACCCAGCCCTGCGATCTCCTTCATCTGGGCTAAAAGTATAGCCTTTGGTTAGAAGGGCACAGGAGGAGGAGGAGGAATGAAGGGGCTGGAAACAGGGAACCTCCCGTTTCTTCCCATCCGTCTGGACTCCAGCTTCCATCAGCCCTACAGCGGTGTTTCCCAACCATGGCTAGGTGTGTGGACTTCAACTCCCAGAATTCCACAACCAGCATCCATGGACTTCAGCTCCCAGAATTCCACAACCAGCAGAGCCATTGATGAGAATTCTGGGAGTTGAAGTTCACACCCCTAGTAGTTGCCAAGGTTGAAAAACACTGAACTAGGCTGTTGTACATGGAACAACCGACTGGTTCAAAATCGGAAAGGAGTACGACAAGGCTGTATATTATAACCCTGCTTATTTAACTTATATGCAGAGTACATCATGAGAAATGCCGGGCTGGATGAATCACAAGCCGGAGTTAAGATTGCCGGGAGAAATATCAACAACCTCAGATATGCAGACGATACCACCCTAATGGCAGAAAGTGAAGAGGAACTAAAGAGCCTCTTGACGAGGGTGAAAGAGGAGAGTGCAAAAGCTGGCTTGAAACTCAACATTAAAAAAACTCAGATCATGGCATCTGGTCCCATCACCTCCTGGCAAATAGAAGGGGAAGAAATGGAAGCAGTGACAGATTTTATTTTCTTGGGCTCCAAGATCACCGCAGACGCTGACTGCAGCCATGAAATTAAAAGACGCTTGCTCCTTGGGAGGAAAGCTATGGCAAACCTAGACAGAATATTAAAAAGCAGAGACATCACCTTGCCGACAAAGGTCCGTATAGTTAAAGCTATGGTTTTTCCAGTAGTAATGTATGGCTGTGAGAGTTGGACCATAAGGAAGGCTGAGCGCCGAAGAATTGATGCTTTCGAACTGTGGTGCTGGAGAAGACTCTTGAGAGTCCCTTGGACTGCAAGGAGGTCAAATCAGTCAATCCTAAAGGAAATCAACCCTGACTGCTCATTGGAAGGACAGATACTGAAGCTGAAGCTCAAATACTTTGGCCACCTAATGTGAAGAGAGGACTCCCTGGAAAAGACCCTGATGCTGGGAAAGACTGAAGGCAAAAGGAGAAGGGGACGGCAGAGGAGGAGATGGTTAGATAGCATCACCGATGTAATGAACATGAATTTGAGTAAACTCCGGGAGACAGTGGAGGACAGGAAGGCCTGGCTTGCTATGGTCCATGAGGTCACGAAGAGTCGGACACGACTAAACGACTGAACAACAGGCTGTTGTAGGGAGGAACATAAGTTTGCAAGCTTGGGTCTGTGTAGCAAAGCTTCTCACTCCTGCCACCAAAATGGAGAAATCTAGGCACACACAACAAGGGAAACCTTTTTTCTGCTGCTGCACAACATGATCAATGTATCATTGAATCAAGGAATCTGAAGGAACCTTTAGAGGTCATCTAATCTAACCCATGAGAGCCAGTTTGGTGTAATGGTGAAGGCACCAGGCTAGCGAGTTCTAGTCCCGCCTGAGGCACGAAGCCAGCTGGATGACCTTGGGCCAGTCCCTCCCTCTCAGCCCTAGGAAGGAGGCAATGGCAAACCAGGAGACGGAGAGTTCTAGTCCCACCTGAGGCATGAAAGCCGGCTGGGTGACCTTGGGCCAGTCACTCACTCTCTCAGCCCTAGGAAGGAGCCAATGGCAAACCAGGAGACTAAGAGTTCTAGTCCCGCCTTGGGCATGAAAGCCGGCTGGGTGACCTTGGGCCTGTCCCTCTCTCTCAGCCCTAGGAAGGAGCCAGTGGCAAAGCAGGAGACTGAGAGTTCTAGTCCCGCCTGAGGCGTGAAAGCCAGCTGGGTGACCTTGGGCCAGTCACTCTCTCTCAGCCGTAGGAAGGAGCCAATGGCAAACCAGGAGACGGAGAGTTCTAGTCCCGCCTTAGGCACGAAAGCCGGGTGGGTGACCTTGGGCCAGTCACTGTCCCTCAGCCCTAGGAAGGAACCAATGGCAAGTCACCTCTGAAAAACCTTGCCAAGAAAACTGCAGGGACTTGTCCAGGCAGTCTCCGAGAATCGGACACAATTGAATGGTTTAAAAAAAAAAAAATCTAACCCCTAGTTCAAAGCCAGATCCTCACTCCAGCCTTCCTCAGAGACAGCTGCTTGGCTTCTAATCTACTTCTAGCACTTTGGAAGTTTTTCCTCTTAATGACCCCAAATCAGTGCCCCCGAAATGCCACCTGGTTGGTTCCACTCTTGCTTTCTGGAAGAATCTTATTCCTTCTATACCAGCACCCTCCAGAGCCTTTCTTTTTCTTTTTCCTTCTGCTCCCAGCCCCCTTTTTTTTCTTTTCTCTTCCAGATTCGCTTTTCTGGAATCGTGTATGACCCAGCTGCAGGTTCTTCCAGGAACCCGGACGTGAACGCAGCGGTGGTGGCTGAGCCAACGCAAACGCCTACCGGTTAAAGAAAGAGATGCTTGCAGTGTGGCATCCAATAAAGTGAGCTGTAGTTCCCGAAAGCGGATGACTTTTCATCAAAGGTGCCCGTCGGAAAAAGGTGCTAGCAGGTTCCTTTCAAAATCCTGGTCCCTTTTTCTTCTATCTGCAGTTTGGAAGAGAAAGGGGCGAGGATGCCTTCAGAAAGTTTTATGCCCTGGAGTAGAACGCTGTGCAAGGGAGTGTCGGAGCTACAAATTACTCTTTCTAGCAGCAAATTCCAGGGGGAGTGCCAACTGCTTTGCAGCCAAAAAGAAACCAGAGAGAGGGATGGGACCCCCATGGGAAAATCTGCAATGGGCTTTCCAGAGTCTTTTGGAAACCCACTCTCTACGACCACAGCTGCCAGTTGCATGACCTTCTCAATCCAGTCCAACTCTGGGGAGGCCAGAAGAGTACAGTACAGCAAGGCTGGCTGAGGAATTCTGGGAGTTGAAGTCCATACAGCTCAAAGTCGCCAAGGTTGAGAAACACTGGAAGAGTAGCTAGCACCATGCAAGATGACAACTCAAAGCGCACTAATGGGTCTGCAGCTACAGGTAGTCCTCGCTTAATGGCCACAATTGGGACCGGAATTTTGGTTGCTAAGCGAAGCAGTCATTAAGTGAATCTGACCTGATTTTATGATTTGTGGCAATTGTTAAGCAAATCACCACGGGCGCTAAGCAAACCACGTGGTCGTTAAGTGAATCATGTAGTTCCCCATTGATTTTGCTTGCCAGGAAGCCAGCCTGGAAGGTCGTAAGTCGTTTTTTCCCAGCGCCGTTGTAAGTCCAAACCGTCACTAAACAAACGGTTGTTAAGCGAGGACTACCTGTACAAGGAGGAGGGATCTCTTAGCAGGCCCCCAGCGATGCCCATCGTTGTTCGGTCCCAACAAAAGTGCCAAGAAACAAAACGAAAGCACGAAGCTAACCTCCGGGGCCAGCCTGAACTTGCCGGCGTTCAAACTGGTGGAGGATTTTTACAGCATTTTTTAAAAAGCCAGTGGGGGAGGAGGGTGTGCACATGCGTGCGTGAGTGTGGGAGAGACGAGAGAGAAAAACCTAGCCTGGAGGATTGAAAAAAACAACGTGAACTTAAAGGAACAAGTCAGAGCCAGCCAAGCACGTTCTCCATCGGGACAGAAACGGTGGAGACCAGGGCAGCTGTGCCTTGTGGAGCCTTCTTCCCCTTAAACAGCAGGACAAATTGCAGAAACAGAGCTGTGGAAGGTGGTCCTCTTTCCCCAAAGGCCTGTCCGGTCCTTTGTTTGCTCCTGGGACCCCGCAAGTAATCAACAAAGGTACACTGTGCTCATCCACTGGAGGTTCTAATACAGAGCTTTCCAAACTGTGTGTCGCGACACAAAAGTGTGTCGCCACACACAGTCTGGTGTGTCGCCACACAACCCGGAAGCGCTGATCATCATCAGTGCTTCCGGGTTTTCCCGCGGCGACACACCAACGGCGGTGCGCAAAAACTGAAAGCGGCAGCAGCGCTTCCGGGTTTTTGTGCGCTGCCGCAACGGCGGCACTTCCGGGTTTTCCCACGGCGACACACCAACGGCAGTAGTCGCCGCGGGAAAACTTTGGAAAGCCCTGTTCTAATAGCTACTGCTAACCCCTCCTTATGGAAGAACCTGATCTCCATTTAAATTAATCTGAGCTACTTGCCTTCTGCACCATGCCTTGGGGCAGAAAATCCCATGCATTAATTAAGCAATGAATTTAAAGAAATTTTACAAAATACAGGTAGTCCTCACTTAACGACCATTCGTTTACCAACAGTTCAGACTTACGACGGTGCTGAAAAACCGACTTGCGGACAGTCCTCGCACTTACGACCATCACAGCGCCCCACGGTCATGCAATTGCCATTTTTGACCTTGCCAGCTGGCTTCTGGCAAGCAAAATCAATGGGGAACCATGGGATTCGCTTAACAACTGCTGCAAAAAAGATGGTAAAATTGGGTCGGATTTGCTTAATGACCGCTTCACTTAGCAACCGAAATTCTGGTCCCAATTGTGGTTGTTAAGCGAGGACTACCTGTATACTGCAGAGTGTCACAGCTGGTTCCTCCCACACAATCCGACAAATTTATTGGAGGATGCGGTTATGGGCAAGAGGACCCTATGCTGCTAAGCTACTAGCTCTCATTGCATCCTGTGGCAGGGAGTGCCGGGGGGGAAGCATGGTTTACGGGGAAAAGGATCCAAGCTTGCAAAAATAAATACAATGAATGCCATTGTGGCAGATGAGTTCGTTCGCAGAAGGCACATCCTTCTTGTTCTTTGCAGAATGAAGGGGGCCTTGACTTTCTGCATTATATCCTCCCTACAACCCGGTGAGGTAGACCAGGATGAGGAAGAGCAAAGGTGGCTAAAGCTACACAGGAAAAGGTTCACAGGTCAGCAGAGATCTGACCCGGAAGCATTGGGACCTTTAAATTGTGCTAGAATTCTATCTTGCTTTTCTAGGCAGAAAGAGGGCTGGAAACATCTAACAAAGATAGCAAAATACAAAAAACAAGGAATCAAGAAACTCAAAATTACAACCTAGTTTAAGACAGACATAAAACTCTCCAAACAAACCGCTGGATATTTCGAGACTGGAGTTTGCCATATCAAAAACATAGATAAAGGAAAATGAATTGAAAATTGGAATTCACCACACCTCAGAAATTAAGCATACTGAAAAGAAAGTCAGTCAGTCAGTCAGTCAGTCAGTCAGTCAGTCAGTCAGTCAGTCAGTCAGTCAGTCAGTCAGTCTATCTATCTATCTATCTATCTATCTATCTATCTATCTATCTATCTATCTATCATCTATCTATCTAGTTTAGAAAGCTGCCAGTTCTTTAAAACTCTGGGAGATGTGGAGATGTACAACATTCAAAAACTTAGAAAACGAGATCGGCTTCAGGTGGGGACATGGCCAACTGAGTAGCTGTGTCCGTGGGCTCTGCGGACAGAACTGGCATCGTGGCAATTTTTTGGGCTCAGGCATGCTTTTTCCTGAAGCCCTGGAGCGCTTTCACGGCAAAGAAAGCGCTCGGAATCATGCCATCTGTTCTCCAGAACGGCGACTTGCAGCCCCAGAATCGCAAACAGCGTTCGCGCCGATTGGGTAAGAGCCGCCAGGAGACTGGGTTGTCACCATTTCCAAGCCGCGCTACAGCCTTAAAGAGACACTAAGTCAAGCCACCCCATTTCTAAATCACCCAATTTATATATTTTTTAAGTTTATGTACCCCAAGAGAGGCTTTCTACAGCAAGGAGAAGCGAAATCTCTTGGTGCCTATCGTTATTTCTGGATTAATTTATTAAAAATTTGTTTAAGCTCTGGCTTGTTTTCCCATTTAAATATTAAGGAGGACTGAGAATAAATAATTACCTCCCTGCTATTATTTTTGTATTGAATTTGAAGGATTTAATATTTTTCTACATGTTGAATCTGTTTTGAGTTTTCAGCTTTCGGTTCACTTTCCCTGGGAGCTGCTTGTTAGCACACTTTCTCTTATGTCAACAACTTTCGGAGATTTTCCATTAACTCATTAACTCCTATTCTCGCTAGTCAAGTATCTCGGGGGCGCCACAATCTACTGTGAGTTTAAACATGGAGGATTTCAAGGAGATTTTCTCAACAGTCCCATTGTGAGCTTCGTTGTGAGTTTAAACAGTTCTTTTATGATGTCTCTCAAACTATTCTGCAAGATATTCGGGACATTGCAGAAAATATCAGCTTTAAAATGTGTCATCTGGCTGAGGACGTTCTGGAAGAAGAAGAAGATTTTAACAAAGATAGAGATGTGCCTACTGACAGCGAGATTGAAGCTTTTGTTGAAATGCCAGACGACGATTACATTTTGGTGTTGAAGGGGTTAAAGGGACTCTCTTGAGTTGCAAATTACAAATGGAGTTGTTTTTCTGATGGAATGTTGTGGCTCTGTTCTGTGGGAGGTTTTATGCTGAGAAGTCTGATTTTCTAAGGGGGGCAGTTGGGCTGTTTGATCTCTCTATGAAAAATGCCTTGTGTGTAATATGGAGATATGTAAATGCTTTAGTATATTTTGAAGTCAGGTAAAGATTTAAGAATGTTTATCTGGATTGATATTAAAGCTTCTATGATTCCATTTTTCTTTAAAGATTTGGATTAAGATTTACTGAATTGCTTTTAAGATTTGTTTGATTTTTATGATTTATAAGGTATAATAATAATTGTTTGGTTTTAGGTTTAATAGGGTTAAGATTCTTATAGTATTATTAATTATAAAAGTAGACAATTTATATGTTTTTATAATTTGATTTTTATTGTAGTGGACAGAAATGTATAGAAAAGTGGTAGGAAGGAAATAATTGAATGAATGTTGTTTCTGGGGGGGAAGTTGATATGGAGGTTTATATATTTTTTTCTCTTTCTTAATATAAGGGGAAGGAGCAATTGTATTTAGTGATTTTTATAATGTGTTAATGGAATGATTTATAGAAATAATGTAATCTTGGTTTGATATAGAGCAAGGGATTGATTATGGAAATTGCTGTATATTCTTGTTATTGAAAGTCGGAAGTCACTTCTTTATGTAATCTTCAAAAATTATTTTTTCTTGTGTTTCACACTTTTTTATTTTTTTTATTTTTTTATTTTTTTTATTTTTTTTATTTTTTGTAGTTTTTATCTTTGTTTCAAACTTAATAAAATTCTTATACAAAAACTTAGAAAACAAAATAATAAGAAAAGAAAAATGTAAAATGCAGAAGACAACATTCAAACCCACATATAAAAAATGGACAGAGTAGGGGCCATACAGATCTTTAGGGGATACTATTCCAGAGGGGCAGGTGCTGTGACAAAGAAAGCCCACTTCTTGGGTCTATTAGGTCAGGGGTCCCCAACCCCTGGGCTGCAGACCTCTACCGGTCTGCGGCCTGTTACGAACCGGGCCGCCATGCAGGTCTCCGAACCCCGCCCCCCGGTCTGTGCGATTGGCTCTCGCCTGCAAACCCCCCCTCCGCGCAATTGGCTCCCGCCTGCAAACCCCGCCCCTGGTCCGCGCAATTGGCTCCCGTCTGCAAATCCCGCTCCCGGTCTGCGGGATTAGCTCCCGCCTGCAAACCCCGCCCCCCGGTCCACACGATTGGCTCTTACCTGCAAACCCCACCCCTCCGGTCCGTGGAAAAATTGTCTTCCATGACCGGTCCCTGGTGCCAAAAAGGATGGGTACCCCTGTATTAGGTGACCACTCTGTTCAATTGTACAGGACAAGCGGAAGGTATCAGAGATAGATGGTCCCCCAGTTAGCCAGGCCCTGATCCATGAAGAGCTTTATAGGTGGTATCCAGTACCTTGAATTGAACCAGGAAGCCCACTGGCAACCAGGACAGTTCAAACAGCAGAGATGTTACATGGGCATACTGTGGCTTGTCCGTCATGGCCTGCACCACCGCATCTTGGACCAGTGGCAGCTTCTGAGAGGTCTTCAAGGGCAGCCCCACGTAGACTACATTGCAATAGTCCACACCTGAAGTGACTCCGTGTGAATGACCATCTAGAGAGCACCCTGGTCCAGGAATGGGTGCAACAGCTATACCAGATGGATCTGCGCGGAGGCTTTTCTGGCCACAACTTCGAGCTGTTCCTGGAGCAGGAGCTGTGAGCCCAGGAAGACCTCAAGTTGTGCACCAGTCCAGAATGGAGAAGTGGTACCCCATCCAGGACTGAAGATGGAAAATTTCCAGGATTGGGGGATCCGAGTATACACAGGCATTCAGTCTTCCTCCCCATCCAGACCTTCACAGCCTCTAGACCAGTGCTTTCCAAACTGCTGCCATTGGCGACACGCCAACGGCGGCAGCGGCCTTGCTAAAACACGGAAGCGCTGATGGCGCGCCGCTGCCGTTGCCGCCGCCGCGCACACCACCCCCACCACGCGCACCCCCGCGCCGCCGCCATGCACGCCCCCACCACCGCTTCCGGGTTGTTTTGCGACACACTAAACTGTGTGTTGTGACACACTAAAGTGTTGCGACACACAGTTTGGAAAGCTATGCTCTAGACGCTGGGACAAGAGTTTGACATCATCGCTTGGTCAGCCCAGGTCAAGGTGTGCAACTGGGTATCATCAGCATCCTGAGGATACTGACCCCAAATTGATAGATGACCTTCCTATCAGCCTCCTATAGAAGTTAAACAGAAGGGCAAGAGTGTCTTTCAGACTTGCAAGATTCTGTTCACGTAGCTTCACAATAAAGCAGAATTAGAATTAGAATTCTCTTCGATTGGTAGAGCAGAATTAGCTTATCTGGCTGTTTCCTGTCTGGTCTACCTGGGAAGGCTGACATCAATCTCGCAAGTCTGAAAGTACAATTCTCCCTCCGTCCCCTTTACAGCCCGACAACTTAGGGAGGGTCCCTTCTGAGCCTCTTGCTCTGCCCATTATGCAGCTGAGGGCTCAGCCGTCTCTTATCTGACAGTTCCCTAGGCAGCGTCTCTTCGCCCGGTCTCCCAAGGTCTTTCCCACATGCCATTACACACCCAACTAAACGCAAACTCCATGCCTCAGGCACCTCCACAGGACTTGCTCAGTCAGAATCCAGCTCTGCTGAGATCTGAGTGACTTTATCTGCCAGATCGCTAGAATATTCCCCACGGTGGCCCTGCAAATGAACCAGCAGCTCATCTCACCCCAGCAGGGAACAAGTCCCTTTAACTAGGTTTCATCATTCTTTCAGCCATGATGTAATCCCTAACATGGATTACACGCACACATGAATGAAAGTAGCCATTCGTCCACCCCGGGGCTGATCCGGATCCTGGGTAGAGAAAGGCCCTTTTTATCAGCTGCTCCCTGGTCCTTTTGCATTGGAGATGTCGGGAAATGAACTTCTCCGTGCAGAGCAGGAAAGATCGACAAACCGTACGGCAGTCTGTCTCTGGAGGTTTGCGAGTTCTCCGTCTCTGGAAGCTGTTAAGGAGAGGCTGGGAGGTTTAATTCATTTTCAAGGAAAGTTTAATTAACTCTGCTGCACACGGAGACAGTTGGACCAGATGACGCTTGGGATCCCCTCCAATTTTAAGACGCTGCTGAGCCACAGTTCACCTTAATCCTGATAGGCGAGGGCTGTCAGTCAAAGGCTGAACTTTCCATGGGCCGGTTTGCCACCCCACACCCTTCCTGCTCTCGCCCCTCCAGCTGAACAAGGCTCAAAAGGGACACCCCTGATTCACTTCAGTTCATCGTCCACAAACTGGGTCTTTGGGGTTGCATTGACCCCACCCCCCAAAAGCCTGAACCCGGGAGTTTTCCAAAAATTGCGACCAGAGACGGAGAAATGATTCAACACGACTGTAGAGTGCCTTTAATTTGAATCCTGTGTCAATGAAACGACATTTACAGGTAGGTCACGATTTGGGCGGGTTCAAATAGTGCAAAATTCGATTTCGGGCGATTTATAAAAATGGATACCGGGTCGCATTTAATGTGAGCCAACATTCAGTTAGTGTGAGGTTGAGGCTGGCACATCCGCAGTCGCTGTGGGGGTTTTAGATACTAATTGTTGTTTGTGCAAAATGGAGAAGGTTCTGTTGGAGGAAGGCTCAAAAAAGAAGGGACTCATTTTGAAGAACTACAGCTGAATGTAGGATATAACAGGTACGCTTTGGATATGGGTTCACCCTCCTTCCGTCGAGCTGGAACCAATAGAGCTGAAACCAATTACAGGTAGTCCTCACTTAATGACTGCAATGGAGACTGGAATTTTGGTCACTAAGCGAATATGGACCCAATTTTATGACCATTTTTGTGGCGGTCATTAAGTGAATCGCCACGGTCATTACACAGGGTTGTTGTTGTGTTGTTGTGGGGAAAATAGGAGGAGGAAGGAGTATTAGGTGTGTTCCTCGTCCTGAGTTATTTGTAAAAATAATAAAGGCGGGATAAAAAATAAAATATTTTTTTTAAAAAAGGTAAAAAATGGCAATCGTGTGACTGCAGGGACGCTGTGACGGTCGTAAGTGCGAGGAACAGTCACAAGTTGGTTTTTTCAGCACTGTCGTAACGCCGGACAGTTGCTAAACAAACGGTCGTTAAGTGAGGGTTACGTGTATCCTATTTTCCATCGAAATATGACTCCAAATAGTGCCAATTCAGATAATGTGACCATTTTGTGGGATTCATTAACCGCACTGAGACCCCTACCTGTATTTTTGATCCTGCTCTATCCCTAGGACGTTTCAGACTGCAGACCCCACCACGACCACCGAAGCCTGCCGTTCAAAGATGAAATGCACCCACCACCACTGAAACAGCGCCCCCTTCTTCACTTAAAGGAAAATAATCTCAGTGCAACAACAGAGAGCTGGTCCTTCAGCAAAAGCAATGACCCTGGGGGTGATAGGAGGTCTTTGCAGACTGCCTGCGCAGCTAACAGCCTGATTGTAGAAAATGGCCTAGGCATTACAATCAGTTAGGGTTAGGGTAGCTAGTAAACCGGTGCATAAATCCAGGGCTCTGCCTGCAATGGTGCCCGAAAAGTGAAAAAATGCCATCCTGGTGGCCATATCAACCCTTCTTCAGATGGTTTGCAAAGGCTTTCCCCCACCCCATCACTTATTTCAAATATTCTTTTAAGACCTGCCATCTGTTTAAGGCAGTGTTTCTCAACCTTGGGAACTTTAAGATGGGTGGACTTCAACTCCCAGAATTCCCCAGCCAGCCATGCTGGCTGGGGAATTCTGGGAGTTGAAGTCCACCCATCTTAAAGTTCCCTAGGTTGAGTAACACTGCCTTCGGCTTTGACTTTCCAAGCCACGTTTCTTTCTTTTTTCTCAAGTTAATTAATTGATCTCCTGCTTTTTTACCCGCTAGCTCGCTATTTGCAACTTGCCGGTTTGCTGCGTGCGCAAAGAAACGCTTTGCCACGCAGGCTGCCGTGCTCTGCATCGTTCCAGCATTTTCCCCCCTCCAAGCCTCTTTGATTGCCTCAACTGAAAAAGCGACGGAGACAGAATACGCCAAAACCCAAAGAACATGACTATTTTTTTTAAAAAGAAAAACCTCAGCAAGTAGTCTAAGAACCCCACTCAGAACAGATCAGAGCCTTCACACTCACGTCTATAAAGAGTATTTAGCTTCAAAATAACTTTCAACCCTGCAAGATTCAGGATCTGGGCAAACAGAGAAATTTCCCAACTAGAAAGGCGCTTTTTAAGGCGAGCTTCCCTCCTTTTTAATTCCTTTCTCTCTTATCAACAAACGCTCTTGGGTTGGAATCAAACCTCGGCGCATATGCACATTAGAAAAAGCACGCACGCACGCAGAGGGAAACAGAACCAACAGCAGCTTCTTGGATGTTCGAAAAGGATGCCTCAATTATACGCTTTGCCTTTCATTTGGTTGCAACGGATGGGTCTTGAGAACCCTTCAAAGCATGCACTTATTTATTTATTTTGCTTTTTTTCCCTCCTCTTCCTCTCTGCCATTTTTCGGAAGAGACAAGTAATAAGGGATGTGTGCCGAACTGAATGAAGCTTTATGGAGCAGAAAACAAGGACTTTTGATGGAGCCATCTCTGGGCCTGCATGCCAAGGATCTAAGTTCAGCTTCCCTCCAGAGGACAGCTCCGCTTTGACTCTGGAATAGGCTGACCATATTTCAGGATGGCAAAACGGGACGGGGTCTTATGTAATATTCCGTATTCATGAAAAAGACAGGGGTCCCTGCCCCCTGGTCCGCGCGATTGGCTCCCGCCTGCAAACCCCGCCCCCGGTCCGCGCGGTTGGCTCCCGCCTGCAAACCCCGCCCCCGGTCCGCGCGATTGGCAAAATTGAGATTTTTATGAAAACAACAGGACGGTTGAAAAATGCTTAAAAAACGGGACTGTCCCGTTCAAAATGGGACGTATGGTCAGCCTACTCTGGAAATAGTAACTTTTGCTTGGACATCCAACCTGCCATATCTATTCGGGTCAGAAAGGCATCTGGCCTAGCTTGATCTATCCTGGAGAAGACACACCCACACATTACGAACCTGGTGCAACGTTTTTTGCTATGCACATTGCCTGGTCTCTTGCGAAATATTTTGCAAAAGCACAACACCCTTTAGGGATCCTCGCTGGCTACTGTTTTAAGGTTCCAACCATTAAATCAGATTTTCTTTCCCTGAACAGCTTTCCAGAAGTGTGGACTTCAGCTCCCAGAATTCTCAGCATTGGCCAGGCACGCTGGGGAATTCTGGGAGCTGAAGTCTTCACACTTGCAGCAGGCCCAAGTTTGGAAAAGCTAACTGGGGTCTCTTAGATAACCAGTATTAGAGTCTAACATTTTAAATGAGCTTTTCTAAGAAAACATCTTGTATTATTTTTACTGAGTTTTAAAATATTTGTTTCAAATAATATGTAGCTTTTTTATGCTGGATAAGCTTTGGTAACAGCAGTATACAGGTAGTTCTCGTTTAGCGACTGCCTCACTTAGCAACCATTCACGGTTACAATGGTGATGAACAAGTAACTTTACGACCAAACCTCGCATTTATGACCTTCACGGGTCTGTAAAGCAAAGGAAATCTGAAGTAAGATCATAAGCACAGTCGCGGCTTCATTTAGCAACCGCTTTGCTTAATGACCAAGTTGCTGGTCCCAATTGTGGTCGCTAAACGAGGACTACCTGTACTGACATTACAAGAAAAGATATTCTTTTAAGAAGAGCTACAAAGCTGTGGAACGGGGGTGGACTCCCCTTGCTGGCGATTTTCAAATAGGGATTGGACGCCTGCCTGTTGGGAATGGTGTAGTGCAGAGCTTTCCAAACTTTTCATGTTGGTGACACACTTTTTAGACATGCATCATTTCGCGACACACTCTTACAGCAGGGCACAAGGAGGCACTGGGACCTGCGCGGAATCCTGGTAGGGCAGGTTTGGAGACAGCAGGGCACAAGGCAGGCACTAGGACCTGCGCGGAATCACAGCAGGTTTGGAGGCAGCAAGGCACAAGGCAGGCACTAGGACCTGCGCGGAATCACAGCAGGTTTGGAGGCAGCAAGGCACAAGGCAGGCACTAGGACCTGCGCGGAATCACAGCAGGTTTGGAGGCAGCCAGGCACAAGGCAGGCACTAGGACCTGCGCGGAATCACAGCAGGTTTGGAGGCAGCCAGGCACAAGGCAGGCACTAGGACCTGCGTGGAATCCTGGCAGGGCAGGTTTGGAGGCAGCCAGGCACAAGGCAGGCACTAGGACCTGTGCGGAATCCTGGCAGGGCAGGTTTGGAGGCAGCAAGGCACAAGGCAGGCACTAGGACCTGCGCGGAATCACAGCAGGTTTGGAGGCAGCAGGGCACAAGGCAGGCACTAGGACCTGTGCGGAATCCTGGCAGGGCAGGTTTGGAGGCAGCAGGGCACAAGGCAGGCACTAGGACCTGTGCGGAATCCTGGCAGGGCAGGTTTGGAGGCAGCAAGGCACAAGGCAGGCACTAGGACCTGCGCGGAATCACAGCAGGTTTGGAGGCAGCAGGGCACAAGGCAGGCACTAGGACCTGCGCAGAATCCTGGCAGGGCAGGTTTGGAGGCAGCAGGGCACAAGGCAGGCACTAGGACCTGCGCGGAATCACAGCAGGTTTGGAGGCAGCAGGGCACAAGGCAGGCACTAGGACCTGCGCGGAATCCTGGCAGGGCAGGTTTGGAGGCAGCAAGGCACAAGGCAGGCACTAGGACCTGCGCGGAATCACAGCAGGTTTGGAGGCAGCAGGGCACAAGGCAGGCACTAGGACCTGCGCGGAATCCTGGCAGGGCAGGTTTGGAGGCAGCAGGGCACAAGGCAGGCACTAGGACCTGCGCGGAATCCTGGCAGGGCAGGTTTGGAGGCAGCAGGGCACAAGGCAGGCACTAGGACCTGCGCGGAATCCTGGCAGGGCTCAGAGGCAGCAGCAGCTGCAACACACCCAGACACTGCAGCCGACACACTACCGTGTCCCGACACACAGTTTGGAAAGCTCTGGTGTAGTGGACTCCCCCACGAAGCAAAAGGTCGGACTAGATGACCTTTAAAGGGCCTTCCAACTCATACAGTCTATGGTTTGACAAAAATAAAAACAAGCCATGCTCGTGCCAGCTTTGACCACGTTTGACCACCTTCTGCCTAAAAGTACAGGGTCTCTGCCCCTGACTCTAGCAGCAGTGGATATTTGCACTTCGTACAGGCTCACGCGGAATCCGAGCAGAGATTCTGCCGGGGACCCACGGAGGTGGGAAGATGCCCAAACAAAGGAAAGGGCAAAGCAGAAAGAGACCCCCCCCCCTCCAATTTGACTGTGCTCTCTGAGCCCCACCATTTATTTATTTCCCCGAATTGGAGAATTATAGAGTTGAAAGGAAAAGCAATCAGACCATCCTTGAGAGGCGGCTTGCCAGCCTCTTCTTAAAAACCTAAAAAATAACCATCATGATTATTTTTGCTTGGCCGGCTTCATCAGCTGCTTTAGTTTAAAGGCTCTAAGCAGCAATCTTCCCCTAATACAGGTAGTCCTCAACTTACGACTATTCATTCAGCGACCATTCGAAGTTACAACGGTGCTGAAAAAAGTGATTTGCGACCAGTCCTCGCACTTATGACGGTTGCAGCATTCCGGGGTCATGTGAACACCATTTGCAACCTTCACGGCTGGCTTCCGACAAGCAAAGTCAATGGGGGAAGCCGGATTCACTTAATGACCGGGGTGGTTCACTTAACAACTGCGGTGATTCGCTTAACAACATTGGCAAAAAGGTTGTAAAATTGGGTGAGACTCACTTAACAACCGCCTTGCTTAGCAACGGAAGTTCCAGTCCCAATTGTGGTCGTTAAGTCGAGGACCACCTGTACAGGAATCGTTTCAAAAACATGACACATCACATCATATACAATCCAATGCAACCCCGTTCACTCCCATCGTCCCCCAGCCCTCCGTGCTCTGCCTTATTTGCTCGATCTCGCAGCAAATCGCGTGGTGCATCAGCTCCCAGCCACCAAAACAGGCCTTTGGAAATTCTTCAGTTGTTTTCTCAAAATATAGTGAGCAAAGCTTGCCAATTTTTGACTCAACTTGATTAAAACAGCAATTTTTAGCCTTTGGGTTTTGTTTTGTGTCATGGAAGGGGTGAGGAGGAGATAAATTACAGTTTACTTGTAGAAGTCAGGAAATAGGCTGATCCTAATAAATTACTGGGTGTTAGGCGCGAATCATCTAGGCCCCTTGTGAGCCTGGCTTGTCTCTGCCCAAGTCTATTATCCATCCCTTTCCCGCATCTCTCTGTTTGTGGGGGGGGGGGGGGGGGGACCGGGACCATCAACAGCAGTTTTTTGAACCTAATTTTCTACAGGATGCTTTGGAATGTGTCCAGAAGGTAGCAGAGGTCTATCCAGGCATACACTTGGTCTGCAAAACATCTCTTCTGGGTTAAACCCCGTCCTTTTCAGTAGGGCTCCCTGAAAATCAGATTGCTGCTTAAAATCTCAGCAAGACAATTGCAGGGTAAAATACAGGCTGGTTCTCACCATCAGATGGTTTCCTATAAATTTACTGAGAAACATGAGGACTAGAGTCTTACTCAGTCTTTAGGGGAAGCACCCAGTTCCGTGGCTGGTCACATGCTTTCCTGACAAAAGGTCTCAGACTGACACTCAGGCATCTCCAGAGTGGAGCTGATATAGACCAGTGTTTCTCAACCTCAGAAAGTTTTAACATGTGTGGACTTCAGTTCCCAGAATTCCCCAGGCAGGTTGTGTGGACTTCAACTCCCAGAATTCCCCAGCCAGCATGCTGGCTGGAGAATTCTGGAAGTTGAAGTCCACACATCTTAAAGTAGCTGAGGTTGAGAAACACTGATCTAGACCACATGCGGATGACATTACGAACATATCTCCTGATTAATCATGAATGCCCCCATTGGTTCATCTGGCGTCCTTTTAATTGCCTCGCCACTGGCTTTTTCAGGGATTCTTGGATCATCTGCCACCAACCAGAGGAAACAACCTGAAACAAGCCACTCATCATTTTTGGTCTGTTTTCCTGGTTGGCCTGAGCACAGCACAGAAGATTGGACTTTTGAGACTCAGAAATGGATGTTACACAAAGGTACATTGGAGAGTGGTTGTGACTCCATCATAGCTCTGAAGAACAAGCCCGCTACTTAAATACATCTGATGCCTCCACTCCGTTCTTCTCCACCAATATGTTCCGTAATGGGACCATTTTGACCAGCTACGCCAGGTTGATGCATCGCACACCGAGTCCCAAAAAACTTCACTGTGATCCACCAGGCCGGAATCCTGCTCAACGCTCTGGGATCCACTTCGCGGAGCCCAAAATCGTAGCAACGTCCAAGTCAGGAGCACACATCTCCAAAATATTGACCGAACGGAGACGTTCGGAGATGGCTTGAGAACCTGGGGAATCAAAAACCAATGTCCGCAACTTCTCCAAGCTGAGTTAGAAATCCTCCCTCTCCGGCCCTAAATCTAACTTTATTTAAAGTTTTGCTTGGCATCTTAAGGTCAGCAACGTTTTTTGGCCGGGCGCGATCGGGATAATAATACCCAGATGAAACAAGGCAAGCCAAGCCATTAAAAATACAATTGTAATTGTCCAGATAGATCAAACCAAAAGTCTTGTCTCTCTCACACACACACACACACACACACACACACACACACACACACACACACACGGCTTCCCAGCTTTGGTTATGTTTAATTATATTGTGGTTTTGATTCCTGTTCGCCACCCAGAGTTCCTTTCGATAGACGAGTGGCTATGTACGCTTGTTTAATAAATCAATAAGATCGCCTTGTCCTGAGTTCACCTTCCCACAGTACAGAAAATATGAGAACATCCCAAACCTGGGATAGACACATGTGCTAAGTGAGCCAGTGGTGCTTCTCAGCTCTCCTGTCCCATTCCGCTAGTTTTTTCTTAAAATCTGTTAATTAAAAAACTAAATCAGTGCCAAGCTGGCATGGCCCAAAGACCAATACGTGCAGACCCACGGTCTCCAGCATCATATTAATTGCAAAAGGGCAGGCAAACTTTTCTGGCAGGACGCATGGGGTATTTGGAGAGCGAGCAATGGCGGCGGGGGTGCTCACAAAACGGCTGCTGTGGGAGAACAGCCAATTCCCCAAATAGCTGCCATTGTGGGCTTGGCCAGTCACAAAATGCCCATTTCCCCAAAAGAAAATGAGCCCCTTAGGATCTTCTTATCCACAACGTATTTATTTGCAGCTACACCTTTGTAAAGACTGGCACTTTGGCTTACAGCCTGCGGCTTCTGATTTAAAGCTGGCAGGGCTGGAAGACTGAGAGGAATCCAGGGCCCCCTCGATGCCCATGGGCACCCTGTTGCCTACCCCCGGTTTACAAGAATGCCCGTCAATATCTTTAGCATCTGCTTGAACCACAAGTAAATTTTTTCCAACCACAACAGCAAGGTCTATGATTATAGTCTTCCATTCCTCAAAGGGATACAAAGAAGGAGGTGTGGATTTGTTCTTCATAGTGCCCAAAGACAGGACAAGAACCAGTGGAAGCTTTGTAGAGGAAGATCTAACCTTGAAATAAGGGGAAAAATCCTGATTTTGAGGGGGGAAAATATATTTATTAATTAGATAGATAGATAGATAGATAGATAGATAGATAGTCCTCGCTTAACAACCACAATTGGGACTGGAATTTCAGTTGCTAAGCAAAGTGGTCATTAAGCAAATCTGGCCCGATTTTACAACCTTTTTTGCGGTGGTCATTAAGCGAACAATCGTTAAGTGAACCACATGGTTGTTAAGCGAATCATGCGGTTCCCCATTGATTTTTCTTGCCAGAAGCTGGCCAGGAAGGTCGAAAATGGGGATCACGTGACCATGGGATGCTGCGATGGTCATAAATGTGAACTGGTTGCCAAGTGCCTGAATCGTGACCATGAGACCACAGGGGACACTGCGACGGTCATAAATGTGAGGACCGGTCGCAAATCCGTTTTTTCAGCCCTGTCATAAGTCCAAGCTGTCACTAAATGCGTTAAGCGAGGACTACCTGTATATATAATTTTTATTAAGAATTTTGATTATAATAGTAAACTCTAATACAAACTAAAGAAAAGAGATTAGAGAGGAGTAAAAAGTGCAAGGAAAAAGAAAGAAAAAAGAAAAGGAAAAGAAAAGGAAGAATATAATAAAGGAAGAGAAAAGAAATATATAAAGAAGTGACTTCCAACCTTCACCACAAGTATAAACAAATTTAGTAAATCTTCACCCTCTCTAACGTTACAAACATTTATCTCTTCATCCCGTATCCCATCTCTTATCCGTAAATAAATCCTTAAAACATCAACTTTTCAGTCCTGGTGTCAGCAGAAAGTCCATTAAAGGGTAGCCAGAAGTCCGTTCAATCATGTCTGATTCTCGGAGCCTGCCTGGACAAGTCCCTGCAGTTTTCTTGGCAAGGTTTTTCGGAAGTGGTTTGCCATTGCCTCCTTCCTAGGGCTGAGAGAGAGTGGCTGGCCCAGGGTCACCCAGCTGGCTTCGTGCCTAAGGCCGGCAGGACTAGAACTCATGGCCTCCCGGTTTCTAGCCCGATGCCTTCACCACGACACCAAACTGGATCTCATTTTATTTTTAAATTTTATATCTATTTTCATACCCAAATATAAAACGCGGTCAAACCGAGCCAGATGAGCACTGTTACTTTTCAGGCTTCGAGTTCGAGCCAAACACAGCCAAACACGGCGAGGAAGCGCTTGCTCCATCTCAGGGTTCATGTGCCGCTCTTGAAACTGGCTTCCTCGCTGGTTAATCAACTCGGGTTCGAGTTGATTAATCTACTCAAGGAGCTTATTGTCTCTCCAGATTGAAAAGAGATTCCCCCCCAGGGCACCTCCTGCACGAGAACAAAGGGCAGAGGAGAGAGAAATAAATGGTCAGGCCACGTGCTGCAGTGGCATTGCGGGAGGGGGGGGGAGAAGGGGATGGATTTGCACCCAAATAAACACCCATCTGATTTCCCCAGGTTTTCCTGGGGAACCAGCAGCTCTGCAAACTCTACTCCTTATCGCTGCTGCCCAGCTCCAAACAAACGGGAGGGGCTTTTAATTCTGTGCCCCCCCCCCCCGTTTTTAATTATAACCTCATTCCCTTCCCACCCCTCTGGGAAATGATTTATTTATCAGGGTTGCCTTTGGGCTGCCTCTTTCTCTGGGGGAAGAGATAAGAAGCCTGAATTGGGGGGGGTGAGGGGGGGGAAGAGTCCGAGAGATTAAAGCGGGGGGGGGGGTATCATTTGCTTAAATTGCCTTCCCTGTATCTCTCTCTTTTCCCCCCACCACCGCGCATTCAGGATTTACCAGCCGTTTCCATTGCTGCTAATTCAATAACCTGCTATATAATTATTCCATAATAAACTACTATTATCCGAACATTCGCTCAACAGCTGTGATTGCCTCCGAGCGCAGGAAGCAGGGCTCCCCCCGGGGGGGGGGGAAGTGGGGCAGCTTCGGCGAGGGGGCGGCATCCTATTAAGCCCATCCTCCACCAGAGGATTTGGCAGGAGCGAAGAAAAAGCAAACCCCGTCTCTCTCTCTCTGTCTATATATCTGCTGATAATACAGGTTTGTAAACCAGAAACCGACTAATCGCCTCTGGTGAGTAAAGATCACCTCCAGCCTGCGGAGCACAAAAGCTTTTGTACAAAGCAGAGAAACAAATCAGCGGGTCTCTTCTTCTTCCTTTCGGGGTTTTCTTTTTTCCACGGCTGATCCTAGATTTGTGGGGGGGCGGCCTTGGGGGGGGGGGGGGAGGCAGCTGCCTAACCTTTGTCGGCTACAATTTGCACAGCGCGTTTGGACGGCAGCAATTCCCGGAAAACACCACGGAAGGGGCCCGGATGGTTCCCATTTTACAGGTGGAGAATTTAACTTCTTCTTTTATCTATCATGGAGGCGACCGAATTCACAGGATCCTAACTGCCCACCGCTACAAAAATATTCTTGCTAACACCGTTTTCTACTTTTCTTCCTGTAGACATGAGCTGGCGGGGCGGGGCGGGGCGGGGGGGGGAACGTGAGACGGCGACTGAACCCCGACCCGCAGGTTCCTGCTTTAAATCTGTTCCCGGCTCCGAGTATTGAAAAGCAGCCTTGGGTGAGATTCCAAAGGTATCTAACCGAAAGACTTACCTGCTCATCAGCTTCTACAGCCCAGCATTCTCCAGGTGTGCAAAATGTCAGCTCTTAAAACACCAGCCTGGCCCATCTAGAGGGCAGCAGATCAAGGGAAGGCTATTTTAGACACAGGTCAAGTCTTGCCGTCTTCCAAATGGTTGGCGGGAAGAAGGGATGGATTTAAGCCAGAGAGTGCCCCAGGGAAGGACAAGAACCAACAGGTGGAAGCTGTTTAGAGAGGCAGATCCAAACTCAGGAGGAGGAGGAATTTCCTGATCTTGAGAGCTATGAAGCAGAAGACCAGCCTGCCTCCTGGAGTCTTGGGGACAGCCATTTGTCCCTCCCAACCCAATGATTCCAGTCCAATGCCAGATGCCTCCAGGAAGCTCATAAGAACACAATACAAGGATGCTGAGGAACTGGAAAGAGTGTAGAGAAGAGCAACAAAGGTGTAGAAGGGCCTTCAGGCTAAATCCTATGAAGAACGATTGGATATATTTGGCCCAGAGCTTTCCGAACTGTGTGTCGCGACACGTTAGTGTGTCGGCTGCAGTGTCTGGGTGTGTTGCGGCGGCAGCTGCTGCCTCCGAGCCCTGCCAGGACTCCGCGCAGGTCCTAGTGCCTGCCTTGTGCCCTGCTGTAAGAGTGTGTTGCGAAATGATGCATGTCTAAAAAGTGTGTCACCAACATGAAAAGTTTGGAAAGCTCTGATAAAGAAGAACCAAGAGCTGTCCACAGTGTTAAAACTAGACAAAGCCTGTTGCCTCCTCTTGCACTGACCAGCTGCATCTAACTTTTCTTTGCATTGGCATAATGTCTCATCCAATCAAACCTATGTTTGGCTGATCAAGGCTAAGCAGTTCACTCATCTGAAGCCTTCCTATACTAGCAATTCAGAGCAATGGCAAGTGCCTGCCTTGTGCCGAGCTGCCTCCAAACCTGCCCTGCCAGGATTCCGCGCAGGTCCTAGTGCCTGCCTTGTGCCCTGTTGTAAGAGTGTGTCGTAAAATGATGCCCGGCTGTAAGAGTGTGTCGCGAAATGATGCATGTCTAAAAAGTGTGTCACCAACACGAAAAGTTTCGAAAGCTCTGGTTTAGCCTAAAGAAGAGAAGGCTAAGGGGAGACACGATCGCTGTCTTCCAAGCCTTGAAAGGCTGTGGAAGGGGTGAGGGGGTGAATTTATTCTTGGTAGTGCCTTAGAACAGGAGAAGAACGAGCGGGTGGAAACTTTGAGAGATCCAGCCTTGAAATAAGGAGGAATTTCCTTACGGGGAGAAATATCAAGTGAGGGAACAGCCTGCCTCTTGAAGTCATAGGGGCTCTGTCCCTGGAGCTTTTCAAGCCAAGTCTGGGCAGACGTTTGTCTGGGATGGCCAGAAGGTTGGACTAGATGGCCTCCAAGGTCCCTTCCCACCCAATGATTCCATGATTCCATAGACGAATGTGGAAAAGCAGGAGGACAGGCAAGGAAAAACCGCACAAAACCCAATTTGGGGCTCCAGCTGCAATTTTGGCTACGACTCAATCAAAAGCCATCAGCGCCACTGCAGAGTAGGTCAAAGTAGCAAGTTGCATTTCCACGCTAGTGCTGGTGAACATGCACCGACATGACACACGCCTGACACACGCCTACGTGTACGAGAGCTGCTGGGGATTTAGCCAAGAGGCCTGGATTCTGGAGAGCGGTGGCCGGGCCAACAGCTCCTCACCTCTTCCAAAAGCCGCCTGTAAAAGGCCAGGCTTGGTCTGGTGAATAACATCTTTACAGCGAGCACAACCCTCATAAATACACGGATTCTTCAAGATAAAAGTTTTTGGAGAGGCCTGGGGTGGGGGATGGGGAGAGAAATTAATTCAGTTCCTGGTTCTTTGCTGGTCCAAAATGCCTCCTACTTACTTTCCAAACTGCTAAACCTTCGCTTCTTTCTAGCCAAGAGCAGCAACAGAGGGTCTGTCCGAGCTCACCCAACGTGGAGCCCTCGGACCCGTTTTCAGTGCTTTGGGAGGGATTCAAACACCGCCAGGCACACGGCTGGGAGCTGTCGGCTGGGAGCTGTCGGAGGCCTGCAAATCTCGACATGCCCCAAATTGAGAGAGAGTTCACAACCGAGTCGAGCAAAACTGCCAGAAAAGGGTGCCTGCTGGTTATTGCAAAATAAACATGAAAAAGGAAAAAAGGAAGAGGCCCCTTGGGCTGTTTTGGTGGCTTCCACCACCCCCCACCCTCACCGGCTGCACACTTTCAGGATCATTCAGAAAACATAAAGCACCTGTTAGCTGCACAGCCACCAGACGCCCGGCAATCAAGATGGGATAACTGCAGGAAGAAGCCATCGACTGCACGTAATTTTGGAAGCCAACACGGCTGGGGACTATACTATTTAGGCGTGAAGTTCTGAAGCCCCTACTTTGATGAGCAAAGCAAAAATAAAATAAAATACAATACAATAACCCACACCCAGAGAAGCAGGAAACAGTGCTAGATAAACTGTCAGGCAAGAAAGAATATCTGAATCACGGAACCATCAAGGAAGAAACCCATCCCAACCGAGACGAGCAGGGCGAATGGCTGTATGTATATAAACCACCAGCAAACCTTCCTCCTCTTTGCACTGATGATGTTACCTAGCCTGGTAACAAAACATCTGTGGGAAAACTGCCAAGCTCAGAGAACCCCAAGAACCCAACAGTTCAACCCTGAACCACAGGTAGTCCTTACTTAACAACCATTAATTTAGTGATGGTTCGGACTTACGACAGTGCTGAAAAAACTGACTTATGACCAGTCCTCACACTTACGACCGTCACAGCATCCCCATGGTTACGTGATCACAATTTGGGTGCTTAGCAACTGGTTCGCATTTATGATCGTGGCAGCATCCTGTGATCGCCATTTTTGACCTTCCCAGCCAGCTTCTGGCAAGCAAAATCAATGGGGAACCGCATGATTCACTTAACAACCACGTGGTTTGCTTAATGGGCGTGGTGATTCGCCTAACGACCACCACAAAAAAGGTCATAAAATCAGTTCAGATTCACTTAAGCATCCGAAATTCCAGTCCCAATTGTTGTCGTTAAGTGAGGGCTACCTGTATATGCATTCTCTACTATTAGATAAATTTATTTATTTTATTATTTAAATTTATATCACCGCCCATCTCCCCCAACGGGGAACTCTGGGCGGTTTACAATAAAATCAATAATTAAAAACATATAAATATAAAATTACACTCATATTAATATAGGCTGACCATATTTCAGGATGGCAAAACGGAACGGGGTCTTATGTAATATTCCGTATTCATGAAAAAGATGGGTCCCCGCCCCCTGGTCCACACGATTGGCTCCTGCCTGCAAACCCCGCCCCGCGGTCCGTGTGGTTGGCTCCCGCATGCAAACCCCGCCCCCCAGTCCACGCTCCGGCTCGGATCCTCCTTCCGCGCCATTCCCACCGGGTTTGAAAAACGGGACAAAATTGAGACTTTTATGAAAACGATGGGATGGTTGAAAAATGCTAAAAAAACGGGACTGTCCCGTTCAAAATGGGACGTATGTTCAGCCTATATTAATAATATACATTCTACAATATAAATAGAATAAATGAGTATAAAATCAAAGGGATGATAAAATCTCAGATAATAGGGAGGGCACTACGGCGCCAGCCACCCCCAGGAGGAACTGTTACTTTTCCCCTCCCAAGCAAGGCGGCGTGATGATAAAATAAGATAAAATAAGATTAAGATTAAAAAATTGTTGCAGGCTAAGATAGGCTTTGCTTTGAAAATGATTCAGAAGTTCTTAGGTTCTCGCTCCAGTGTAAGCACATCCCCTGTCTACTGTCCACCGAAGCAGCTGTGTGTGTGTTTCTTTCAGGTTCCTGTGAAAAGAGGCAGCTTCTTTGAAAGCCACGAGCTGACCTACAGTATGTAAGCAGCCTCGTCTTTTTCCGTCTGAAGCACGGCAAGGCTACCTCCACGCAGGTTCAGAAGCTCTTCTTCCAAATAAATGTCAACGTGAGCACAGCCCTATGATTTATCAACCAAACAGGGAGAGTGGAGAATGGGAAGTTGAAAGAGAAATGGAGGGGACGTTGCAGAGAGAAGAGACAGAGAGAGAGTGAAAGAATGGGAGGAACACACAGCCGGCCCACAAAGAAAGCATGGTAAAACCAAGACATATATTTTGACTTAACGTGATGCCTTCGTGAAAACTACATCTGCAAACAACAGAGACACTGACCACACATGATTTTGCCTAGTCCAGCATGTTGTGTGAAGGTAAGCTGCTGGGCCCTTGCGGAGAACACAACTGTGTCTGCCAGTTGCCGACCAGGGGCCAAGCTATGCAGGCTGGAGGATCTGGCAGACCATCTTGCCACGACAGAATTAGGGTCATCAAGGGAGAACGTAGGAAAAGTGCCGTAAGTCGACCCAGATGATCAGCAGGCTGTAAATCTCTGGAGCTTCAACCGTTTTCCCCAGCTCAGCTTTGAATGCCGAGTTGGGGAAGCTGCTCCAGAACTGCCAAGTTGGAATGGTTCTTTAAGGCCATCTAGGCCAGACCCTGCTCAGTGCAAGAATCCAGATTAAAATCCCAGACCGACAGAGATCTAGTTATACCGTGAGGGACAACCCAGCATCACCCTAGACCAGGGGTCCCCAACCTGTTTGGCGCCAGGGACCGGTTTCAAAAGACGATTTTTCCGCGGACCGGGGGAACGGGGTTTCCGTGGACTTGGGGGGCAGGGTTTGCGGGTGGGAGCCAATTGCGTGCACTGGGGGCGGGGTTTGCGGGGGGGAGCCAATCACAAGCACCGAGGGGTGGGGTTTGCGGGCAGGAGCCAATCGCGTGGAAAGGGGCGGGGTTTGCTGGCGGGAGCCCCGCGGCCCAGTTCCTAACAGGCCACGGCCCACAGGTTGGGAACCCCTGCCCTAGACTATGCCTCCATTCTCAAACGCTTTCTGTTAGGGAGCTTTTTCAGCATTCAGCCAGAATCTCCCTTCCTGTATCTTAAGTCCGTGATTCCATACCCTGCGCTCTGGAACGAGAGAGAACAGCTCTTGCTCTTCCTCTGTGTGATGTCATTCTAGGCGTTTGAACAGTTTTTTCGTCTCTAAGCTAAGCATGACCACTCCTTCAATCTCTCTGCGCAGGATTTAGTTTCTTTTCCCAATAATCTGCATTGCCCATTCCCAAATCTGTTGCAATTTCTCTGAGTCCTTCTTTAAGCGTCATGCACAGATCGGGACATACAGGTAGTCCTCAGTTAACGACCACTCGTTCAGCGACCGTTCGAACTTATGATGGTGCTGAATGAGTGTACTTATGACCGGTCCTCGAAGTTGCAGCCATCGCAGTGTCCCTGCGGTCACGTGATCGCGATTCGGGTGCTCAGTAACTGGCCTGCATTTCCGACTATCCCAGCATCCCATGGTCACATGATCATGATTTGCGACCTTCCCTGCCAGCTTCCCACAAACAAAGTCAATGGGGAAGCTGCCAGGAAGTCAGAAGTTGTGGTCACGTGAGGTCCTCGCTTAACAACCCGTGGTGATTTGCTTAATGATAGCAACAGGGACCTGCCAGAACTGCCATCTCTAAGCGGTGTGGTCATTTACGACTTTGCTGCTTAGCAATGGAACTTCTTATCCCAATTACCGTCTTTAAGCGAGGACTACCTGTAGTATTAAGGTGAAGTCTGGCAAGTGGAGAATAAAGTGGAACAATTACTGTACTTCCCCAGATTCAGAAATTAGACTTCTGTTGATGCAGCCTAAAACCGCATTTGCCTTTTCTGCAGCTTCATCACCTAGCGGGCTCATGGTCATCTTATAACCAAACACTTATATAAAACAGGATGAAGCTTACACCTCTTGGTGTAACCTTTCGAGGCAGAATGGATTCAGAAAGGCAGAAAGTGGTTGAAAATTTCACACAGCCTTTCTTCAACAAAACATTTGCCCGCCCTCCCCCCCCACCCCCAAGTTTGGAAGGACACCCTGACTGTTTGCCTCCTATGATTCAGGGCAGCCCCACAAGATATCCTTCCCAATTCCATGTTCGGCAAACATTTACTGAGCTAAATAAATCGAGCCAGCAAGCATCAAATAAATAACTCTGTGCCTGAGGCATAGATTGCTTGTGGAATTGATACCTACACATTCTGTTACAAAACACAAGCGTCGAAGCAACGAATGAAACAAACTGCAGGGGTGGAGAAATCCACCCCCGCTGCCAAGCCTGCATCTTGCCGCTCAATGCCGAACCACACACAACCCCCGAGGCCACACCAATACGCACACAGTGCCCCCCTGTCTCCGGATTAAACAGATTTTAAACCCAAATGTTGGTAAGAAACAAAATTAAGAATTTGGGGGCTAACTGTACTATGGGTACTATTAATTGGGCTCTACCCGTTTTTTAAGGCAACTTGCAGGTTTGGGGGTGGGCAATAAATCTGAACTGGGACTCGTGGGCTGGTTAACCCTTTGTGGTCGGTAATTCCTGCAGACTGGATGGAGGTGGGTTTTGCTCCTAGGTAAAGGTAAAGGTTCCCCCCGCACATTTGTGCAGTCGTGTCCGACTCTAGGGGCCGGTGCTCATCTCCGTTTCTTAGCCGAAGAGCCAGCATTGTCCGAAGACGCTTCCACGGTCATGTGGCCAGCATGATGCACGTGGAACGCTGTTACCTTCCCACCGAAGTGGTACCTATTCATCTACTTGCATTTGCATGCTTTCGAACTGCTAGGTTGGCAAGAGCTGGGGCTGGTGCGCGAGATCACTCCGTCACGCGGGGCTAGGGATTCGAACCTCCGAACTTGTGATCTTCCGATCGACAAGCCTGGCGTCTTACCCGCTGAGCCACCACGCCCCTCTTTGCTCCTAAAAACCCAGCAAAAACCCTTTGCTCCAGTGGGACTCACCTCCCGCCCCCCATCCGCATGCAAACAGCAAACTAAGGGGCCCGAACCAGATTGGCTCTCCCCTTGCAATTATTTTCAGAAGACATTCTTGGAATTGCATTGCCTGCATTTTATTTAGCCCTTCATGGCAAGCCCTCCAAATAAATGGAGGCCTGGTTGGGATGGATCTGGAGAAAGGCTGGGTCCCCTCGAGACTGGACTATCGGTCAGTCCGTAATTCTTCCTCCGGATTCATTTTGTCATATAAACACATACAAAATGAGTGCAGTTAAATCAGAAGTGTCAACATCCCAGTGGCCACAAGAGGGCAGGAAAGAGTTTTCTGTGTCTCTCTGCTGCCCCCGTCGTGGCCACTTGGATATGGCAGCCCGTATAAAATAAGAGATTCAAAGAGCACCATTATACTCCGCTTTTTAAAATGAGGAATGGCATTGGTGGGGGATGGAAGTAATCTTATTTTTCATTTGCAGCAATGTTGTCAAGCAGAATCAGTAATTCATTGAGTGACTGGTGCCTCCCTGCAGTTGTTTTTTCTTTGGGACACAGTTGGAAAAACTTCCTGGTTGCCATTCAAAGGGACTCCAACTTCCATCGCTGCCATATAAAATATATAAAACATCCCTGGTAGATAAAACAAAGGAGGGCATTGATGTGGGACTATGGGGTTTATAAACACATCTGGACAACAGCAGGCTGGGAAAGACTGATTAAAGGTGCTTTCACGAATACATATAATTACAGTCCAGATTTAGTTGCATATGTAATCTGTGATTTTATGGAGAGCAGTAGATTAAATTTGAGCCTGCGGGCATAAGGAATAAAGCTGAACCACAAATGATTATGTGAGAATGGGCAGCAGAGAAATTGAAGAAGAAAATAACTTTCTTTATTTTACCCAGACTGTTTATCGGACTTTTTATTCTTTCAGGCCAGGAGAGAAAGCAGCGCTGGGCTTCCACTTTTAACGTTCGCCTTGGGGGGAAAATCTATTCACCTTGGGCGACCAAACCTGGCTGGCCCCTTCAACCAAGTTCCCTGAACTTTCGGTGACCAATGCTGGGGCTTAAGGAGTAAAAGAAATTGAATAATCTGCAATGCTGACCAAATCACATTTCCCCCCCGCCAGCCGGGATATATTAGCGCCATTTATTAAAGAACTGCATCCCATTACAATTTAGAATCCAGAGAGATTAAAAAAAAGACATATTATCTGCTTTTTAATGCTTGTAAGGAGCGGCTTCATAAAAAAAATAGTCGCAGTAAAAAAAAATAGTTAAAATGCTCCATAAACTTTAGTGCATTATTGAAATATATTCGCTGCGGACAAAGGATCCACCTCTGCACAGGGGGGGGGGGGGAGGGAATTTTGTGCAAATCGTTAGAAAATGAAACTCTTAAAAACAGACACACACACACACAAACTCACCACACTTCACAGTAGAAAGATGCTGATCGACATCAATTCTGGAATACCATCAGTATGAACAAGAACCAAATGACGATGAACGGGTGGGACTTATGCAAATGATGCTCTTCTGGGAGCCAATGAGAGGAGAAAGGAAAAATAAAGACCCAGAAACCTAGAAATCCATCCATAATTTAGAGTTACACAATCACTGGCCTCCAGGACCCCTACATTTGTTACTCCTGAGCACATCTTTCTCCTTCCATTTCTACCATTGCACTTTGCTTCTATGGGAAAAGTCATGCCTTTGATGGGATTCGCTTTGTGGCTCTTGGCTCTGATCTCCCACAAACTGTTGGGAGGTGGGTAAGGGAAGCTGTACCTTTAAATCAGCGTTTTTCAAATCAGGCCACTTTAAGATGGGTGGACTTCAACTCCCAGAATTCCCCAGTTAGCCCGGCCTTTGCCGAGAGTTCTGGAGGTTGAGTTCCCCAATCTGGAAGTTGTCATGGATGAGACATAACCGATTTAGACAACGAACCAGTTTTTTGTCTTTGCAAAATGCATTATTTGGGTTCGTCTGATGCAGTGTTTTTCAAAGTTTAAGATATGTGGACTTCAACTCCCAGAATTCCCCAGCCAGCATGGAAAGGTCCCCGGAACTTCCTGCCACTAGATTCATATTCAACAAAGAACCCTGGGACTAACCCAGTGTTTTTCAACCTTGGGAACTTTAAGATGGGTGGACTTCAACCCCCAGAATTCCCCAGCCAGCACGCTGCTACAAGATGCTATTGCAACGACCACGGGCCAGTGCTGGGGTTTGAAGGCGTTTGCCACGCGCATCCGCAAGGCAGCCCCTTCGCCTGGAAGAAGCTAATTTAAGCTCCTCAAAAGCTATTCCTAGAGATGCAAAGCCAGCTGGGCGGCCCACCCAGAAGCCAGGGTCGACATCCACACCTTTTCCCCTCTTTATAAAAAGATTAGCAGGGACTCGGATCTGGGGAATCCTATTTCCTCTACTCGAAGGGAGACACACGCAGGGCTGCAAAACTGAACCCGATACCCCCTTTCATCCCCTTCAACCCCCAGAGCCCCGTCTCCCAGCGAGCCCAACCCAGGTCTTTGGCGCCTCATGGATGCCAAGCTCTGCGGGCGATTTGTCTTTTGCTTTCGGAGAACACCACCCCTGCCCGCCCCAAAGAAACCCCTGCCTGCCTGCCAGCCAGGCCCTGCAATATAACCAATGGCGATCTGGAGAGGGAGAGGGAGGGAGGGAGAAGGGAGGCAGAGGAGGGGGAAGAGGAAAGAGAGAAAGGGGAAAGGGAAGGGTAAATGGATAGGGAAGGGAAGGGGGTAAATGGATAGGGAAGGGAAGGGAAGGGAAGGGAAGGGAAGGGAAGGGAAGGGAAGGGAAGGAAAGGAAAGGAAAGGAAAGGAAAGGAAAGGAAAGGAAAGGAAAGGAAAGGAAAGGAAAGGAAAGGAAAGGAAAGGAAAAAGAAGGAGGGAAGGACAGGGAGAGGGAGAGAGAAGCAATGGGAGAAAGGGAAAATAAAGAGGGATGTCCTTTGAATTGAGCATAGATTCTGGTGATTTCATGGATGTAAATTTCTTGGCAATAATACAGAAGTGGTTTGCTCTTGCCTCCTTCCAGGATCTTTCTCAATTTTTCTGTCTAGTCAACAAGGCTGGGATCACCTGGTGGTCTCCCTTCCAGGCGTCCAATAGAGATTAAAGGTTTTTAAAAACTCTTGTCCAGGAGCAGCATTCCATGATGCATTCTGAAGGGGCAGGATTACGTTTCCCTTCACACCCTGGCTGCAGCCACACACTTTTCCCTTTTTTTCTGGCTTCCTACAATACGTTAGCCTATCAATTAGACAATCTGGGTTCCAGCTTCGCATATTACGCAAACACAGCTGCTGGGTCTGCCTGACAGTTTTGCAAGTTGTGTGAACATGCTAATAAACACACATCCACAGCCTACACCCTCTGTGATTTACCTGCGTTCCCATGGCCCACCCTTCGTTAAGTCCCTTTTAACAGATCGACAAAGTTTGGTTACTAACTCAAAATGGTAGAATGCCAAAAAGACAGCTAAAAAAACTTTTCCTGGATTCCCACAACCCCACTGAATCACAAACGATCCAATTCAATTTTAGCCTGGCCTAGCGAGTTGTGTGAACCCAGTCAACCAGTGTCAGAGGGGGGTGGGTTGGAATTTCTTTCAAAAATGTTCCCAATGCCTGCGTTTATCATAAGAGGCCTACTTCCCTTCTGTCTTTACCATGCCAAGCAAGCATCCTATTCCCAGCCCACTGTATCCTAATGCTAAACTGGGCAGATTGTACTTTATACATGCTCAGAGGAAACTGTGGGAGGGAGGGAGGGAACTCCGCAAATCGTACAGCAGTTTTGTGGAAAATAGATCTCAGGAGTCCAAAATTAATAGGGACAGATAACTGGGGAAGGTGCATCTGTTCTCTGAAATTCTAAGAAATTGGTATTCTTATCTTTTCACAACAGCCTTGCAAGGTGGGCTCAGGTGAGAAAAACTGATCAAACGCCAAGTCATGGCTTCCAGGAGTGGGGTTTGAATCTGGCTCTCTCTGCTCCAAAATTGTTCAAGCCAATTGAGTTCACTGGTTCAAGGACAGACACCCATTTTTGGACCCCTTTCATATTTGGGGTTTTGAGAGATGCCGCGTGCATTCACACAAAACGGTTGTTCTGCTGGGCCATATTCATAGAACACTCCTTTTTCAGAAGGCAAATAAATAAATAAATTTGGCTAGCCCTTACTTGATTTGGGATGCTGGGAGAAGATGCACCTTATCCAAAGACATTTCTGGGATGTGGCTATTTTAATTTTTTAACCCTGCCTGAAAAGTTAGTTCGGGGTTTTATGAATGCTGTTCAACCACCAGCCTTTGCAATTCCTCAGCGGTTTTCTTCTCTGGCCAAAGAGGCTTCTGGTTTTCTGCCTTATTCTCAGCCTGCTTGAGAATTCCTTTGGCATTTCTCCGGGTGGGGATTTTGAGCCGATTTTATTGCTGGAGCTTGCAGAGGATGCGTGGGGGCTGATGCTGTTTTTGGTTTTCCACCATCAGAATTTCACCCAAATTCTCTTCTACTCTGAACAGAAGTTCCAAAGATTTTCTTTTGACTAATTCAGTGTTTCTCAACCATGGCCACTTTCAGAGGCGTGGACTTCAACTCCCAGAATGCCCCAGCCAGCATGCTGGCTGGGGAATTCTGGGAGTTGAAGTCCACGCCTCTGAAAGTGGCCAAGGTTGAGAATTGAATGAGACTGGGCAGGGGGTAAAAAACAATAGGAGATTCCTGCCTTTTCCTTCCAAATAAAAAAAAAGAAAATACCCCTCCATGAAAGCCCTTTTCCCGTTCTCAACACCCCCAATCCTTCTGTGCCCAGCTGCCACTTTCAAAAGCATCTTTCTCTGCTCCACGCTAATGCAAAATTTCCTCCCCCATTTCTGCCCAATTAGCTGCACGGAGCTGTTCTGAAATGGGTTGTGAAGGCTGTTTCAGATAAATGCATATAAAATCAGGCGACATAAGGCCCGGAGCATGACGCAAGGAATGCCTGGATGTTCGCAACAGTTCCAACTTACGGGGGAAGGGGTGGCTTTGCTGCAAAAATGTTGGGGGGGCAGAGATTTTGATACCCCCCTTCCCTATGTTTTAAGGACATCCTCCACCATTGCCATTTATAGTATAATTCTAATATATCATTTCTGGTATATATACTGTATATTATAGTACAGGATTGTATCATAGCTTACATTTTAAAACATCTTTCTTTTTAGTGGTGGGGTTTGCAAGAATTCTAGCTTTCAACACTGGGCCTCTGAAGCCATCTTTTGAAAAACGTTGTGTGTGTTTGTGTGTGTTTGTGTGTGTGTGTGTGTGATCCCTTTGTTTTGTTTCTTTTTTAAGCCATTAACTCCCCTGGATCATTCTATTGCAGGTAGTCCTCGACTTACAACCATTCATTTACCGACCATTCAAAGTTACAGTGGCGCTGAAAAAAGTGACTTGTGGCTGGTCCTCACACTTACAACAATCACAGACTCCCCGCAGTCACATGATCAAAATTCGGGTGCTTGGCAACCGGCATGTATTTATGACAGTTGCAGTGTCCCAGGGTCACGTGATCACCATTTGCGACCCTCCCAGCTGGCTTCCAACAAGCAAAGTCAATGGGGGAAGCCAGATTCGCTTAATGACCATGTGATTCACTTAACTACCACAATGATTTGCTTAATGGCCATGGCAAAAAAGGTTGTAAAATCGAATGTGACTCACTTAACGACCGCCTCATTTAGCGATGGAAGTTCTGGTCCCAATTGTGGTCGTAAGTCGAGGACTACCTGTTATCCCGTTATTCTAAGCCCTGATCAGAATATACAAATGAGAAGGTGTAAAATAAATTGTTCTGAATCAAGCCCACACTCATTCATTTCTGATGAATGAGGGGGACAAATCACCAGCCTTGCTAATAGGCCCACAATAGCTATTAATCTGGTTTGGTTAGCGGAGAAGGATCACCTGCACAGAATTTCTGGTCCCCCTAGGTTACTAGATACTTTGCACAGAGACGTTTTAGCTTATTATTCTTATTAATTATTATTAAATTTCTATGACCGCCCATCTCCCCCTCAAGGAGGGATTCTGGGCAGTTTAAAAGGCTTATCCTTTTTAGTTTGCTTTTAATTGTTAGCCGCCCAGAGTCAGGCAATTGAGATGGGCGGCCATAGGAATTTAATAAACAAACAAAGAAATCAAAATAACCTTTGCCAGATTACCCTTCTCTAGCCTCCGAACTGGCTTCCTCGTTCACGGTGGGATGGTACAGAAAGTTGGGTTGGCCTGTTTATTTATTGCCGTGTTTTATCCCACCACCATCTGAATCGGCTCTCGACAGTAGAGTGTCGTGAGTTCACATCTCCCAGGACAAAACAGCCAAGGGAACCCGGTGCCCATCTGAAGGAAGGCTGAAATCCAAACTCTGTGTGTGTCTGTGTGTGTCTGTGTGTTTGTGTGTGTGTGTGTGTGTGTGAGTGTGTTGTTTTTCTCCTCTTTCTCTCCTCTTCCCCCCAGACTGGAGTTGGTAACCTTTTAATTTTTACAAGACACAGACCGTTCTTGTGCAGTTTTGAACATTGCTTGCAAACAAAGCATCCTATCTAAAAATATACTCCTGGCACATCAGGGCATTTCTTAAGAGAAGGGGCAAGCTAGAAGTACCAACCGCACAGCACGGCAAAAGTACATTGATTAAAATAGCTTTGGGATGTTAAAAAAAAAAGGCAAAACAAAACACGCACAAGCACACACCTACAGAAACACGCAAGGAGGACACGCAATCCATCGCAACTACAATCCCATCAACTAAGCTTGAGTCTCTTCCACTCACTCCCCTGCCCATTTACCTAAAGCAGGGGTGGGCAAGGTCAGGCCCGCGGGGCTCCCGCCCGCAAACCCCGCCCCTTCCACGCGATTGGCTCCCGCCCACAAACCCCGCCCCCCAGTGCTTGTGATTGGCTCCCACCCGCAAACTCTGGCCCCCGATCCGCGGAAATCCCAGAAACCTCGTCCCCCACCCCTCCGGTCCCCGGTTATAAATATCCAAATGGCCCTTGGCAGAAAAAAGGTTCCCCACCCCTGACCTAAAGGAACACCTGCATTTTACGAAAGACTCTCATTCATACCCCAAGTCAAAATGCAACCTTTTCAGAAGATCCAATTTCAACAGGGTCCCCCGATGGGGGAGATGGGTGGTAATACAAATTTAAATAAATAAATAAATAAACTCAGTGGGGCACAGCCAAAAAGCATGTTTATAAGGAAGTTAATAAGGGAGAGATGCAGGTTTATTTAAAAAAGTGGGGGATTACTGCGGCAAGATTGCTATTTGCACAGAGAAGGAAAGATCTGACACTCCCCATCATGGAGGAATGGTTGGTGAAGTTGACAGATTTTGCTGAAATGGATAAATTGACTTCTTTGATTAGAGAAAAGACACTACAGGTAGTCCTTGCTTAACGACCACAATTGGGACTGGAATTTCGGTTGCTAACCGAAGCGGTCATTAAGTGAATCTGATCCGATTTTACGACCTTTCTGTGACAGTCATTAAGTGAATTACTGTGGTCATTAAGGGAACCAGGTGGTCATTAAGCGAATCATGTGGTTCCCCATTGATTTTGCTTGCTAGAAGCCGGCCGGGAAGGTTGAAAATGGTGATCACGTGACCACAGGACGCTGTGACGGTTATTTATCCATCCATCCATCCATCCATCCATCCATCCAACTTCTATCACCGCCCATCTCCCCCCAAAAGGGGTCTGGGCGGTTTACAACATAAATGCGAACTGGTTGCCAAGCGCCCAAATTGTGATCATGTGACTGTGGGGACGCCGCAATGGTCATAAGTGTGAGGACTGGTTGCAAGGGTTTTTTCCAGCATCGTCGTAAGTCCGAACCGTTACTAAACAAATGGTTGTTAAGTGAGGACTGCCTGTATCTACATTTACTGCTGACTGCAAGCGCCTTATGGACTTTTTGCATAACAATGAAAAAAATGAACTTGTGATTTATGGTTTTGATGATTAGACAGGACAGATTATAGAAAGAAGAGTAATATGATGTATTGTTAGAGAGAGAGGTTAAAATATATTCTACTTATAACTGCCATGAAGAATATCGGAAGCCGCTTCCTTATATATTTCTTTTCTTTCTTTTCTATTTTTCTTTAACTTTTTTCTTTTCTTGCACTTTCTGCTTTTTCTTTGATTTCCTTCGTTTTCCCTTTAGTTTCTTACTTCATATTAATTTCTGTTAGTTTTTATCTTCTTGTTTAAAAGCTTTAATAAAAATTATATTAAAAAAAGGGGCAGGGGGAATACACGGATTCTGGAGGATGCAATTGCTTGGATTAAGGAAGTTGAAGGAGGGGGAAAAATAGAGGGATGGGAGTGATTTCTCCAAGTTCGGAAATCAAACCAGTTCTATCTGGGGTCCAACCAGGAGCAGGAGTCAAGAGAGCGCGGATCCAGGCCAAGAAGTGGACAACAGAGGTTTTTTCATTATTTTGAGACCGACGGAGGGAGTTATCCATCAAACCAAAGGTATTTCACAGCAGGAATGCGAGGGGGTAATCAAAAGAGATTAGGAAGGGAGCGGAAACAGGGCCAAAAACAGGGCCAAGAGATTTTTCTTGGCAGTTTGCAGCTCCAGTTGCTAAAAATCACGTATCTACCCTGCTGCCCAAAGAAAATCCAGTTGAAAATCCCCCCCGCATCGATACCCCAAGTCAGAAATCAGAAAGTTCTCTTTGAGATGGAGATTGTGAATGGACAAGCACACATATTACATTCCTCAGAGGCTGTCCCATTCACTAAGCATGTGCAATCCATAAACAAGATTGAGAATCGCTGCTGAAGCCCCCTTTGCTCCCTGCCTCACTAAGGACTAGAAACTTGTGCTGATAATCTCTGCTATAGCCCCCTGGACTATTACAATTTCACACTTTGCTCTGTGCCTCACTAAGGACTAGAAACTTGTGCTGAGAATCTCTGCTGTAGCCCCCGGGACCAGGGTTTCTCAACCAGGGTTCCGTGGCACCCTCGGGTTCCGTGAGAGGTCACTAGGGGTTCCCTGGGAGATCGCGATTTATTTAAAAAAGTATTTCCAATTCGGGCAACTTCACATTAAAGAGGTAAGTTTCATTCTTTATTTTTAGTTTAAGAACACTGTTCATGCACATAGACAGGCCTACCCAAGAAATAAATAGAATAATCTTGTAACTTCTGGCCTATATTTGAGCCTGAAGGTGCAGGGGTTCCCCAAGGCCTGAAAATATTTCAAGGGTTCCTCCAGGGTCAAAAGGTTGAGAAAGGTTGCCTTGGACTATTACAATTCCACACCTTGCTCTCTGCCTCACTAAGGACTAGAAACTTGTGCTTTTCCCTGCCTCCAAGAACAACTCCAGGAAAAGCAGAGATTCCCAAGGGATTAAACACATATACACACAGATGCACAGAATCTGCTGCCAATACTTCAGGGTTTAGTTTCTAAGCTCTTACAAAGCTTCTGTTCTCTTTGAGAGTACAGTAAATAGAAATTTGCCCCAAAGTCTTTCATTCCAGAGCGGGTCATAAATTTATGGATGCAGAGGATAGAAAAGCCAGGCTGAACAGAAACCACCAAGCCTTTGATGGTTGATGAGATGGTGTGGTGTGTGTGTGTGTTTGTGTGTGTGTGTGTGTTTGTGTGTAAGACAGAGACACACAGAGAGAGAAGAATGACACATTGTTCAGTTATGCCAACCAGGCATAATTCATCTCTAAACCGAATGCATGAATCATGGAATGAGTGATTGCATTCACATGCACACTCTAAAGTTGGCTAAAAGTGCATTTAAGCTTGCTGCTCTGTCTGGTGCCAACTCAACTCTTCCCCAGCAAGCTGTATGAACCAGATCATCCCGCTGAAGCTAGAAATTGATTTGCTTGCTTTGATGTGGCGCATAACCTCAGTACAACCAATGCTTTTGTTAACTTAGATTAAGCATGTTGTGTGAATCAGGCCAATCTCTCTCTCTCTCTCCATCCTGCTCTCATTCACTAAGCATACGCAATCCATAAGCAAGAGTTGGGAATCTGTACTGGAGCCCCCCGGCTTGACTATTACAATGCCCCACTTTGCTCTCTGCCTCAATGAGAACTAGAAACTTGTGCTTTTTCCAGACGCCCAAGAAGGACCCAAGGAAAAGCAGAGATTCCCAAGGGTTTAAACACACACACACGTCCACGCGTACATTGTACACTCTGTGAAACTATGGCTCGGTTCGGACAACATGCCCGACTTAGCTGAAACGGGACTCTGCTGTTTGTAGTTAATGTGCTGTGAGAACATGCAATTGGTGTCACCTGGGCAATACGCCCCTAACGTGGGTCTAAGGCATATGTGAGCAGAGCCGTTGTGTTTCCTTAACCCAGGTTTAAAATCAGGAGTCTGGGAATTTTGTTGTAAACTGCCCAGAGTCCCCTTGTGGGGGGAGATGGGCGGTGATATAAATTGAACAATAAATAAATAAATAAAAAACCCCTTGGCCGACTTGCCAATTTTGATGAAAGCTTTTACCCAGGAGAGCTTCTACCTTTGAATAAAATTGGCAGGTTGGCTAAGGGGTTCCCAGACTCCTCCTGATTTTTTGCCACCATAAATCAACACAGTTCTCCTCCTACAATAACCCAGGTTTAGTGCATGTGCAAAGCCAACCGATACACCGAAAAAGGGCTCGTGAAGGTGTGATCCTACCTCTACCCTTCGCCCCCTTCTCAAGGCAGATTTTTCTCCAGATGTCTGACTGTAGCCACCAACCGTACTTATTTATTTACTTCTTTATTGATACGCTTATTTTTTTCATTCAATTTCGGTGCTGCCCGACTCCAGTGGCTCAGAAAATACAGGCCTTCCGTTTAATGAATAAGACAAACGTCCTGGGCTGCACCGCACCAGAACGCCACTGACTAATTCAGGGATGAGAGATCCTGGACCTCCTTTTCTGGCTCCTGGAAACTCCTCTGGGGGAAAACCCCAAATCTCTCACCTCTTTCCAAGTGGGGGACAGGACTCGACTCACGCCTCACCCCAACGCTGGCCCACCTTTCGCTAATCAAAGAAATCAGGACTGGGGGAAACTGGTGCATTCTGGAGTCCATCTGGACCGAACCTAGGTTGGGTCTTTGACATTTGAAGAGTTGAGATTCTCTTAGAAAAAAGTTCCTTACAGCATTTGGCGGAACAAGGGAACCGTTATCTGCAGCCATCTTTTAGCCAACAGAGGAAACACAAGCCAGGATTTGGCGGAAACGTTGCTTCTGCCGAGCTCCCTAAACCAACTGAGACTAGGTTTGAAAAGAAGAAGAATGGAAGAAAGTGTTTATCTGGCTCCATCCCTGTTGGGATGCACGGTAAAAAGCGGGGGGGGGGGGGTGGTTGATCACAGGTGTGACTTTTTTGACCCCTCCCTGAAGAATCTCCAGCCACCAGGAAATGCCAGGGTTGTAGGATAGATTGAGAAGGGAAGGGAAGGGAAGGGAAGGGAAGGGAAGGGAAGGGAAGGGAAGGAAAGGAAAGGAAAAGGAAAGGAAAGGAAAGGAAAGGGAAGGAAAGGGAAGGAAAGGGAAGGAGGAGAGGGAAGGGAAGGGAAGGGAAGGGAAGGGAAGGGAAGGGAAGGGAAGGGAAGGGAAGGGAAGGGAAAGGAAAGGAAAGGAAAGGAAAGGAAAGGAAAGGAAAGGAAAGGAAAGGAAAGGAAAGGGAAGGGAAGGGAAGGGAAGGGAAGGGAAGGGAAGGGAAGGGAAGGAAAGGGAAGGAAAGGGAAGGAAAGGGAAGGAAAGGGAAGGAGGAGAGAGGGAAGGGAAGGGAAGGGAAGGGAAGGGAAGGGAAGGGAAAGGAAAGGAAAGGAAAGGAAAGGAAAGGAAAGGAAAGGAAAGGAAAGGAAGGAAAGGAAAGGAAAGGAAAGGAAAGGAAAGGAAAGGAAAGAGAAGGAAAGGAAAGAGAAGGAAAGGAAAGGAAAAGGAAAGGAAAAGGAAAGGAAAGGGAAGGAAAGGAAAGGGAAGGAAAGGGAAGGAGGAGAGGGAAGGGAAGGGAAGGGAAGGGAAGGGAAGGGAAGGGAAGGGAAGGGAAGGAAATGAGGGAAGGGAAGGGAAGGGAAGGGAAGGGAAGGGAAGGGAAGGGAAGGGAAGGGAAGGGAATAAGGCAATGGTAAACAACTTCCATACAGTTTCGAAGAAAAGTATATGGATGGTCCATATTGCATCTTGGTTCAAACAATTATGGCTGGGTTAAAAAAAAATGAGCGATGAATTGATTCGGCCCCAAATGAGGAAGAAACAATGTGCTCCTGAACTCAGCCTAGTTTGGCATCGGAATTCATGCAAGGTCAGGGGTAGGTCAGTTTGAGGATGGCCTGGATTCAAACCAGGGTCTCCCACTCCTTGTCCAGCACCTTCCAGGCTGCCCCATCCTGACTCTGGGGCTAAGAGTGGGGGGACCGGCTCGGAGGCCCCCAGGCCTTTCCCTGGCCGAGGGGGGCTGGAACCTGGGTCTCCCCATTTTACTCCAAGCTCCACTACCCCACTTTGGCTGTTAAATTAATCCCAGAGCCCATAATCCAGGGACAGGCTAAGGCGTCCTGGGTGTTGAACCCAGCAGAGGCAGGAGAAGGAATCCATCCGGGCGCTAAAGCCACACCACTCAAATTTAGGCAGCAGACAGACCAGGCTGAAGCTTCAGGACCACAAGTTGTGTGAAAACAGCCTGGATGTGGTCCCCGGCGACCCTCCCTCTCATTTTCGACGCCACCAAAGGTGGAAGTGATTAAAAAGGATTCAGGATATGGGGAATTATTCTAATAAATATTTTGAATGTTAATGACATTTCAATGTGAATCAAGTTGGACTGTTTTGCTGTGGTCCAACAACTCTGGCTCTGGTGTGATCCCCACTGCCAACCAGACACCCCATTCAGTTTCCGTGGGGGGCGGGGGAAGGTCGGATCATGCAACCACATTGCAAAATTCACAACATCCTTCGCAGGGGGTGCCTGCACGGAGAAGCTTCCCATCTTTCTGCACATCCCTCCCTTCTTCTCGTCAATTTTTCTTTCCACGAGAAAAGATCCGCTATGCTGGTTTCAGCCTGCGCCTACGGCTGCTGGAAAAAACAATCGTACGACCCACAACTGGAAAACATCAAGCCAGGTTCCGCGATGCAGAAAGCCAGACCCCGTGGCTTAAAAGCCGCCTCAGCCCAGTTCACTGACATATAAAGCCGCCACAAAGCAAACGGCATTTCGGCCCAGATCTGACTTCATTCTTGGGCAAAAGAAAGTGGGTCACTTTTTGCAAAAGCAAAAAAAAAAAAAGCCCTGGGATCCTAGGATCAAACAAACCCCAAATTTAGACGACCAGAGGGAAAAGGTTTGAGAACTGCTGATTTTCTTTTCTTTTTTTAATTCTGTGAGCCACATGCTGATGCACTCTCTGTGGTTTTCAATCGCTATTTCTGACCACCGGCCTTGCGGTCCAGAAAGGCCCTCCAGATGGGTTACCATTTAAAACAGCCCTCACCAGAATGATGCCTCCGATGTGCGGGAACTACAAGTCCCAGAATTCCAAGTATCTGGAGTACACAGATAACCTTGGAGAAGGTGTCCCATACCCTCATCTCAGGCACCTCCCATCTCTGTATCCTGTATACAGGTAGTCCTCACTTAACAACAGTAATCAGGAGCGGAATTTCCATCGCTAAGCGAGGCGGTCGTAAAGCGCGACATCACATGACCACATCGCTTCGTGATGGCAATCCCGGCAGTCCCCGTTGCTGTCGTTAAGTCAATGGGGAAGCCAGCAGGGAAGGTCGCAAATGGCAATCACATGACATTAAAATCATATTAAAATAGGTCAAAGTAAAGTATTTCAGAAATACACCCATCTAGAGTTCTTGGCATTGTGGAAGTGGCTTGTCCTGGGATTTTTTTTTCAATTTTCCAGTCCAGCCTCCAGTTCTAGGATTTCCTGGTGGCGTCCCATCCAAGGCCAAATAAATCTGGCCCTGCTTATCCTTCTGGACCCAGGTAGAGTCTGCAAAACGCCATCAGCGATCGAGGCAGCATCCAAAATGCCTTCAGGAAAATTCCCCAATGAGCGCAGGACGAGGGACCTTGGAATGGGCTAGAAAAGGCGAGGGTGTACCACGCTGCAACACTTCATTGCAGGCAAAGATCAACATACTCCAAGCCTCTCTGTTCCAAGGATCTTTATTTGAAGCTGGCCAGGCGGGAGCAGCGTGAAGATGCCTTCCAGCACTCTGAAGCACACTTAAGACTCCTAATACCTTGATGCTTAAACTGGGATGGTTTCAAGGCATCTCCTGGCCTCGGGCAGCTGATTTCCAGCTGCTGCAGTTGTTTACTCAGTCAAAGCCATTCCTGGGCTGATTAGAGCAGCAAAGAGGGGCAGTTGTTGCACAAGGTTTAAGATGGACTGAGAAGAGAAAAACACAACTGTTTTCCAAAAGGCTTTCCAGCTGTTCAAAAGAGGCACCCACAACTGCAGATGGAGACAGGCCAGGTTTCCCCATTATTATTATTATTATTATTATTATTATTATTATTATTATTATTATTATATACACAACAACGTGAAATCACAGCTGCCAGTTCTTTAGCTGGTGTTGGCCTTCGTTCGCATCGAGTTCTTCCCAAAAACTAGGATGTCGTAATGTATCGGCACAGAATATATGAGGATCCAAGCAGGGTGGCCTTTGGAATTGACAGATGGGAATTTTTTATCATTATTATTTTTATTATCTTACTCTGCCAAGCAGGGGGTGAACAAGCCACAGACCATGTGCAACGGGGGGGGGGGGGCAAAATGTGGGGGGGGGGGAAATGCAAAACCTGTGCAAATTCTTTTATTATTAAATTATTATTATTATTATTATTATTATTATTATTATTATTATTGAAAAGAACTTCAAGGAACATCAGGGCATTTAAAGCACGCACCCGGATTAATGCATCTATTTTCCTTTGATCTCCGCCCCCAATAAACAAATTTTTAAAATGTCAGGTTCTTCACCCTGGGATGTCCTCTGCATCTTGTAGAGGCACAATATATAAAAATATATAAAAATTAGAGCCCTTTTGCTTCTCTTCCCTGGCAACCGAAAGGCAGAAACCCAGCTAAGTCTGGTTTAAGGGTGTCCCCAAATCGCACAGAGAAATAACTGCTCATCTCTGCTGCCTGCCTGCATGAAGTCACCGGCACTCTGAGGTTGACTGCTTCTGAGTGTGGAAGTTCTACAGCGTGGAATCCACGTTGGATTGTAGTTCTTCAGAGAAGACGGGAAAGCTGTGCAGAAGAGACAACCCTTTCACCACACAACTGAGTAGAGGCATGACCCACAATATCCTGTCCAACTTTTCAAGGGGACGCCTTCAAACATTCACACCACCCAAAAGAATTAAAAGAGAGAGAGAGAGAGAGAGAGAGAGAGAGAGAGAGAGAGAGAGAGAGAGAGAGAGAGAGAGAGAGAGAGAGAGAGAGAAACTTAGACAGATGTTTTCCCACGGTCATCATTCGGGATGGGGTGGGTGAAGAGGAAAAAAACAACATTATCTGGCAGAGACCCCTCCATTCCTTCTCCCCACACCCCCAGATCAGATTCTTCACACCCTGGAAACAAACTTTTTTTTTAAAATTGTTTGGGGGAACAAGACCTGTGAAGTTTTTTAAAAAGAGGAAGAACCCTGGAAACAAACTTTTTTTTTTAACTGTTTGGGGGAACAAAGACCTGTGAAGTTTTTAAAAAAGAGGAAGAACCCTGGAAACAAACTTTTTTTTTTAATTGTTTGGGGGAACAAGACCTGTGAAGTTTTTAAAAAAGAGGAAGAACCCTGGAAACAAACTTTTTTTTTTAATTGTTTGGGGGAACAAGACCTGTGAAGTTTTTAAAAAAGAGGAAGAACCCTGGAAACAAACTTTTTTTTTAATTGTTTGGGGGAACAAGACCTGTGAAGTTTTTTAAAAAGAGGAAGAAGCCGCAGCATTCCACAAAATACTTGGGGAGGGGGTAGAAAGGATTCCCATCTTTTGCCTCTGTCTTCGGCTGCAGATCTTTATATCGTATTATAGCCACGCAGAGTCTGCTGGAGTGGGTGGCTATAATAAATTTAAATAATAATAATAATAATAATAATAATAATAATAATAATACGATCTTTCAGGACTGATTGTGATGAAGTGGGAAGCAATGCACCAATTGTTAATCCCCCAAACTGTGTGCTGCAAGAGAATTGGTGGCATGCCACAAGAGGCTTCTCCATGTCACACAGCACTGGCATTGCTTCCTTCCTTCCTATCTGCATAGGCTGACCATATTTCAGGATGGCAAAACGGGACGGGGTCTTATGTAATATTCCGTATTCATGAAAAAGACAGGGTTCCCCGACCCCCGGTCCGCACGAATGGCTCCCGCCTGCAAACCCCGCCCCCGGTCCGCACGATTGGCTCCCGTCTGCAAACCCTGCCCCCTGGTCCGTGCGATTGGCTCCCGCTTGCAAACCCCGCCCCCTGGTCCGCGCTCCGGCTCAGATCCTCCTCCTGCACCATTCCCGCCGGGTTTGAAACACGGGACAAAATTGAGATTTTTATGAAAACGACGGGACGGTTGAAAAATGCTTAAAAAACGGGATTGTCCCATTCAAAACGGGACTTATGGTCAGCCTATATCTGCATTACAGGAGGATGCCCAGTGAGACTCTCAACGAGTCTCAGATCTGGGAAGGATTCTACCCAAACAGGAGCAAAGGGAACATCTGGTGTGTAGCTATAGGAAGTTTCCTGTGCGCAGGCACACAATATATACAGGTAGTCCTCAACTTACGACCATTCGTTTAGCGACCGTTCGAAGTTACGATAGAACTGAGAAAAGTGACTTCTGACCCGATCCTCACACTTATGACCGCCACAACGTCCCTACAGTCACATGATCAAAATTCAGGCACTTGGCAACTGGCTCACACTTAAACGGCTGCAGCATTCAGGGGTCATGTGATTGCCATTTGCAACCTTCCCAGCCAGCTTCCGACAAGCAAAGTCAACGGGGGAAGCTGGATTTGCTTAAAATTTAAAATTTAATTTTAAATTAAATTAAAATTAATTTAAATTAAATTTTAAATATAAATTTAAAAATTAAAAATGGGCATGGCTCACTTAACAACTGCCTTGCTTAGCAATGGAAGTTCCAGTCCCAATTGTGGTTGTAAGATGAGGACTACCTGTATGTAATAATAATCTGACTGGTAATAATTTCACTCCTCGCTTGGAGACCCTAATCCGGTGTTTCTCAACCTTGGCAACTTTAAGATGGGTGAACTTCTTCATGCTGGCTGGGGAATTCTGGGAGTTGAAGTCCACCCATCTTAAAGTTGCCCAGGTTGAAAAACACTGCCCTAATCTGTTACATGAAATTAAAAGACGCTTGCTCCTTGGGAGGAAAGCTATGGCAAACCTAGACAGCATATTAAAAAGCAGAGACATCACCTTGCCGACAAAGCTCCGTATAATTAAAGCTATGGTTTTCCCAGTAGTAATGTATGGCTGTGAGAGTTGGACCATAAGGAAGGCTGAGCGCCGAAGAACTGATGCTTTCGAACTGTGGTGCTGGAGAAGACTCTGGAGAGTCCCTTGGACTGCAAGGAAGTCAAACCAGTCAATCCTAAAGGAAATCAACCCTGACTGCTCATTGGAAGGACAGATGCTGAAGCTGAAGCTCAAATACTTTGGCCATCTAATGCGAAGAGAGAAAAGACCCTGATGCTGGGAAAGACTGAAGGCAAAAGGAGAAGGGGACGGCAGAGGATGAGACGGTTAGATAGCATCACCGATGTAATGAACATGAATTTGAGTAAACTCCGAGAGACAGTGGAGGACAGAAAGGCCTGACGTGCTATGCTCCATGAGGTCACGAAGAGTCGGACACGACTTAACGACTGAACAACAACAACAAAATCTGTTACATCCCTGGAAAGGTGAGAACGCCCGGCCTGCATTCTGCATTTTCATTTGCAGCATTTCAAATTCAAACTCTAATTTCAAACCTGCTCTCTCTTCTATTGTGCTGCCTTCAGGCAGGTAGCCACAATCCTCTGATCAATTATACTATTTACATTCCTCCGAGTTTGCAGGGGCTTTTCATTGTGATGAGGACAGGGCAGGTTGCTCACTTGAATACCATTGTTTACTTGCCTAGGTCGGACACAGGATCACAGAATTGCAAAGTTGGGAAGAAAATAAAGAGGTCATCCAGTCCAACCCTTTGAGCAGTCTCTCCTCCCCTTGACAAGGATCCTATTGATTATTAATCTGCTGGCCTCCAATTCAAATATGGTTTATGTTAGATTATTTAAAAAGCAATGTTGGGTTGGCCAGAAGTGCTCCTCTGGGGGGGGGGGGGCAGATAGCGATTGCAAATGAGACAATGACTGGTTTTCAGTGGCTTCGGTCGTATGTTTGAATCAATGCTGAACTCTCTCCAAAGAACAGACAAATCCTGAGCAATGTTAGAATTATGCATGAGGAACCAGCTATAAAATGCAAAGAGTTTCCCCAATGCAACTCTGCATGATTTAACAAGCTGGGCATTGCCTCCTCCATGCGCCGAGCAGGCCAGTTCCATCGTGGCCTCTTCCCTTGCGGTGGCTGAAGCTTCTGCCTAACCCAGCACAGAGACCCCCCAGACAGCAGAAGTGCCCACCCTCCAAACAGGAAGGCTACCGCCACCCTGCACGAGTCACGGCGTTGCGCTTCCCTCTTGCCCAGAAGGAGGTGCATCTGATGTGGTAACACCTGTGGATATGCAGGCTCTGAGGCTGGGCCAGGCCCAAAGCTCTTTCTTAAAATATCTGCTTTGCATGCAAAAATAAAATAAAATAAAAAGTGCATGTTTAATCTATGGGTAGGATTAAAGGAACATTCCCTAGATCCTGCCAGTCAGTGTAAGAAAGCCATGGGACTGACGATATAAAAGACCTTCCTACGTTTCTGTTTAACGCAGAACCATGAGGACTAGAAACTTCTTGTTTTGTTTTTTAAAGCAATTATCTATATGCCAAAGGTATCAGGGGTTGAAATTCTTCCTTGTCTGGGACCCTGGGGAACCATAGAAGAAATAATCAACTAACTCAACGTCAGACGACTTCCAAAGCCGGCTCCTAATTTTTGCTCCAAAACCGCACATCACAGCGAGTTTGGGGCCTCTATTTTGTGCACGAGACAAGCAGAGGAAAAAAAGAGGAAAAACTGTGCAGCATTTAGCCCAGGCATTGCTACGAGACTGAAGAGAATTGTACACACCCCTCTCCCTTTCTCTCCCTCTCTTTCCCAAGGGACCTTTTCATGTCTGTCTACTTTTAAAAAAAAATCCAAACAAGTGAGAAATGGTCTATTTTAAAAAGGAAGAGATTGAAGGTACATGGTAAGCAAAGGAGCGAGAGAGCCAACGCGCACCTCACGCTGACACATTTTGAACAAACTAAATTAACTCTTATGTAAAGATTCCATTTTGCGCCCCCTCCTCACTCCTCCTCTTTTCCCACAAGCAGCAAGCAGCGCTGGGTTTATAAATATCAAGCCCTTGCGAAAAATTCTGCCGTTTGATGATGAATGCTGCTTTCACAGACAGCCAACTGCCTATCTGAGGAAGGAAGGAGTTTGATGGGAGAAGGAGGGAGGGAGGGAGGTGGTGGGAAGGAAGGAAGGAAGGAAGGAAGGAAGGAAGGAAGGAAGGAAGGAAGGGGGAGGGAGGGAGGGAGGGAGGGAGGGAGGTGATGGGAGAGAGGGGAAGGAAGGAAGGAAGGAAGGAAGGAAGGAAGGAAGGAAGGAAGGAAGGAAGGAGAGGGAAGAGGGAGGGAGGGATGAGATGGATGGGGAAAGGAAGGAAGGAAGGAGAGGGGAGAAGGAGGGAGGGAGGGAGGGAGGAAGGGAGGAAGGGAGGAAGGAAGGAGATGGAAGAGGGAGGGAGGTGATGGGAGAGAGAGGAAGGAAGGAAGGAAGGAAGGAAGGAAGGAAGGAAGGAAGGGGAGAAGGAAGGAGAGGGAAGAGGGAGGAGATGGATGGGGAAAGGAAGGAAGGAAGGAAGGAAGGAAGGAAGGAAGGAAGGAGAGGGGAGAAAGAGGAAGGGAGGGAGGGAGGGAGGAAGGAAGGAAGGAAGGGAGGGAAGTGATGGGAGAGGGAGGGAGGGAGAAATTTGATGGGAGAGAGGAGGAGAAAGGAAGGAATGTATTTAATGGGTGAGGGGAAAAGGAAGGAAGGAGTTTGATGAGACAGGGTAGAAGGGAGGGAGGGAGGGAGGCAGAAAGGAGAGGATAGATAAAGGAAGGGAGGAAGGTATTTGATGGGGAGGGAAGGAGAGAGGGATCAATGGGGGATGGATGGAAGGAAGGAAGAAGAGGAAAGGAGAGGAGAGAAGAGGAGAGGCGTCTTGCTAAAACATTCAACTGCTCAGAGGAATAGATCATACCCAAATACTGAGAAAGGGAGAAGAAAGATTGCTTTAAAAGAATAATTAAAAGAAAGCCTCAAGAAGTGACACCCTTGGTATTCCGCTCATTTGTCACCCCTCTGGGCCTTTCTGGAGTCGGTCTCCCACCTTTTCTTTCCAGAACAAAGCAGGTCTGAAGGCTGGGGGAATGGCAAACCCATAAATCAGAGCTTTGTAAACAGGGCCGGCTCCCTTTCACAGGGGCTTGGAATGACCATCAGCATCGTTGTCAGATGGCTGACAAAATCTCAGCCCAGTTGATTGCAAGTCTTGGAACTGGCTGGGAAGCTTAAAAGAGGCTTTTCGGAACAAGGTCTGCCCACTTCCCTGCTGGTGAGCGATCCGGCCACGTGCAAGAGCCACACTGAATCAGGCCACGGAAGCTTGAAGCCACATCACATGCGTGGGCCAGGCTGGGGGTGGAGGGACATTTTTTAACCTGCAGCTTGACTGTTTTTGGACAGTCCCTCCGGTGATCTTTATCTGTCCCGCTGCAAAATGGCAGGAAATTGAAGGTCAGCTTGCCACAATCACAGGCATCTCCAGCCAGATAAAGGCCCTGCATCAAACACACACACACTCACACTCAAATTTGGAAGGCATCTTAACCAATCATTTCCACACATACCCAGTATTTCTCAACCTTGGCCACTTTAAGACGTGTGGACTTCAACTCCCAGAATTCCCCAGCCAGCCATGCTGGCTGGGGAATTCTGGGAGTTGAAGTCCACACAGTCTTAAAGTGGCCAAGGTTGAGAAACACTGCATTAGCAGGACAAAAGGGTCAAAGTCTTAGCCACTACCAGGATCCACCACCTTTCTCTACATGCATTGGGCAAAATCTTCCCCTCATCCCCAGCCAACACGGCTTTTCTGGCTGGGGATGATGGAAATTGTAGTCCCACAGGGCTGAAGGTGCCTGGCTATGGATGCGTGGTAACCAAGAACTACTGTTAAAAACACAACGCAACACAACACTCTGGAAAAGTTTTTTTTCCCTCAGACAACTCTTCCTTGCAAAATTCAAACGTCCATTTGTGAGTCCCAATTTGGATAACATGCATTTTCCCCTGTCCCACTGGCTGAAATATTTGCCATTCTGCGGAGTGCGAGAGGGAGCAAGTTTTGCCTTCAAAAGCTGGCATGGCATTCGTTGCAAATCGCGATTCCTATTTGCTGAGGCCCATCAAGATTGGGTTTAAATAACTCGCTTCTAGCGTTTAAAACCGACAGGGTGACCGGCCATCCTTTGTTCGTTAGAGGTTGAATAAGTAACAAGAGGGAATTTGAAAAGGCTGGGTGGAAGAGGGGAGGGGAAGTTGGGGAGAGAGGGAAAAAATAATGGTGTCTCTGGATGTTAGGCAAAACTTCCAAAGTTTCATTTCCCCCCACCGCTTGCCCTTGCTGGAAATTTAATTCAGCCCACTGTCAGTATTCTAGCGGGTCAAAATCATGCAAGAGAGATTTTTTGCCAAGCGTGTTTTGTAACGAACCCCCCCCACCCTTGAGCAAACTCCAGGCCAAATGAAATAACCGTTGTTGTTTTGAAAAAGTGGCGTGGAGAAAAGACACCCACTTGCAGCGAATGGAAGAAAACACTGCAATCAGAATGCAAACTTTTTTCCTACTCCATTGCAAAACCCCGTTTGTACTCAGTTCCTGGAACTTGGGATAAATTAGACAAAAGAGAACAAAAAAACAAAAAAAACAAAACCCAACAACCATGGTTTAACTATGGACCTGTTCCAAGGAGCACCCATCTTCCCTTCCAAAAAGAAGTAAAAGAAAATAAAAACGGGCTGCAGAGTTATAGAGTCAATCCATCCGATTTTATTTTCTAAAAAAATAACTTTTTGGTTTCTAGGACAGATTGAGTCTACATGGCCAGGGACGGGGGGAGAGAATCTTCCGTCCCTCCTCCCCCCACACACATATGCAAAAAGTTAACCGCCTCCTTTCTCCGCTGAAAGCCCAGGCGATTGGCTTGAAAGAAAACAAAAAAATGGGAACGAGAGAAGGAATGGTGGAAAAAGTGGAGGAAAAACACAACGGGGATGGTTGGAATGGCGCAAAAGAGAAATTGGGACATTCCTGGAATGGAGAAAAAGGGGAAATCGGAAGATTCCTGGAATACTGCAAATGGAAACGTGACTTGTGGGTGGGGGGAGATGTTAAAGGACAAAGAGAATTAAAAAGTGGTTCGGTGCCCACCCCGAATGTTTACTGTACTTGCTGTGCAGAGAAAGAAGGTACGTCCCTTTCGCCCAACTGTGAATTTCCAAACGGAAAACCCCCAAGTTGGCGTTTGACATGGCACAAGCACAGCCAAACCGAAAAAGAGGACGGGGGGGGGTCGGAGAGGGGGGGCAGGGGGTCCCCAATGTCTGGCGTGGGGTCCCCAGAACGCCAAAGGAAAGAAAAAAAAGGGGGGAACCCTTTCTGGACCCCCTGGGTGCACATCTGCTTTCAATTAGGGGGAGAGACCAACGCAGTTGCCCCTTCGCCATCCCAAAAGCCAGGTCGAAGCCGAGAAGGACGGTGCCCGCTTGGCGCTCGCTCCCGGCCCTAAAATGCAATCTGGCTCCACGGAGCAGCTCCATTTTTTTTTTTAAAGGGAGAGACTGGGTCATAAAGAAGTGGAGGGAGGAAACAGAGCATTAAAAGAGAGGCAAAACCGGGCACGGTCGAAAGCTGTGCCCACAACCCCTTTCCCCACATAATCATTTCGCAGCACCCACCGAAGAGCGAGAACCATGTTCCCCCCGCCCCACAATGCCCCGCAGACCCCCCCAAGAGCTCTCCTTAACACAAAGCATCTCTTCTTATTTTCAAAACGAAGTCAAATCAAAAGAAATCCGAAGCTCACCCAGGCAGCCTGGCGCTCTCGCCATCCAGGCACCGGCCGACGTCCCGGGCCCCCCTCGCTGCCCTCCAGCGTTGCGGGAAAGCAAACACGGAGGAGGCTGCTCCCGTCCAACTTTTTAAGTTTGGGAGAGTGGCAGCCGGAGCTGAACCAGGCGCTGCGAGTGGGAGGAGCCGAGGGGCCCCGCGGAGAAAAAGAGAGGTGGGGGGGGGAAGGGGAGGGGAGGGGAGGGGACCAGCCGGGGAGGAGGAAAGAAAAAGGGGGTTGAGGGAGGCGCGGAGAACGTCCCAGCAATCAAGTTTTCCGTGCAAGAATGTCCGATTTTTCAAAGGGGGGGGGGGCGAAAAAAATATCTCCAAATGCCCACCAACCCCTCCGTTTCGCCCTCTAACGTCCGAGGCTCCCCTTACTCTGGCCAGGGCTGCATTCCTCATCGGTCTTGTACGATTTATACCATGCTGGAGCTCAGGAAGGCAAGCAGACTTTTGGGACCGGGGTGGGGGTGCCGTCGGATGGGAGACCACGAGGAAATCCCAGCACGGCAGTTACATTGAGAAGGGGAAAGTTGGCCCGGAAGAAGTGAAGGCAAACCACTTCGGTAGGGCTGCTAAGAAAACCGTGTGGCTGTGCAGGCATCAGGAATGGCGCTGGACTTGAGGTTTTAGCAATGTCTGGCTAGCGAAGGCATTTGGGGAGAATAAAGGGTGGAACCTCCTATTCTGGGGTCATTCTTACCCACAAGAAGGCCCTCTATGGTCAGGTTTCATAGGTCTTTCGCAGGGGCTTATGTATCTGATCTTGGCTGAGCTTGACCAGCTTAGGACCTGGATGGGAGACCACTAGGAAATTTACAGAATGACAGTCTAGACGGGGGGGGGGGGGGAGGAAACCTTGCAAGACAACAGTGGCAAATCACTTCCATACTATTGGCAGAATAAGCCTCTGCGAGGTCACCTGAGATGGTTTTGCCATGTGGATTTGCTGAACATCACCTGAAGGCTAGACTACCTCAATATCCTCTACCTGGGGCTGCCCTTGAAAACGACCTGCCAACTGCAGTTGGTATAGAACGCCCCACCTGCTAGTGAGCAGTTGAGGGTGATTTTGCTGATGCAACGCTTATTTTGTAGGCTTTGCTGATGCAATGCTTATTTTGTAGCAAAGCCTATTTTGTTACAATAAAATTGGCAGCTTTAAGATGCGTGGACTTCAACTCCCAGAATTCCCCAGCCAGCATGCTGGCTGGGGAATTCTGGGAGTTGAAGTCCACACATCTTAAAAGTTGCCAAGGTGAAGAAACACAGCTCTGAAATACAGAAATAAAAGAGGTTTCTCCAACCTGGGAGAAAACGAGCTGGGTCTCAAGAGACCTTTTGAAAATTCTCTGTCAAGCTTGTGTGCAGCAATATTGGATGGGGGATGTCTCCAATTTTCTCCAGGGAAAGGAGGTCTTCTGCAAGCCATTTCATCAGGGCTGGATCCCTCCATAGAAGGGACAAAGATACTGCAATTGACAAGGGTTTCCCCTGGGATCCTCCCTTAGGGCTGGATGGAAATGTGGGAAGCCTGGGGGGGTGGGGCGGCATAGCTGCTGGAGAGAAGACCATACCACGAAAGGTAAGACGCTCCCAGGCACAGATGCCTTGGCCACCTTTTCACTCAAGTGCACAAATGCCCCACTCCACGTTGCATCGGTTAGAATTTCAATGAAATTTGCTTCTCCTTGGAAAAGAATTTTGCAGGCAAATCCTCTTCCGTGGAAATGAATCGATAGAAAGAATACTGTACGCAATTTTTCTGCCTGATTCCCCTCAATCAGGAAGCCTCATAGGTGATTCTATGTATCAATCTATCATCTCTCTCTCATCTATCTATCTATCTATCTATCTATCTATCTATCTATCTATCTATCTATCTATCTATCTATCATCTATCATCATCTCTCTCTCTCTCTCTCTCTCTCTCTCTCTCTCTCCTCTCTCTCTCTCTCTCTCTCTCACCTATCTATCATCTATCATAGTCCATCTAATTTACAGGCTGCCCTACTCATAAGGTCTCTGGGCTGTGTACAAGTCAAAAACACGTCCAACGCAATAAAACAGAAAGGGCCATAACAGTTGCTGGAACAGAGAAGACCCACCACCTGGGTCCCACCAGATGACGCTGTTTTAAAGATGGGACCTGGAGCATGGCCGCCCTGTCGCGTTCTACTGGACTGGCAGAAACAACGGGAGAGAGGGGAGAGGGGCACCCTCAGATAGCCTGGCCCTGAGCCACCAAGGGCTTTATAGGCGACAACCACCCCTTGAGTTGCACCCGCAAGCCGACTGGTGGCCAGCGCGTTCCCCATAATAGAGGTGCCCCATGGGCGGACGAAGGTGCACCCATAACTGTCTGCCTGGCGCGTTCTGGACCGGTTGCAGCTCCTGAGTGGCCTTCAAGGGCTGCCCCAGACACAGCGCGTGGCAGTAGCCCTGTCTACGATGCAGAAGTCACGGGTGACCGTGTGAAGAAACTCCCAGTCCAGGAAAGAGTGCGACTGATGCACCAGATGAATCTGGCAAAATCCCACACCCGTTTTCTCCCGGGGAGTGCAAACCCGTTCCAAAGTAAAGATGGAAGATCCCTGGTCCTGGGAGAAACTGAAACCCACCACCACTCCGTCTTGTCGGGGTTGGGTTTCAGCCTGGTCTTCCCCACCCAGACCCCAATGGCCACCAGGCACTGCGACAGGACCTCCACAGCACGGCTTGAGCACCAGCCAGCCAGCGGCGAGATAGGCATCGTCCACATATGGAGGATGCTTGGCCCTGTGTTGGCAGATGACCACCCCCAGCAGCTTCACATAGATGGTAAAAGGAGGGGTGAGGGCCTTGAGCCTTGTGGTACCCCACGGTTGTGGACCTCAGGCTAGACCTTCTCAGTGTTTCTCAACCTTGGCCACTTTAAGACGTGTGGACTTCAACTCCCAGAATTCCCCAGCCAGCAGGGCTGGCTGGGGAATTCTGGGAGTTGAAGTCCACACGTCTTAAAGTAGCCAAGGTTGAGAAACACTGCCTTCTGATTAGCCCGGTCCATACTGACTAGAACCAGCTGCATAGGAAGGAGGAGAACCACTGCAACTGTTTTGCTCCGACATCTAATCCTTCCAGATGTTCCAGGAAGACGCCGTAATCGACAGGATCAAAAGCTGCTGAAGGATCAGCAGCATTGCACCACCACCACTCCTGCTCCACCAGAAGTCCTCAACAAGCAACGTCAACGTCCTCTCCAGGCTACATTTCAGCCCGAAACCCAACGGAGAAGGATCCAGATCATCCCTTCCCTCCAGGTGCCTCTGGAGCCGCCGCCTGAGAAGTTCTCCACAACCTTCCCTCAAAGGAAAGGTTAGAAGCCGGGTGAAATCTTGGGCAAACTCTTTCCATATCTTCTTTGTCAGATTAATCGACTTCACCCCCAAATGTCCCGGAACCAACGGGGAAGGGGAGAAAAGCACCCCAATCCGCGAGACGCCACAAATCCGTGCCCATCCAGAAAAGTTGAGTAATTTGGCTGAATCAATCGTGATTTCCCCTTCATGATCACAGGGACTTCAGAAGGGGTTGGGTGCAAGGGCAACTGGATCTTTGTTAAAATAAACAGCAATAAGAACCAAAAGGAGAATGTAATGAAGGAGGGTGGGACCAATATAAAACTTTCTTTTTATTTATCCGCAGGCCCTGTAACCTTGGAGAAGAGAGAAGGCTGGACTTTGGTTGAAAAATTCAGCCACTTCAGAGGCTTGGCTGACGTCTCAAAAATTCTGCATTCCTTGTTTTGGTTAGAGGTTCCCTTTGAAGGCGTGTGTGTGTGTGTGTGTGTGTGTGTGTGTTTATGAGAGAGGGAGAGAAAGTGTATTTGGAGGCCAAGCCATCTATATTACATTTCTCAAACATTCTTTCCCCCTCTTCCTGAATTAAGGAAAGAAAGAGAACGCCCTTAACTTAAAGCCCAAGGCAGCTTTAATTCTGGCACATGAAAACACATTTCCACCCCCGCGATTCAACCCAGGGGGGTGGCGAGTGTGCAAGTATGGCGTGTGCAAGCACAGGAACTGGGCTATTTTGATTGTACCCCAACAAGGAAAACGATTCCCCTCATTTCTACCCAAAAGCAATTTAATCTGCAACAGAGATATCGCACCTTGGCTCCGTATGAAGTTTCCCCTTCGCAGGGGAAAAGTAAAAATATTTTTCATGCGAGTAACAGCAGAGGGAAAGCGAGCTCCTTGCTAAAACCATAACACAGCATCAATCCTACGTACCTGTGGCACATGGCACATGGCACATTACACAGGCGTTACATCTTATCTCTGTGTTAACATCTCCTCTCCTCTATGCTTTATGATTTTTCAAACCTCTTAACAATGACAGTTTTTGGATACATTTATTGTTTTATATCTTGTTGTCAGCCGCCCAGAGTCACTTTTTGTGAGATGGGCGGCCATATAAATTTGATATACAAATAAATAAATAAATAAATTACTCCAAATTGGCCCAGCATTTGTCCCTATGCCCGGATAACTCTCAGAAGTCCAGAAACTTAGCTTGAAGCCAAGAGCATTCCCAACTTCCTGGCTTCCGCCAGGAAATTAACTACACCTATGCCTGGAGGCTCTATTTTTAGGATTTCCCTAAAAACAGCCCAGCTCAAATCCAGTTCTCAGAGCAGCCCGTCACACAACCGCGGACACGACAAATGGGGGCTGTTTTGAAAGGCACCACCAGGGACCCGCAAGAAAGCTTTAAAGATGTTTTTCTCCATCATCGCCTGCCCTTGTGGCTCTCGCCTGTCCGTGAGGATATTGAGGCGTCGTTCGAATGAACCGGGGACCCGTCCTTTGGGATTCTCTTCTTCCTGCCTCCTCCCCACCCCAAAACTTTCTGTATTTCCCCGACCTCTGGAGCCCGGTTTAACGCTGTGCTCTTGGCTCGACCCTTCCAGTGACCCAGGCAGGAGGGTCAGTGAAGAGAGCCACGGAAGGCGTGGTTGGGTTAACTATGAACCTGAGATTTAGTATAATGGCTTGCCGAGATCTGCAATCAGACCTTGGCCGTTGCCCAAGAATACAGACTCCGGGGACGGGCTGAGGATCGAGAAAGCAAAATTTATATCTCAATTAAGCCAAAGAAATGAAGCCGGGAATTTGCATATGGTTGTGGATCGCCGCCTGATTAGGGGATTGTAGAATAATTATTATTGCTAGTATATTTCTTCAGTTGAGTTTTCCTTGTTGTGCACCAACCAGTCCCTTTGACTGGAGTGGCTGTGATTGGGGCAGGGCATTTATTTATTTAACAAATTTGTATACAGGTAGTCCTCACTTAACGATTACAATTTGGACCGGAATTTCGGTTGCTAAACAAAGCGGTCATTAAGCGAATCCAACCTGATTTTACGACCTTTTTTGTGGCGGTCGTTAAGCAAATCACTGTGAGCGTTGAGCAAATCACGTGGTTCCCCATTGATTTTGCTTGCCAGAAGCCGGCCAGAAAGGTCGAAAATGGCAATCACGTGACCGTGGGACGCTGCGACGGTCATAAATGCGAACTGGTTGCCAAGTACCCAAATTGTGATCACGTGACCGTGAGGACGCTGCAACAGTCGTGTGAGAACCAGTCGTAAGTTGGTTTGTTTCAGCACTGTTGTAAGTCCAAACTGTCACTAAACAAATGGTTGTTAAACGAGGACTACCTGTATGGCCATCCATCTTCATCAGTGTAACTCTGGGCGGCAAACAAAAGATAAAACTCAATAAACCAATTTATTTTTTTAAAAAAACAGTTTGCATACATTCACACACACATAGGCACTAGCTGGGCAGGGGGTTGGATCAGAGGATCTCCAGATCCCCTCCGCTCTAGGATTCTCTGATCGGGCTGCCAGGAGAAACAGTAGATTCCCCCTTGCTGGAGATGTTTAAACCATAACCGGATTGCCATCTGCTGGGGAAGCTCCCTAGCTTCTAATGGTGGATATTGGAAAGGATAGCCAAAGTGATGGATTCCTGCCCCGGATTGGGGTTGGACTGGATGATCTCCAAGATATCTCCCAGCCTCTGCATTCTATAATCTGGTTATTTTAGACCAGTGTTTTTCAACCTCGGCCACTTTAAGAGGGGTGGACTTCAACTCCCAGAATTCCCCAGCCAGCATGGAAAGGTCTCTGGAACTTCCTGCCACTAGATTCGTATTCAACAGATCCCTGGGGCTAAACATCTTAACATGGCCAAGTTGGAAAAACACTGGTTTACTCCCAGGGTTCTTTATTGAATACAAATCTGCTGGCAGGAAGTTCCAGAGACCTTTCCATGCTGACTGGGGAATTCTGGGAGTTGAAGTCCGCCCCTCTTAAAGTGGCCAAGGTGGGAAAACACTGCTTTAGACTTAGCACATTGTCCCAATGCAGCTGCAGGGTCTTTTCCTGAGCTGGTTAAGCGTGTTTATGTGTACACAGAACCCCTGCATTGCAACCGTCGGGAGCGAGAGGAAAAACACTTTTTCTCCTACACTGGCACGGGGAAAGGAAGAGAAGGAATTGCTCCATAGCAGAAACTGGGAGCCTCGTTCGTACCCCAAGCGAGATGCCTCCGTTTGTTAGGCCAGCAAGCCACCTTCTCTTGCACCCTCCTCCCCCACATTTCAGGGCCCCAGCACGGGTCCACGGTAGGTGTCCGGTGTCCCCCTTTTTCCAGCACACCCACAACACACCCACCCACCCTTTGCTGGGTCCTGCATCAGCTTCTGCTGTTCCTCCTTCCCTTCCCTCCTTCCCACACCAGGCAGAAAATCCAGCCGGCTTGCCAAGAGAGAGAGAAAGCAGGCCCTTTGCCCGCCAGGCGGAAAAGCTGCGTTTTTTCCAGCACATGGAGCAGGGCCAGCCATTGGCTCCTCCTGCTGACCCAAAAGGGCTCACTGGCTGAAGTCATTCCAGCCTAATTTTCGGAAATCGCTGTGTATTTCCCCATGGCATTCCGGACATTTTCCCTGGGTTTTTCCCGGCAATGTTTTCCCATCGTCATCACTCCTGCTCTCCGGCTCCCGCTGAGATCGGCAGCGCCTTGGCACACAGCTGCCCTGCAAACCTTTCCCTGCTTGAAATTATCCAGACATGCCGAGAGGCTATACAGGCAGTCCTCGACTTACGACCGTTTGTTTAACGACGGTCCAAAGTTACGACAGCCTTGGAATGGGTGCTTTATGGCCTGTAAAGCACTTCCAAGTGTCACAAAATTCGCAACCCGCGGAGGGGGGGGGGTTCACATAATCGCATTTCGGGCATGTGGCTACTGGCTCACATTTACGACCGGTTGCAGCGTCTCATGGTCACATGATCGTGTTTTGCGACTTTTTTGCCATTTTGCAGCCAAAGACGCCCATTGGGGAAGATTGATCTATCTATCTATCTATATATCTATCTATCTATCTATCTATCTATCACATTTCTTCACCGCCCATCTTGTTACAAACGACTCTGGGCGGTTTACAAGTGAATCAAAACAATAAAAGAATAAAATATCATTAAAAAGATACATTATAAAGTATAAATATACAAATATACAAAACGACCACCATAAAAATGGTCGTAAAATCGGGTCCGGTTACGTGGTGACTCAACTTACGACTGCAACGATTTACAATGGAAATTCCGGTCCCAATTGCGGCCATAATTTGAGAACTACCTGAGCTTCTTGCTCCTTTAAATGCCCTAAGTGGTTTTAAATAGTTTAAATGCAATTATTTACTCCTGTACATCTCCGCCCCCCCCCCCCCCCCATTCAAAACAACCAAACTAAAAATTTAGGAGTTTGGATGCTGCTTCCAAATCCACTTTTCTCTGCAAATGAGGCACCTTGGGGAAAAAAAGCAGTGATGCATTTTAAGTTTTGGATGCTGGGCGCACTCACAAAATGGCTGCAGCGAGGCAGGACTGGCCCAGGCCACAGCTGGTCACAAAACCTCCCTTTTACTAGAAGGCAGGCAGGGCGAGGTGGCCCCCGACCACCTTTCCTCAGCAATGTGATCGAATAGTCTCCCCAACCTGGCCACCAGGTATTCAGACACTGACCAGCGGGACATGTCCAAAGCTTGAGGCAGGTTTTTTCCAAACACAGCTAGGAGCCTTACCTGGTTTACCCTATTTAACCCCAGCCGGAAACCGGCTAAGCTTTTCCTTCCAAGACACAGTAAACTAAGACTCCAGTCCTCATGATTTTAAATGCAGAGCTGATTTAAAGAACTCCAAAACCAGTCTTGCATCAAAGCACAGTACTGGTGATAGATAGACAACATACTATACAGGTAGTCCTCGCTTGACGACCACAATTGGGGCCAGAATTTTGGTTGCTAAGCGAAGTGGCCATTGAGTGAATCTGACCCGATTTTACAACCTTTTATGCGGCGATTGTTAAGCAAATCACCATGGGCGTTAAACAAACCCCATGGTCATTAAGCGAATCATGCGGTTCCCCATTGATTTTGCTTGTCAGAAGCCGGCCAGGAAGGTTGAAAATGGCGATCACGTGATCACGGGACGCTGCGACAGTTCTAAATACAAACCAGTTGCCAAGCGCCCAGATCGTGATCATGTGACCGCAGGGGATGCTGCAACGGTCGTAAGTGTGAGGACCGGTCATAAGTCGTTTTTTTCAGCACCGTTGTAAGTCCAAACCGTCACTAAATGAATGGTTGTTAAACGATTACTGCCTGTAAACTTTTTTAGACTATAACACCCATATTCCCTGATACTAGAGGACTGGTACGCCCCCTTGGGGGAGTGCCCGTTGAGCTAGATGGGCTGACAGTCTTTCCCCCAATATATTCTGAAATGCCAGTCAGCGCACAGAGGCCTTTGGAGTGCAAAACAGGAACCCTGTTGCAAATTAAGCCCGTGTGGGGTCCCTCTTTCTCCTCCGCCAACTCGACGTTCATGAGTAATTCCGCACACAAGTCGTACCCAAAGACAATCTCTTACATTTGCTCCTTTAACTGTTTCAATCTGTTTCTCCAGTTGGCCAAAGGAGCGTGAGAACTAAGCCTGCAGCCCATCTCTGCAACAGCCATATAACGAGAGAGAGTCAAAATCTGCACAGGGAGGGGGCCAGGCAGAGGGAAGGACAGCAAGCTACTAATACTATTATTTCTACTATACTACTTTTATCCTGCTGGAATTTGTGCAACTTAAGGAGGTGAACATAATCTTCCCACCTATTTCCCCCACAACAAACAACCTGGTGAGATGGGTTGGGCCGAAAGAGGGGTCTGGCCTTGTCATGGTCTGTGGGAACGACCTTGGGAGACCGGAGGGAGAGCCACAGACGGGACAACCATGGTGTAAAACAGGGGTCCTCAACCTGTGGGCCTGTTAGGAAGTGGGCCGCATAGCCGGTGAGTGGTGGTGGTCCGTGCGATTGGCTCCCGCCTGCAAACCCTGCCCCCCGTCCGTGCGATTGGCTCCCGCCTGCAAACCCCACCCCCCAGTCTGTGCGATTGGCTCCTGCCTGTAAACCCCACCCCCCGGGCTGTGCGATTGGCTCCCGCCTGCAAACACCCCCCCCCCCGGTCCGTGGAAAAATTGTCTTCCAAGACCAGTCCCTGGTGCCAAAAAGGTTGGGTACCCCTGGTGTAAAAGGTCTCTCAGCCCACAGAAGGAAACGGGGAGTGGGAAGCGTCTCAGAAGGGACCCTCCCTAGTTTTCTGGAGAGTAAAAGGAAAGGAGGAGAGAGATGTACTTTCAGACTTGCAAGATTCTGTTAATGTAACCTTACAATAAAAATAGAGCTAGTACCGCGGCTGGTGCTTCTTGTCTGGACTACCTCGCAGGGCTGACATCAACCTTGCAAGTCTGAAAGCATTTTCCCCCTCCTCATCTTTTACTCTCCGAAAAACTAAGAGGAAAAGAAAGAGAGAAGAAAAAGATAAATTGAAGAAGCAGAAAGCGAGAGTAAGAAAAAAAAGAAAGAAATGGCGAAGAGGAGAAAGAAAGGAAGAGAAAGGAGAGGGAAACAGAAAAAAAGGAAGAAAATGAAGGAGGGAGAAAAGAGAAAGTGAATGAGAAGGAAGGAAGGGAGGGAGGGAGGGAAAGGAGAGGGAAACAGAGAAAGAGGGAAACAGAGAAAGAGAGAAAGTGAAGAGAAAAAGAAAGAGCAAAAAGAGAAAAGGAAGAGGGAAGGAAGGGAGGGAGGAAGGGAAGAAAAAAGTGCACAGCAGGACAAGTACAGGACATTTTGAGAAGTAACAAACTCTCCTTTGCTAGAGAAGTATTTAAGCCAGTGTCTCTCAACCTTGGCAACTTTCAGAGGCGTGGACTTCAACTCCCAGAATTCCCCAGCCAGCCATGATTTAAGCAGTGGCCAGACCTTCCTGCCCAACCCTGTACTGCACTTCCAGGGTCCCCCTCGGTGCCCGCCACCCCTGCCCTGTCCTTTCCATTCCAAGTTCCAATCCTTTTCATTAAACCACGAGCCCAAACAGGAAACGGGCCCATGGCGCGCAAAGCTGCCTTGCAAAACCGACTCCTTCAATTAAATTAAGGAAATCAAATGAATAGATTAAAGCCGTTAGAAAATATAAAGCGGCTGGGGCCACTGCCAAGCTTCTTTTGGAAATGCTCGGGGCTTCTTTGAATGAACCAACCAACCAACCAGGAAATAATTAATAAAAATAAATGATCTATCTATTTGGGGGGGGGGGGCAGGAAATGAAAAGGACGAAGGGGACAAAAGAGAATCTGGAGTTGCAGAGCGCAGCCTGAGCAAATCAAGGGGTGATGAGCAGACCAGTCACCATTTTGTGACCGCACCCGCAAGATACTTGGGGTCCTCCGCCTGCACCCCCTGCAAAAGGCCTGATCCTGCAAGATCCCGGGCTGCGAGGATCCGGGGCCGGGCTGGACGCGGCCCCCTTCTCCTCCTCCTCCATGGTCCAGAGCGTGCAGCTTTTGCAACGCAAACTTTACAGTCTCAGCAAAGCAACTTTCCCCTGAGCTTATCTCTCTGCCTTGAGCGTTTTCCCCCCTGAAATTAAGCTAAGGATCGTTTATTAGGCATACATTAGCGACATAAAAGTCCATCAGATTAGTTATCTCTGCATTTGAGCTTAAGTTATGAAACCTAGCCAGGCTTTTTTTGTTAAAGGCTTGGGCCTTAATTAATTCCCCTGGAGGAACGTGCTCAAATTGTCCTTATGGGATAAGAAACACGGTGCGCTTTTCTTCAAAGGCTACCCCCCCCATTCCCGCATCTCCTTTCACGCGGAGATTTTAAACATGGGGGGGGGGGGGGGGCGCGCAGGGTTGCTGCCAATTGCAAAAATCCATCTCTTGCAGAATGCATTGTTGTTTATTCGTTCAGTCGTTTCCGACTCTTCGTGACTTCATGGACCAGTCCACGCCAGAGCTTTTTGTCGGCCGTCACCATCCCCAGCTCCCCAATGGTTGAGTCCGTCACCTCCAGAATACCATCCATCCATCTTGCCCTTGGTCGGCCCCTCTTCCTTTTGCCTTCCACTTTCCCTAGCATCAGCTTCTTCTCCAGGGTATCCTGTCTTCTCATTATGTGGCCAAAGTACTTCAGTTTTGCCTTTAATATGCTTAAAGCATTGTTTCTCAACCTTGGCAACTTTAAGCTGGGTGGACTTCGGGTCCCAGCAAAGCTGGGAGCAAAGCTGGCTGGGGAATTCTGGGAGTCGAAGTCCACCCAGCTTAAAGTTGCCAAGGTTGAGAAACAAATAAAGAATGGCATGACAACAGATTTTTCCCATGCATTTGTAGCCAAAAGGAAACATGAAACTTCCATAGTCAGTTGCCTGAATTAAGGGCTCAGAAGCCAGAATTTGAGGCTAAACAGCAGACCTTCCCATCACAACTGAAAGGGCAGCCATTTCATTTGGTGCACATGTATAATTTTCTTTAAAGCATCAGAAAGGCCAAACTATGTACACACAAAGAAAGACCAAGCTATATGGGGATAATATACTATTCTCTCTCTAGCGTGTTCAGACAATGCATGGGGACGAAGAAAGACCAAGCTACAGGTAGTCCTTGACTTATGACCACAGCTGGGATTGGAACTTTGGTCGCTAAGTGATGCGGTCATTAAGTGAGGCATCACACAACCACGCCTGATTTTACGACCTGTTTTTGCCATGGTCGTTAAGCAAATCACATGGTTGATAAGTGAATCATGCAGTTCCCCATTGATTTTGCTCATTGGAAGCCAGCCAGGAAGGTTGCAAATGGCGATCACATGACCCCGGGATGCTGTAACCATTGTAAATACATGCCGGTTGCCAAGCACCCAAATTTTGATCACGTGACCACAGGGACACTGACGGTCGTAAGCGTGAGGACTGGCCGTAAGTCATTTTTTCCAGCACCGTCATAACTTTGAATGGTCGCTAAATGAACGGTTGTAAGTCAAGGACTACCTGTACATGTGGATGATACACTATTCTCTCTCTGGCTCTGTTGAGACAACCCATGAACACCAAGCTCCATCTGATGGCATGTTATTCTCTGTGTTTACAGAATGCAGGTGCCCAAAGAAAAACCAAACCATGTTTGATGACTGCGGGACACAGAAGGATCAATAAAGACTTTCAGACGTTTGGTGGCGAGTTCAGGAATTCCTTTGCAGCTGTAATGCAGAGGGGAAAATTCAACCCCGTTCTCTAGTCCGAGTCTTGACTCCTTATGCACTCCTTATGCGGTTGTTTTGTTAAACAATAAAAAAAACCCACACCCTTTTTCATTGTATTCAGTGACACCAAAGATTCACACTTTTGGGGGGGAGGGTTCACGCCACAGGCTAATCTGCCAAACCCCAAAAAGACAAACCCTGAATTCCAAGCAATGCTAAAACTAATTAAGTCTTCCAGGATTGCAAATTTATTCACTGGGGTTTCCATCCCGCTCTGCTCCAATTCGGCAGGGCTCTGAAAGTAGCTGCGATTCAACCAGCCTGGGTCAGCCTGTCAAGTGGAAACAGCCACATGCACATGCAGAGTTAAAATGAATGAAACTTCATATTTGGGGTGAATTAAAACTCCTGGGGTGTTCCATGAACCCAGACCCTATTTTAGAGCAGTGGGCAGTTCAGAGGTAGAACCGCAGCTCCAAATCCTGAAAGTTTAGTCCAGTGTTTTTCCAGCTTGGCCACTTTAAGATGGGTGGACTTCAACTCCCAGAATTCCCCAGCCAGCTGGGGAATTCTGGGAGTTGAAGTCCACCCATCTTAAAGTGGCCAAGTTGGAAAAATACTGGTTTAGCCCCAAGGTTCTCTGTTGAATACAAATCTAGTGGCAGGAAGTTTCAGAGACCTTTCCATGTTGGCTGGGGAATTCTGGGAGTTGAAGTCCACCCATCTTAAAGTGGCCAAGTTGGAAAAACACTGGTTTAGTCCCGGGGTTCTCTGTTAAATGTGAGTCTAGTGGCAGGAAGTTCCAGGGACCTATTTTGGGATACCCAAGCAAAGTATACCTGGGCTTATGAACATCAAGCTGGGATCTGGTGCTCTCTCCAGTTTCCCTTTGTTTGAATCTTCAGCAATGATTTCCTTTCTCTCCAAAAGAGGAGAAAAACCCACACTTGCAACGCCCCACCTCCACATTTGGTTTTTAAATTAGTAATTATGCTGGGGAAAAGATTAATGGGAAAAAAAGAAGAGGAGAGAAGAAGAGAGTGATTCGGGCCTTCAAGCCTTTCCCTAGCAGGGCCTGTTATCTGAACGCTTCCTTAAAGTTTAATAAAAGCTGCTAGCCGAGTTGCAAATTAAAAAAAAACCCCGAAACGGGGAAGAAAAAAACGGTTAAGCATTCAAGCATGTTTATTTAATGCGGTGGATCCGCTCGCTAGACAAAGGCCCAAAGCCACCCTCGCTGCACACAATGTCCCGACGTTTAGCTGTTCCTCAGACGGAAAATGTGCTGCCAGAAACGCACGCCAGAATCTGGGTCCTGTCGAGTTGACAGAAAAATGTTTCTGACTTCCAAACGGCCTCCTGGACAAGACGGTTTATGCCACCGCTTGCCTGTGATCAGGGCTTACCGAAAAAAAAGAAAAGAAAAAAACCCAGAATAAAGCCTCCAAGGGAAGCTAGGCAAATAACAATCCCCAGGACCTCACCATTCACACTTACAAAGGACTTGCGGAGATTGCTAAGACTGACCGAGCATTTGAACCTCAGTTGCAGGCAAGGAAGATCCAGCTGTTCTTTACACCAGAGCTTTCCAAACTTTTCATGTTGGTGACACACTTTTTAGACATGCATCATTTCGCAACACACTCTTACAGCAGGGCACAAGGCAGGCACTAGGACCTGCGTGGAATCACAGCAGGTTTGGAGGCAGCCAGGCACAAGGCAGGCACTAGGACCTGTGCGGAATCACAGCAGGTTTGGAGGCAGCAAGGCACAAGGCAGGCACTAGGACCTGCGCGGAATCACAGCAGGTTTGGAGGCAGCAAGGCACAAGGCAGGCACTAGGACCTGCGTGGAATCACAGCAGGTTTGGAGGCAGCCAGGCACAAGGCAGGCACTAGGACCTGCGTGGAATCACAGCAGGTTTGGAGGCAGCCAGGCACAAGGCAGGCACTAGGACCTGTGCGGAATCACAGCAGGTTTGGAGGCAGCAAAGCACAAGGCAGGCACTAGGACCTGTGCGGAATCACAGCAGGTTTGGAGGCAGCAAGGCACAAGGCACAAGGCAGGCACTAGGACCTGCGTGGAATCACAGCAGGTTTGGAGGCAGCAGGGCACAAGGCACAAGGCAGGCACTAGGACCTGCGTGGAATCCTGGCAGGGCAGGTTTGGAGGCAGCAAGGCACAAGGCAGGCACTAGGATCTGCGCGGAATCACAGCAGGTTTGGAGGCAGCAGGGCACAAGGCAGGCACTAGGACCTGCGCGGAATCCTGGCAGGGCAGGTTTGGAGGCAGCAAGGCACAAGGCAGGCACCAGGACCTGCGCGGAATCCTGGCAGGGCAGGTTTGGAGGCAGCAAGGCACAAGGCAGGCACTAGGACCTGCGCAGAATCACAGCAGGTTTGGAGGCAGCCAGGCACAAGGCAGGCACTAGGACCTGCGCAGAATCACAGCATGTTTGGAGGCAGCAGGGCACAAGGCAGGCACTAGGACCTGCGTGGAATCCTGGCAGGGCAGGTATGGAGGCAGCAGGGCACAAGGCAGGCACTAGGACCTGCGCAGAATCACAGCAGGTTTGGAGGCAGCAGGGCACAAGGCAGGCACTAGGACCTGCGCGGAATCCTGGCAAGGCAGGTTTGGAGGCAGCAGGGCACAAGGCGGGCACAAGGCAGGCACTAGGACCTGCGTGGAATCCTGGCAGGGCTCGAGGCAGCCGCCGCCGCGACACACCCAGACACTGCAGCAGACACACTAACGTGTCACGACACACAGTTTGGAAAGCTCTGCTTTACGCACACGCTGCAACAGCTTCTTCAGTCAGGGATGTTGCGGGGTTGGACTAGATGGTCTCCCTGACCCTTTCTAACTCTTACATTCTAGGAATCAATGAGTTTCTGGGGTTTTTACTCAATACAATGCATCGTTAACTAAGGGGGGGGGGTGTAGGCTCCCCCTATAGGCTAAGCCATAAAAAAAAACCCCAAACCCTAACATACAGACTTTGGCATGGGTAATGCCCCATCTTGGAGATTCACCGGCCCAATGCTGCACTCCTGGAACTGTTTGATTATTTTCTTCCTGCCTCGCAACCCCAAACATATCTGGAATAAATAATACAATATTATTTTAGGCTATATGAATTCTGCTTCTGGGCCTGCCATTGCTTTGTCTCCCCCGCCCCAAAAAATTAAAGATCCAAGAAGGAATTCCTTCTTTTTACAAGGGGGAAACCACTTGCCTACAAATTCTCCTCTTTACATAACCCCATTCTTCTCCTCCTCCTCCTCCTCTCCTTCTCAACCACCATGAATTTCAACCCTTCTTTTTACACCCTAAACCAGTGTTTCTCAACCTTGGCAACTTTAAGATGCGTGGACTTCAACTCCCAGAATTCCCCAGCCAGCAACGCATCTTAAAATTGCCAAGGTTGAGAAACACTGCCCTAATTTAAGCTCCCTGCATGGGGAAAAAACACCACGCAATTCTTCCCTCTCTGGAGCTTTTTCCAACATGGGGGGGGGGGGGGCGCTTTGGTCAATGCAGCCCAGTGCCTTTATTGAATAAGTATATTTTTCGCTCAGGATATACTGCTTCACCTGCTTACTGAATTTCAGCTGATGTTCAGAAAGAATTTCCTAACGGGAAGGCCTATTCCGCAGTGGGCTCTCCTAGGCTGGAGATATTAAGATACAGGCTGGAGGGCCTTCTGTCGCAGATTTATTTATTTATTACATTTATATCCCGCCCATCTCCCCCACAAGGAGGGACCCTGGGCGGCTTAGAGGGTGGATTGATGATGCTTTGAGGGTGGATTCCTGGCATGGGCATGGGCATGGGCATGGGTGTGGTCTAGATGATCTCCAAGGTCCCCCCCCCCCCCCCGATCCTTCCACTCTAGAATTCTCAGGTTCTCTCGCCAGGCTGCCTCAACAGGTATAAGTATATTTTTCCTACGGCAGGGTTGTATACTCTCACCCTACCTATTCAACCTGTACGCAGAACACATCATGCAACATGCTGGGCTTGAGGAATCCAAGGCTGGAGTTAAAATTGCTGGAAGAAACATTAACAATCTCAGATATGCAGATGATACCACTTTGATGGCTGAAAGCGAGGAGGAGTTGAGGAGCCTTATGACGAAGGTGAAAGAAGAAAGTGCAAAAGCTGGGTTGCAGTTAAACCTCAAAAAAACCAAGATTATGGCAACCAGCTTGATTGATGACTGGCAAATAGAGGGAGAAAAAGTGGAGGCAGTGACAGACTTTGTATTTCTAGGCGCAAAGATTACTGCAGACGCTGACTGCAGCCAGGAAATCAGAAGACGTCTACTTCTTGGGAGGAGAGCAATGGCAAATCTTGATAAAATAGTTAAGAGCAGAGACATCACACTGACAACAAAGGTCCGCATAGTTAAAGCAATGGTATTCCCTGTAGTAACCTATGGCTGCGAGAGCTGGACCATAAGGAAGGCTGAGCGAAGGAAGATAGATGCTTTTGAACTGTGGTGTTGGAGGAAAATTCTGAGAGTGCCTTGGACTGCAAGAAGATCAAACCAGTCCATACTCCAGGAAATCAAGCCAGACTGCTCACTTGAGGGAATGATATTAAAGGCAAAACTGAAGTACTTTGGCCACATAATGAGAAGACAGGATACCCTGGAGAAGAAGCTGATGCTAGGGAAAGTGGAAGGCAAAAGGAAGAGGGGCCGACCAAGGGCAAGATGGATGGATGGTATTCTGGAGGTGACGGACTCAACCATTGGGGAGCTGGGGATGGTGACAGCCAACAGAGGGCTCTGGCGTGGACTGGTCCATGAAGTCACGAAGAGTCGGAAACGACTGAACGAATAAACAACAACATTTTTCTCTCAGGATATACTGCTTCACCTGCTTACTGAATTTCAGCTGATGTTCAGGAAGAATTTCCTAACGGGAAGGCCTATTCCGCAGTGGGCTCTCCTAGGCTGGAGATATTAAGATACAGGCTGGAGGGCCTTCTGTCGCAGATTTATTTATTTATTACATTTATATCCCGCCCATCTCCCCCACAAGGAGGGACCCTGGGCGGCTTAGAGGGTGGATTGATGATGCTTTGAGGGTGGATTCCTGGCATGGGCATGGGCATGGGCATGGGCGTGGTCTAGATGATCTCCAAGGTCCCCCCCCCCCCCCCCCCGATCCTTCCACTCTAGAATTCTCAGGTTCTCTCGCCAGGCTGCCTCAACAGATGGAAGCTGCTCCTTTGCTGAAGGCGTTTGAGCAGAGGCCAGTTCAAGTGTAGTCTTGGGACTGGGGAGACGGTTCTCAAATCTCAACCCTTTGAGCCAGCCCCTAGAACTCATCCCAGCCTACCTTGCACGGTTGTTGTTTCAGAACGCAAAGTCAAGGAAAGAGGAAAACGGACCACGCTGGGCTCAGGTGTCAATCGAATCAAGAAACCCAGAAATGTTTGCCCGGGATGGGGGGGGGGGGGCTTCCTTTCAAACCTTCTCTTTTATCTTCTTCTCTTTTTTGTATTTTTTATCATGGTTTTATCATTTTTATTTGTAAGCTGCCCAGAGTCACTTTTATAGTGAGATGGGCGGTGTATCAATTTAATAATAATAATAATAATAATAATAATAATAATAATAATAATAATAATAAATAAGTTACCTGAGGGACCGCCTCATCCCCAGAACATCGACCCGCCCCACCTGGTCATGCAGAGAGGGCATGCTGCGGACCCCATCAGCAAAGGAATTCCATCCAGGAGGCGGGCCTTCTCTGCAGTGGCGCCCGCCCTTTGGAATATCTTGCCCCCTACTCCTGACCTTTGGGAAGAATTTGAAGACCTGGTTCTGCCCCCTTGCCTGGGATGGGAAGGTCAATAGCTCCTCCTGGGGGCGGCTGGTGCCGTAGTGCCCTCCCTATTATTTAAGACCGAGCCCTTCGATTTTATACTTATTTATTGTATTTATACTGATTGTAATTTTATGTTTATATCTTTTAACTTGTGATTTTATTGTAAACCGCCCAGAGACCCCCGGCTGGGGGAGATGGGCGGTGATATAAATTTAAATAACAAACAAACAAACAAATAAATAAATAAAAGCAGCAGCAAAAAGGGGTGTGCTTGACAAGGACGCCCAGGACAAATGTTAGAAGTGTCAGCTTGCGGGTAGCAGCAGGGGAGATGAAAGTTAAAATAGCCAAGGGCCCCGATACAATATGTCCTCTGATTTCTGGGCCGGTCCAGATGCCACCCACGCGGGAACGTAAGACACCAACATGGAAGCCGATCGTCAAGGGAAAAATATTCTCCCTCCTCCTCGCCTATTTAAACGGTCCAATTAGGCAAACTGGCACGCAAGGGAGAGTTTCGCACGCGATGCTGGCCCCACCGTCAAATAAATTCAGCCTGGCCTGTTCCTTGTCCAGCACCCCCGTTGCGCTGCAAGATTTCAAGGGAAACACAAGCTTTGCACCCACAGGCTCCCCGGCTCTCACCAAAACACGCTTCTTGCTAAAGACAATCTCCCCCCACGCCCCGCCGGCCATGCACCCCGGAGAACCAGACAATGGCGTCCGGCCTCTCGAGGGCTTCCCCTTTTTCCCTCGGAGCTGCTGAAATAGGAAACCAGGCGCTGGGGGGGATCTTGGGCAGACCTGACGCAAGAGCAGGTTCTCCCCTCCCTCCCAAGGAGCGGCCAGCAAAAAACAGGATTAATTAGTCCTCCAGAGGCCCGAACTCATGAAGGCTTATATATGGGCCCGGCGTTCTCATGGCTTTGGCTGTGAGCTCACCCGCACGCGTCGGCTTTTTGATAAGCGGCAAGTGGCTTTTCCCATCCCGTGTGAAAGCGGGGTTATCCCACAGGTTGGGGACCTGGAGTTTGGGGACGCCCCAAAGGCTCTCACCCATCCTCAAACAGGAGCCCCAAGATTTACGAAGACAAATCTTGTGTGGCCAGGGTGTCAGGAAATTTCAGCATCCTTGCACGAGATCTTTGGGTAGAACGGGAAAACCTCCAAGGATTTGTGCTCATCGCAGCCCGAGCCAAGCAGTTTTCTTGCCAGCTGTTTGGAAGGAATTTGCCACAGACACCTCCCAGTCCAGCATACAGCTTTAAGATCTCCTGGTGGCCTCCTATTGCAGGATCAAACCTGGATTTGGGTCTGCCCAGCCTAATTTGATATGCTAAATCAGGGGTCGGCAACATAGTGCCCAGAAGCACAAATCTGCCTGAGTACCTTCTCTTGCCACCACTAGATTCTGTCACCTTGTCTGCCACAGTGGGGACCATCCTTGGGAGCTTAGAGGGATCACAAACGGTAAACTTGCATTGTTTGCCTTGTGATAAATCTGTGTTGGGTCACTGGCCGGGTCCACTCGGGGCAGCCATTTTGCATAGCGGACGTTTGGCTTCCTGGAAACCATTTTGTGTGAGCACCCACAACATGGTCTTTTCAAGCTGTTGCTGGAGAATTTTCATTCAGTCTGCCATCTTCAGAAGCTGGTTGGATTGCAGCTTCAGATCAAGGAGATGATCTAGAGCAGTGTTCCTCAACCTCAGCAACTTTAAGATGTGTGGACTTCAACTCCCAGAATTCCCCAGCCAGCATGGCTGGCTGGGGAATTCTGGGAGTTGAAGTCCACAAATGCGGGCTGGGGAATTCTGGGAGCTGAAGTCCACATGTTTTAAAGTTGCCAAGGTTGAGAAATACTGAGAAGGTCTAGCCTGAGACCCATAACTGTGGGGTGCCACAGGGTTAAAGGCTCTCACCCCAGCACGAGGCCAGGTACTGTATCCTCCATATACTGATGATACCCAGTTGTACATCTCGCCGCTGGCTGGGTGGTGCTCAAGCCGTGCTGTGGAGGTCCTGTCGCAGTGCCTGGTGGCCGCTGGGCTCTGGGTGGGGAAGACCAGGCTGAAACCCAACCCTGACAAGACGGAGTGGTGGTGGGTTTCAGTTTCTCCCAGGACCAGGGATCTTCCATCTTTACTTTGGAACGGGTTTGCACTCCCCGGGAGAAAACGGGTGTGGGATTTTGCCAGATTCATCTGGTGCATCAGTCGCACTCTTTCCTGGACTGGGAGTTTCTTCACACGGTCACCCGTGACTTCTGCATCGTAGACAGGGCTACTGCCACGCGCTGTGTGTGGGGCAGCCCTTGAAGGCCACTCAGGATCTGCAACCGGTCCAGAACGCGCCAGGCAGACAGTTATGGGTGCACCTTCGTCCGCCCACGGGGCACCTCTATTATGGGGAACCTCTATTATGGGAAACTATTATGGGGGGTCTGCAGGTCAAAATATCAAAGGGGTGTCCACTCTGGTGCAATTGAACCCCTGCCCCTTCTTTATTTGTGTTGCCCTTGATCTGGGATCTTTCCCTTAAAGATAAAGATTCTAGTCCTCATGGTTCTCAACAAAGGACTGATCTAAATACAGGTAGTCCTCGCTTAAAGGCCACAATTGGGACTGAAATTTCGGTTGCTAAGCAATGCAGTCACTTAGCAAATCTGACCCGATTTTAGACCTTTTTTGTGGCGGCCATTAAGTGAACCATGTGGTTGTTAAGCGAATCATGCGGTTCCCCGTTGATTTTGCTTGCCAGAAGTTGGTTTGGAAGGTCAAAAATGGCGATCACGTGACCATAGGACACTGTGATGGTCATAAATGCGAACCAGTTGCCAAGTGCCCAAATCATGATCACATGACCACTGGGATGCTGTGACAGTCATAAGTGTGAGGACCGGTCATAAGTTGGGTTTAGTGCTGTTGTAAGTCTGAACCATCACTAAACAAATGGTCATTAAGTGAGGACTACCTGTAGGAAGCAGTTATTGGCTTTCCAAGTTTTCAGCTCTGGGAATTATTTCCAGCTCATCCAGTGGTACTGTGAACTGAATCTGGCCCATGTTGCCCTCAAGAACAGCTGCTTTTCCTCTTGCCCTAAAAATAAAGATTCTAGTCCACATTGTTCTGAAGAAGCTGTTTTAAGCTTGCTTCAGCAAGCCGGTGGCAGATAGTCCTCCTGTGCCGGCTAGAAATGTGAGAAGGATCCCTGAGATTATGCTGGACTCCACAAATCCAGAGGCTTGTTACTGGTTGCCAATCACATTAGGCTGAAAAGGATAAAAACCCACGGCTGTGAATTTGCAGCTGCTGATTCCTTTCAGGAACTGGTGGGGCGGCATGAAACAAAAGAGTTAAACCTAAGTGCAGCTTCACCAGCACAGAATAAAAGGAGGCCACCCAGCCCAGCATCTGGCCTCAACAGGGGCCAGCTCCATCTCTCCCAGAAACTTCACCCGGATCCTCAACAGACTGCCCCTGCCCATGGAGGTTCCACTAACATCACAGCCACGCTCCACAACAGAGCCACCTTCCCCAGGAATGAAGCAGCAGCTTTCCTAAAGGCTGTGGAGTTCCTGGCCACCACCGCCACGCCTTGTGGCCAGGAGTTCCCCAGGTCGGTGCTGCGAAACACAGAAGGGTCCCACCCCTGAGCTATTTCAATCCGCCGCTCTTCCTGACACGGCTCTGGCACGATTCAGAATTGGCTGCACCTCCCTCGCGTTCCTTGACGCCCTCTGATTGCGAAAACTTTTCATTCTACATTGCCGAAGGAATCTTGAAAGATGGAGAGAGGCCTGCCGGACGCGAGAGAGGAAGCTTGGCTCCGTGCCGCCCTCAACTCCAGACCACTTTGCTCCAAAAGGCGGTTACACCCTCCCCTCCAGCTGCCCTCCTTTGGCCAAACTTGGGGGGCTCAGACCCCTTCTTAGGCCAGAATATTTGGGGGTTTTAGCTCGGGGAAAAGAAGCAACTGAGTGGGAAGATGATGGAACTCCGTAAAAACAGACAAAGCCTGCAGGGAGTTTTTCTCCCTAAATAATCAGACTAGCGAAGTTGATGGGAAGCGGATTTACGAAAAGCCTTCTTCACACCGCACAGCCTTAACCTGCGGAACTCACTGCCACCAGACTGGCCACCAACGCGGCCGGCTTTCAAAAGGGACTGCAGAAATTCACGGAGGGCAGGTCCTTCCCGGGCAGCCGATCTGCAAAAGTCACATTTTCTCCCCAGGCCGGATGCGGCACGGCTCCCGCTACCCAGCCGCAACGGCTGAAGACGCTCGTCTCCAATGGCTTTTGTGCGGCTTTACATTGGTTCCCGATTTACGGAACTCGGGGTGGCGGCTAGCCGCCCAGAGCTCCCCACAGAAGATGGGCGGCCGTATAACATTTCAAATCACATCGCGATACAATGAGACCCAGATGTCTCCTGCAGACCGAGCTGGGTGGCTCCGGGGAAAACGAAACGTGGGGCTTGGATGGGCCTCAGCCGGATCCAGCGGGGCTGTTCTCGCGTTCTGCAGCGTCTTCCTTCCCGTTCTTTTCGGAGCCAAGTTGGAACGGAGAAGGAATGCGCTGCATCCTGGTTCCAGCCCAGATGATGGAAACCAGAAGCCTGGGACGGGGCTGGTTTGCATCCGAGGGCTGTCCAAGGGCAGGGGTGCTGTTCCCTCTTCTGCCGATTAAATTCCTGAAGGCTTCTCTCTCTCTCTCTTTTACACACTCGTGCACACTCGCACACACGTTCACTGCTCCTACCCCCAGGAGGGAGCCCAGTGCAAATGCAGACAACCCCAAATCCAACCCCAAATCCGTAAAGTCCTTTGGAGTGGCATCCTGCTCTTTCTCCTGAAAATATATATATATATATATTTAAAACAGGCGTCCCTAGTGTTAGGGTGGTTATTCTGGCTCTGAATGCTGTTGAAAAGCTGGATTTCTCTCGGGTTGTGGCAGAGGACCCCTCCGACCGCGGGATGCTCAAAGGGGCGTCAAGCGCCAAGCGCTTTGCTGGGGTTCTCTCCCCCCCCCCCCAATTCCTGCAGGAGAAAACAAAGATTTAGGAGCAAAAGAAAAGGGGCAAGTTTTGCAAAAAACAAGAGGGAAGTAGATTTTCCTACGGGCATCCCTGCCTCTGTCCTTCCCCATTCTCAAATCTCCTCCTCCTCTTCGCTCTGGGATCTGGTATCTTCCATCTGACAACCAGGATGGTTCACATGCACGCACGGTATGTAAAAATAGCCCAATGCCAGTTGCTTTTGCCTCTCTTGTTCTGCGAAAAGAATCCAAGCTGCGTCTTCCTGGAAGAGCCTTCTTCCAGAAAAGCAGCATTTTGGAAGGCTCTACCAATGCCCAAACCCCTTTCCCTCTTGCTCATATGTCTGCGCGCGCGCACACACACGCACGCACACACACGCACACGCGCACACACACACACACACACACACACACACACACACACACACGGTTTCCCCTTCATTTGCACCTTCAACCTCCCTCCCCCCTCCCCCCCTTCTCAGCTGTAAACCACAATTTTTGCTCAGGGCTGGAGGGATTCATTTAGAAACTCCCCTCCTACTAACCAGTATGACTGGAGGCGGGGGGGGGGGGGGGGGGGGGGGAGGAAACCCCAACAGCTCAGCCGAACTCCAATTAGTCACAGTAGGAGGCGGAGATGTGATTAAACCTGGCACAAGGCTAGGAAGTTTGAGGGAAGATAAAGTTCTTTCTGCTGGGAGCTGGATTGAGGCTCTCCCAGACTTTGAATTATCCAGGTTTCTAGTCCTTATGATGAACAATGGAGCCGCGCCAGCCTCTGCCAGTGAAAACAGACAGGTTATTGATGTTTATGGATTCTCGGATTATGGATTCTTTGTCCATGAACGGTTATGCAATGATGTACTGGCTGGTTTTAAGATGCTGCCAGAAGAGTAGAAATTGAGTTGCAAACTGGGAGACACCGGTTCCTTAGCTGCTATGGCCTATTGGTTTTGAACCCTGGTGTTGGAAAGGACTCCTGAAAGTACTGTGGGCAGCCAAGAACACAAAGGGATGGATCATCAAACAAATCAGCCCAGAGTTCTCCCTGGAGGCACCGATGACCAGGCTCAAATGATCCTACTTTGGACCCATGATGTGAAGACCCAGCTCTCTGGAGAAGGCTCTGATGCTGGGAAAGATGGAAGAGAAGAGAAGAGAAGAGAAGAGAAGAGAAGAGAAGAGAAGAGAAGAGAAGAGAAGAGAAGAGAAGAGAAGAGAAGAGAAGAGAAGAGAAGAGAAGAGCAGCAAGGTGGATGGACTCAGTCACAGTGATGATGGGTGCACCACTGGAAGATCTATCTACATGTGGCTGCTAAGAGGAACACTGAAAGCTGACATACTAGTTAACATTATTTATATATTCAACTGGGAAACTGTGAGCATCCTAGACCAAGCCAAGTCCAAAAACGCTAGAGAATTCCTGGAAGCTTGGCACTTAGACAAAGCAGCCATCAACAGACACATAGAGGGAAACAACATTTACATACCATTCATAAGAGACAATAGAAAAGCCAGAAGACCAGAACACCTCCTTGCCAGCAATCAACAACCAGATAGGCAAAGATTAACACCAAGATTAGCACCAGAGGAGCAATCAAACAACACAATAGACCCTAATCAAGGAACTATTAACTCAGTCAATCAACCAAGCAGCAAACAACAGCCCAATCAAGGAACTCCCAAGGAGAGTACAACACCCCCACCAACACAGGCAGGACAGGACAGGGTATATAAACAGAGAGCAAGTCCCACTCCCTTTTCACACTGAAGATGTTGCCTAGCCTGGCAATGAAACGTCTGCAAGAAAACAACAAGGCTCAGAGAGTACCAAGGACTCCATTTATATATCTACTCCAACATTATTCACCTCCGCAGAACCTCGGGCAAAAGATGCCCTTTCTCCACCCCATACAAGCCCTAGAAATCTTGGGTGTGCAATTCCCACGGGCGTCTAAAACCTGAGACCCGCAGCCGCTTTCAACACGACAGAAAGGGAAATCGATTCAGCGCATTAATGGGGAGGAACCCTCTCCAGCGTATTTCGTTTCAAACCTATTTACAAGATCAGTGGAAGGACATCAGACACAGGTTCGGCCCCGGCTCCAGCTCCCGAAAAGGTGGGGTGCATCCCTTACACCCAGAAAAGCTGGGCCTTTTTGTAAAAACGGGGTGTGCCAAGGCCATGTGGGATTTGATCCAATGAGGCTGTTTTGCATCATCTCATGAGACAATACGGAGACATGCACATGAGCTGAACTGCTTCCAGATCCCACAGGCAAGTCCTGCCCGGCTACTGCGGGTGTTAGACGGTGCTCACGTCCTGCCAAAAAATAAAAACACAGTAAGAGAGTCCCCGGATGTCACATGAACTCTGCCAAGAAGCTTCTGGATCTGGTCAAAGCAGAGAAGAAAAATACAGAGGGCAAAGATGCAGAGTGAGGAGGAAGAGGCTAGCGTCCTTTGCTTTTTCATTAAAAGCAAAACTGCAGGCGATCCACGTTCCAGAGCTCAGCTCTTCAGCATGCGAAGAATGCAGTCGCATAAACTCACAGCAAGGGCACATTTGATTCTTTTTCTTCCACCAAGTCTGAAGTTCAGAGCCAGATTGGGAGAATGGACGTGATTAACACAGCAGCCCTAGAAGTGAAATCGTAGACGTGTTTTGCTGCCTGCCCCAATCTGGCACCCCCGACGTGTGTTTGGAGAGCGGCTCGTGCCATTCCCAGCTTAGCATGGCAACGTGGGCGAGGAACTACGGGATGGTCATTCAAAGATCTCGGAGGGAGCCAAGGTCGGAAAGGCTGAATTCTGTGGGCCAAGCTGGGCCAGAGGGAACTTGGGTTGGGGGGGCCAAGTTTCAATTCTCCCTTAGCTGCGAAGCCTGTTGAATACAGGTAGTCCTTGCTTAATGACCACAATTGGGACCGGAATTTCGGTTGCTAAGTGAAGTGGCCATTAAGTGAATCTGACCCAATTTTATGACCTTTTGTGTGGCGGTCATTAAGCGAATCACCATGGGCGTTAAGCAAACCACGTGGTCGTTAAGTGAATCACATGGTTCCCCATTGATTTTGCTTGCCAGAAGCCGTCTCGGAAGGTTAAGAATGGCGATCACGTGACCACAGGAAACTGCAACGCTCATAAATGTAAACCAGTTGCCAAGCACCCAAATCGTGATCACGTGACCGGGGGGACGCTGTGACGGTCGTAAGTGTGAGGACCAGTTGTAAGTCGTCTTTTCCAGCACTGTTGTAAGTCCGAACCATCACTAAATGAATGGTTGTTAAGTGAGGACTGCCTGTAAAACTAAAATCAGCCCCTTCGCCTACCTCACTGGGTTGTTAGGAGGATAAAGGAGGTGGGGTGGTGGAACGAGAACGATAAGGACAACCTCCAGTATCTTGAAACAGTAAAAAAAGAACCACAGAGTTCAGCAAGGGAAAAGGCAGCTTGGAAAGACCCCTCTCCAGTTGCCTTTCAGAACTCCCTGCTCCCAAGAACTATTGTGAGCCAACCAGCCATCGTGGGAAGAAAAGCAGAACGTTTGGTAGGGCGTCCTTGCCTGCTCACCTGGAGTCCGTTATTGCTCGCCATAGGTAACTATTTTTCAAAGCCTGCTTCCAGAAATGGGAGCCTCGAAGCCAGTTTCCCTTCATAAAGCTAGAGAAACCATCATATTTAGCAATGGGCATCTGGATGCCTTCAAACAGGCTAGCCCAGTGTTTCTCAACCTTGGCAGCTTGAAGATGTGTGGACTTCAACTCCCAGAATTCCCCAGCCAGCTGGGGAATTCTGGGAGTTGAAGTCCACACATCTTCAAGCTGCCAAGGTTGAGAAACACTGGGCTAGAGAGACATTTCTCATGTATGCTTTAATGTGGGGTCCTGCGTGGAGAAGCGGGGGGAGGGATTTACTCAGTGGCCTAAATGCTCTTTTTCAGCAATACCCCTAGGTTCACCTAACAAACCCTAAATCTGAGTTAATCAAGCCCACCTGCTGTGTTCTCCGCACAGGCTTTGCCAAATAAATCATAAGATGGCTTAAAGCGGTGGCCTGCTTCATCCAGCACCACAAGTAGAATCATAGAATCACAGGGTGGGAAGGGACCTCGGACGTCTCGTGGAGCCCTCCTTCCTTCTTCCCTTCCCTGGCTACCTCCAAAACCAGGCTCCCCAACGCGGTCCCCAGGAGCACCAATGTGTCCTTAGCCATTCTGGGTGTCTGCCAAGCTACTGCCCCCCCCCCACCAAATTAAAAAAGAAAACAAAATGTAAAAACCAGGAAGCTGGCAAGCTGTGAAGCAAAACACCCGCCTTCGGACTCATCTCCGTTCCCAAGAATGCTCCTGGGAGCCCAAACCTCTTTTAGAACAGAAGCTTTCTTCGAAAAAGCAATCAATGCTTGGTTTGAAAGGTTTAATTTTAGCCCTGAAGAATGACTGATCGTAGGGCTTCGAGGACCGAAAATGTCCATCCCACTAAGGAATCTGGAAGTCAATCAGATCTCCTTCTTGCTCACTCCTATCTTGGATCCAGCCAGCCTCAAACTCTGCCTTCTTTCACATCTGCTTTTGCCTGGAATAATAATCTTCTGCTTCTGCTTCCTGCTTCCACTTCTGCTTCTGCTTCACACAACATGAAATCACAGCTGCCAGTTCTTTAGCTGGCGTTGGCCTTCATTCGCATCAAATTCTTCCCAACAACTAGGATGTTGTAACGTAGCAGCATAGTATACATGCGGATCCAAGCAGAGTGGCCTTTTGTAATGGACAGATGGAAATTTTGTCGATGCGCAGATTTCCTAAGTGCCATCCGAGGCTTTTTGGAATGGCACCCGGTGTGCCAATAACCCCTGGGACCACCACGGCCGGTTTATGCCGTAATCTTCCAACTTTGATTTTCAGATCTTGGTACTTTGTGATCTTCTCCAATTCTTCGTCTTCTATTCTACCATCCCCTGGTATTGCCACTTCAATTATCCACACCTTCTTCTTTTCAACCACAGTTAAATCTGGTCTGTTATGCGCCAAGACTTTATCCGTTTGTATTCGGAAATCCCACAATATTTTAACCTGCTCATTTTCGACTACTTTTTCAACTATACGCTCCCACCAGTTTTTCATTACTGGCACATGATAATTTTTACAGATTATTTTACAGATGATGATGATGATGATTTTAAATTTATTGGCCGCCCAACCAGTGGACTCTTGGCCCCTGTTTCAGGAACATTTCCAAACCATCATACAGACACGCCTGCTTTGATGCTTTCATCCACACTCTGTCACTCCCCAAAAGATGCTACGCGGAGGCCGGCCAGGACCCCTTCCCCATCGTTCCAGAGAGCGCAGGAGACGGAACGACGGATTCAAGGGACAGAAAAGCCTGAAAAATCTGAATGAATGTTCAGAACACGTCCAATTGATCAGGGGGGGAACAACCCCCTTTTAAAGAAGAAGCTCACAATGGCAGCAACGATTCACAGAGGTGGTGGTGCTTCCCTTCAATGGCTGTGTTCAAAGTGAGGCTAAACAACCATCAGTCTGGGATGCTTTAATCTGAATCCCTGCACTGAGCAAGGGGTTGGAAAAGATGACCTTAAGGGTCCCTTCCAACTCTGTGTTGGAAAGAGGCCTTTGATTAATTTTCATCAACACTCCCATTGCCCTAAAGCAGTGTTTCTCAGCCTTGGCAGCTTGAAGACGTGTAGACTTCAACTCCCAGAATTCCCCAGCCAGCATGGCTGGCTGGGGAATTCTGGGAATTGAAGTCTACACGTCTTCAAGCTGCCAAGGTTGAGAAATGCTGCCCTAAAGGATCAACATGAAACAATATAAATAAACCAATTTGCTACAAAATGTTCTATTTTATTTATTTATTTATTAAATTTCTATCGCTGCCCTTCTTCCCCATCTTCTGCCCATTTTCTATTACCTTCCTTGTTCTTTTTTCCTAATTGCTTGATTTTTTTGTTTTCATTTTCCATTTTAAAACAGCAGATTGTATTTAGAGATTTGGAAGGGAAGATGAATTTTCCTAACATGTTTTTTCTAACTTTGTAATGTTCCAAGGCTCTCGTTGGTTCTTCCCTCCACCTCCATAGTTGGAGGGCTGTAAAACCACTTCCTTTTTTTCCTGAGTGTTATAAAACTTCACAACCATTTTGTTCCACCAACCTGGCGGGGATCTCAGCTCTCTGGTTCTGAGCTGTTTCAATTGGCTGCTGTTTTATTCGTTCTGATTTTTTTTTTTTTAAAAAAAAATGCTTTCTTGCTTCTATTTTTTTTTGCTGTCAATTAAACAATAAAATGAACCATTCACCTAACCAAGTTGCAAAGAGACCAACACCATTAATAACCTAACTACTAATTGGGTAATAAAGCTTTGCATTTCATAGAGTAGCTGTGTAATATAGGTAAAATGTGATGGAAATAAAAAAAGTTCAGGTCTTATAAAAATTCCAAACCAAACCAAACTCTAGACCAGAGGTTTCCAAACTGTGTGTCGGGACACGTTAGTGTGTCGGCTGCAGTGTCTGGGTGTGTCCCGACTGCTGCTGCCTCGGAGCCCTGCCAGGATTCCGCACAGGTCCTAGTGCCTGCCTTGTGCCCTGCTGTAAGAGTGTGTCGCAAAATGATGCCCTGCTGTAAGAGTGTGTCACGAAATGATGCATGTCTAAAAAGTGTGTCACCAACATGAAAAGTTTGGAAAGCTCTGCTTTAGACTATTTAAAAAAACAAAACAAAGGGATATTTTTATTTATTCAAAAATTCAGAGACACACTGCTCTAGATCAGTGGTTTTCAAACTTGGCCACTTGAAGATGTGTGGACTTCAACTCCCAGAATGCAGTTCCCTATGCTGGCTCGGGAATTCTGGGAGTTGAAGTCCACACACCTTCAAGTGGCCAAGTTTGAGAAACACTGTTCTAGCTGAAATTCATCCGACCTTAAATTGTATGTTGCTATCTTCTGCCTCTTCATCCTATACATATAATTTTGTCGGATGTACCATGTGCCACCCTTTAAAACCTCAGTTGGGTTACTGACAGACAGACAGACAGACAGAGAAGGACCAGCACAGCTGTGATTAATAAATCACATTAATTTTGGAAGTACTACAGGTAGTCCTCAACTTACGACCATTTGTTTGCCGACTGTTCAAAGTTATGACGGCACTGGAAAAAGTGATTTGTGATCAGTCCTCACACTTACGACTGTCGCAGCATCTGCGGTCACATGATCAAAATTCAGGCACTTGGCAACTGGCATGTATTTATGATGGTTGCAGCGTCTCGGGGTTACGCGATCGCCATTTGATTCACTTAATGACCGTGTGATTCACTTAACCATGGTGATTCACTTAACAACCATGGTGATTCACTTAATGACCGCCGCAAAAAAGTCATGAAATTGGGTGCAGTCACATGATGCCTTGCTTAACGACAAATTTTCCGTTCCCTATTGTGGTCATAAGTCTAGGACTACCTGTAGTGCAAACATAATTCTTTAAGTGTAGTATTTTGGTTCCAGCAAGAACCCAATATTTCCTTCCAACTGTTTGGCACATTAGGACAGTTCCACTCCATGTGGAGGCATTTAGCTGCTTTTATTGCTGTGACTTTCTCTTTGAAGAGAAAGCCGGAGAAGAACGTAAGATCAGGTGGATCACCCCAAGCTCCATCTTAGTCCAGCATTTCGCCTCTCACAGTGTCAACCAGATGCATTCGCAGTGCTGCCAAGTAGAGGTGGAGACCACCTCTCTCCCATCATTGTCCCCCTCCAATTGGTATTTGGGGGAACGGTGCTGCCCCCAATCTGGAGGTAGCACTGAGTCTTTACTAGACCTTGATCGACATGTCCTCCATGGATTTCTCCAGTCCCCTCTGAAAGCCACCCACGTTAGTGGCCATGACTTAACAGCAGCACACTGAGACCAATGGCCAAATTGATCGGGGCAGGGAATTCCAACGACGGGGTGCTGCTATCAACAATGTTCTCCGGGCACCGCCATCTTGGGAGGCAAGAGGTAGCTGTGGCTTTACTCTGTCCTTCTTCTCTTCCAACCACAAGCAACTCCAAGGCTCAATACGCGAGGGCAGATGTAAAGGGCCTTTCCCTTTCTACCGCCCAAAGAACCGGGCAGGACCTCTGTAAATATCAGAAGTCAGACACTGAAGTTCTTCCTGGACTTCTGTCTAGGGCCATCTGGAGCATCTCTTCACGCCAGGTGTCAAGTTCTTCCCACAAGCGCCCAGGTACGGATCTTCCTTCCTGCGATGCTGGGCTGGAGAATTCACCCGGTTGGTGTAAGAGCTGGTTCCCAGACTGATAAAGATTCAGGAGACGGTATTGTAAACATCAGGCTGCCAGTTGTTGCTCCGTTATTAGTAAAGACAGGAAGGTGTTAGAAAGTCTTCATCCTAATGTATTTTGGGATATACTTGTTCTAAAGGGGAAATAGTTCAGTTGCTGCAATTGTTTTTAGTCTATCCCTTTCGGCTCAATAAATCTTGTTAAAGAGAACTCTGGAAGAATCAGTGCTCGGAAAAAGAATCATGTTGGATTTTAGGCAGCTGCTCCAAAGCCTGAAAGTTGGGTTTGTTTCTAGGCCTGACTATGTTCCCAGTTGTCTGGTTTCATGCAGGTAGTTCTCAACTTACAACCACAATTGGGACCGGAACTTCCGTTGCTAAGTGATGTGGTCATTAAATGAGTTGCGCCTGATTTTATGACCGTTTTCCACGGTCATTAAGCGAATCCGGTTTTCCCCATTGTCTTTGTTTGTCGGAAGCCAGCTGGGAAGGTTGCAAATGGTGATCATGTGACCCTAGGATGCTGCAACCATCGTACATACAGGCTGGTTGCGAAGCACCCGAAATTTGGTCACGAGATTGCGGGATGCTGCAACGATCGTGAGTGCAAGGACTGGTCATAAATCACTTGTTTCAGTGCCGCCATAACTTTGAACGGTCGTTAAATGAATGGTCATAAGTCGAGGACTACCTATATGTGGAAGAGTTGATTCTCTGATAAAGATTCAGGAGACGGTCCTGTAAAGAGCCAGCTGGAAGCTTCCCAGTGATCAGTGAAGAGACCCGCCTCCTTGCCGATCACAGGAAGACCGTTGGAAAGAGAATCAGGAAGTCTGTGCCCCAATGCACGTGGGGGTATATAGGTTCTAAATGGGCCATCCCTTTTGTCTCAATAAATCTTGTTAAAGAGAACTCTGGGAGAATCATGCTTGTAAAAAACAAAATCACTTTTGTTTTTATTGTTGTTTTTGTTTTATCACTAATTTATCACTTTTGGTTTTCAGCAGCTGCCAAAGAGCCTGGTTCATTTCTGGACCTCGCACGGTCTTCCTGTGAGATACAACATGCACCCATTTTTTACTAGCAGAGGGACCATTTTTGATGGAACAACAAGCACTTTGCATGATTGAGAAAAATATAAAATTCGTTATTATTAACAAGGAATTAATAATCTTAAACTCATAAATCTAAGTGAAGCTTTTTGGGACTTTCCAATGCTAGCTAACAAAGCTTCTACCAAAACCACCTTCAGGAAACGCTAAAAATATATTTTTAGTGAGCTGATTCTACCCACATGCTATAGGAAGCTTTGCGGTCAAAGATAAAACTAATGAACATTGCTTAAAGCAAGACACCTTCCTTACAGGGGAAGGGGAGGTAAGAAATGGAGCGTGGGAGATGTAAACAGAGGCGGGACAATTGAGGCGGACGGTATAGGCTGTTCACTCCTGACTACCCAGCCTATGGGTAAAAGGAGGAGGGCTAAAGCGTCCGGGCAAAGGGCTATAAAAGATGAGCTCTAATTGTTGCTGGGTGTGGCTCCTCCCTAGTGCGATTTGCTTTCTAGCACGGTGGAGTCCACCAGCTCTTTGCAAACAGCTTCAAAAATAAAAACCTTTTGTTTCTATCAGCCTTTTGACTTGACTCATATCTGACATGATGGGTTTTATATTCCCAACATTTTGAGTGAGATCAGTGTCTTCTAATGGGAAAAGCCAGTTAGAGCCAACTAACATTCTGACTTTGCAGAAAGGAGGGGTAGCAGGCTTGAATACAGCCCCCCCTCCACCTTAAGTAAATCTTATTTCTTACATCTATTATTGTACTTGTATCTAATTCTCTCTAGCACCTCAAGGAAGCTTATACAGAGAACTTGGTTTCATCTCCACAACCACCACCCTGCGAGGTAGGCTGGGTGCAAAGAAATCGATGGGCCTCAAATCATCCCATGAGCCGTGTGGGCTGAGTGCGGATCTGGACCTGTTTCCCACCCACCCGATCCTAGTCCAACATTAACATCATTACCACGCTGGCTTTTCAATTGTGATTCTGAATAGGACATGGGGAATTCACTGCAAGGAATAGTATTAACTGTATTACATTAAATGCACATTAAATCACACGGAGGTTTTGCCTTTGTTCCACCCACTTCATCTTTGCCCTAGCTTCATTTCAGCACGGAGAGGTTAGCATGAAAATGGCTGCGTATTTCTACCGAAAAATGGCTTTTTATAAGTTGCACATTGGCTTCTACCAAATAAGACTATGAAAAAACCACCTTTGCCCATTTATTTTTTTAATCTGGCTATAGATCTCCAAGACCTGGGGGACCGAAGACATTTTTCTATCAAGGAATCTAGGTTTGCAAATGGTTGAAATGTTTGGGGTTTTTTTCCTGCCAAGAACCCCCCGATTCGTAAACATCTTCATAAATGTGAAAGACAGGGGGGTTGAATCTTTATGGTAATGATTGCAGGCCATTTCCCCCCCCCCCCCGGACAAGCTCTTCACGTTGTTCATAGGTCCGTGGCACGTGGCTGCCACCTGGACCTCTTCTTGCTGGGAACAATTAAATTTGACGGATGCAGATAATTGCTTTTGATTCGCACCTGGCTAAGAGATGTCCCAAAGTCAGAAATGCCTTGTAAATGAGCACAAAGGTCAGTCTGTGTGCTTTTTCCTAAAAAAAGAAAAAAATCTGAATGTGAGAGAAAGCGAAAACTGATTCAAATCCTTTCTCTCCAGATCTTGTAATCAGGATACAGGTAGTCCTCGCTTAATGACCACAATTGGGACCAGAATTTCAGTTGCTGAGTGAAGCGGTCATGAAGTGAATCTGACCCGATTTTACAACCTTTTTTGCAGTGGCCGTTAAGCGAATCATCGCAGGCGTTAAGCGAACCACGTGGTCGTTAGGCAAATCATGCAGTTCCCTACTGAGTTTGCGTGCCAGAAGCCGGCCGGGAAAGTCGAAAATGGCAATCACATGACCACGGGATGCTGTAATGGTTATAAATGTGAACCAGTCGCCAAACACCCAAGTCCTGATCACGTGACCACAGGGACACTGTGATGGTTGTAAGTGTGAGGACTGGTCGCAAGCTGGGTTTTTCAGCTCTGAACTGTCACTAAACGAATGGTCATTAAGCGAGGACCACCTGTATGAAAGATTCAAGATGGGCCTTGTAGACAGCAAGCATCTTTCCGCCTTTTTTCCCATATGGATCAAAAAGGAAGGCACACACAGATGAAAAGAAATACAAGTGGGGTGGCTGTTATGAGCAAACAGACCACAGGATCTTCCCACCTCCCTTAACGTTCTGTTCCAGACGCCTTTTGCCGGTTCCTTCCAACACCTACGCTCCTTCCAAATAAATTTCTCCCCACGCGGGCGCTGCCATCTGGTGTCTCCCCTTTCCTGTACTTGCTCCAATCCGTTCAGCGAGGTTTCCCATCCAATTTGCCAGCTCCGGGTGGGGAGCTTCAATTCCGTGCCAGTCCTGAATTTTTTGATTTTTCCTCCTGTATCATCCAGGTGACATCATCTAGTAAAGTGATGAAAATCTCACCTCTGAGCTAGGAATTTATCACAGTTAAATCAACCATTGGCTAAGTGTGTAGGATCCAGGCGAGGCGAACAACAGCCGGCATTTGGCCTGCAGACAATTTAGCCTTTAGGTGGCTCAAGGAAGTGAGCCAAGTCACATGATCGAGAAATAATCCTGCGGTGGAAGAATGATGACATTCCCACGGTGGAGGATGGATTGTGAAAATGTCAGAATTGGCAGAAATGGCAAAACTGGCCTGTTTGGTCAGAGAACAAACAACAAAAACTTTTTTTGAAGGACTGGAAACCTTATATGGACTTTTTGCTGGAAAAAAAAACATGAATTGATGATTTATGGATTTGAAGATTAAGAAAGATGCGGACTAAATGAGGGGGTGAAGGGATTTGTAAAATATTTAAGGGGGAGGAAGAACAATAAAATTGCAATTATCTTTGAAAAGACAGTTGGAAGTCATTTATATATTTCTTAACTTTAGGGTTTTTTTCGTTTTTCTTTTCTTTTTTTCTTTTGTCTTTTATTATATGAAAATTCTTAATAAATATAAATTTTAAAAAAGAGAGAAATAATCTTGCAAGAAGGAAAAGGAAGGAAGGAAGAAATCAAAATAATTTATCACTGCAGCAAATCAAACAGGTTTAAAATTCCCTTCGAGACCAGCATGCTCTGGCAGCAAATGGATTGGGACCATCGTACAAAAACCAGTCATCCCATTCACAACTGATAGGTTTACTTTTACTATTTTATGAAATGTGGTAAAGTCCCGACTACTTGCGTCCCGTGAAGTTAATGATAAAACCCCAAACTGGAGTTAAAACTAGAGGTATGAAGATCGCTATGAAAATAATCAAGAATTACAGGTAGTCCTTGACTTACGACCACAATTGGGACCAGAACTTCCGTCACTAAGCAGTGCGGTTGTTAAGTGAGTCACGCCCGATTTTATGACCTTTTTTGCCATGGTTGTTACGCGAATCACTGCAGTTGTTAAGCGATTCATGTGGTTGTTAAGTGAATCCGGCTTCCCCCATTGACTTTGCTTGTCAAATGGAGATCACATGACCCCAGGAAGCTGCAACCATCATAAATACATGCTGGTTGCCAAGCGCCTGAATTTTGATCACGTGACTGCAGGGACTTGGCAACAGATGTAAGTGCGAGGTCTGGTCGTAAGTCACTTTTTTCAGCACTGTCTTAACTTTGAATGGTCATTAAATGAATGACCATTCAAAGGACTAGCTGTACAAGCTTTTTTTTTGGGGGGGATGGGGTTTGCCATTTTTAAAAGCTAAGGAAAGCTGGGAGAGCTATGGAGAAGCCTTGATCCGGCATTGTCACTGTGACAACTTGAACCCTATTATCATATTAAAGAAAAGTTTCATCTGATAGTTGGCTGGAGCCAAAGAATGCTTTAAAGATAATAACCAGTGTTTTGAATTGTGCCAGGAAATACAGTGGCATTTTGCCAAGGACTGAAGAATGAAAATGTGAACTAGCGCAGTGGCAGGGAAGCAATCACCTTCCAGATTGGGGGTCCCCAATGGCCACCCCACCCTTTGGGCAGACCCCTTCCCTTCTCCCCATCTGATATCTTAAAAAAAATTTTTTTAAATGAACCAGCCGGAAAGTTTTATTACAGTTTAGAGTTAAGTGGGTTGTGTGAATCCACCCTGGGAAGGCAGGTAGGGTCAAAATAGAGCTAAAAGAACTTCAGGTCATCACACTCCTTGCAATGACCATTGCTGCACCCCTGCATGATGCCCAGAGAGCGAGGATTACCCCCTCCTTGTGCCAGCCAAGGCAGGAGGGGCGCTTGGCACCCTGCCACATCCTCGCTCTTAGCCTCCCCGCTTGGGAAGGGAAAATACCCAAAAGGCCACGTCTCCATTCAGTAGCTGGGAGGAGGAACAGGAGGCCACCTGGTGCTTGGCTTCAGGAAGGAGGGGAAAATCTGAGGGGCAGGAGGTCCGGCCAATGGGAAAGTGTTCCAGAGGGTGCTGCCAAACGGTTGGCCCTCTCGTTCCTTGAGAAAAGGAGAGGCAAGGTGGTGCAATGGGGAAGGGGCTGGTCTAGGAGAGGAGAGACCTGGGTTCTAGTCCTCCCACAGGCACAGAAGCTCATTGGCTGACTCTGGGCCAGTCCCTCCCTCTCAGCCCAAGAGCCAATCAGGTGTAGTGGGGAAGGGGCTGGACCAGGTGGGGGGAGACCCGGGTTCTAGTCCCTCCTCAGCCACAGCAGCTCATTGGCTGACTCTGGGCCAGTCCCTCCCTCCCAGCCCAAGAGCCAATCAGGTGTAGTGGGGAAGGGGCTGGACCAGGAGGGGCGAGACCCAGGTTCTAGTCCCTCCTCAGCCACAGAAGCTCATTGGCTGACTCTGGGCCAGTCCCTCCCTTCCAGCCCAAGAGCCAATCAGGTGTAGTGGGGAAGGGGCTAGACCAGGTGGGGGGAGACCCGGGTTCTAGTCCCTCCTCAGCCACAGAAGCTCATTGGCTGACTCTGGGCCAGTCCCTCCCTTCCAGCCCAAGAGCCAATCAGGTGTAGTGGGGAAGGGGCTGGACCAGGAGGGGCGAGACCCGGGTTCTAGTCCCTCCTCAGCCACAGAAGCTCATTGGCTGACTCTGGGCCAGTCCCTCCCTTCCAGCCCAAGAGCCAATCAGGCGTAGTGGGGAAGGGGCTAGACCAGGTGGGGGGAGACCCGGGTTCTAGTCCCTCCTCAGCCACAGAAGCTCATTGGCTGACTCTGGGCCAGTCCCTCCCTTCCAGCCCAAGAGCCAATCAGGTGTAGTGGGGAAGGGGCTGGACCAGGAGGGGCGAGACCCGGGTTCTAGTCCCTCCTCAGCCACAGAAGCTCATTGGCTGACTCTGGGCCAGTCCCTCCCTTCCAGCCCAAGAGCCAATCAGGTGTAGTGGGGAAGGGGCTAGACCAGGTGGGGGGAGACCCGGGTTCTAGTCCCTCCTCAGCCACAGAAGCTCATTGGCTGACTCTGGGCCAGTCCCTCCCTTCCAGCCCAAGAGCCAATCAGGTAGGGTGGGGAACGGGCTGGACCAGGAGGGGCGAGACCTGGGTTCTAAGCCCCCTTATAGGGTTGCTGTTATGGGGTGGGGAAGAGGCCTTGCACTGAAAATACTAAACAGGAGCTGTGCTGATTGGTTCTCTTGTGGGGTTCATATGCTTGGCAACCCCACAGCAGGATAGGGATGGATGGGGGGGGGCATTCTTAAATCAATGCACGTATCAGAATGGAAATAGAGAGAATTTGGGACTTTGAGTCCTCTGCCTGCAGGGGCCCAAGAAACCCCATGGAGAGCAGGAGGGGACATTTCAACAGAAGCCGGTTTGCTCTTAGCAACCAGGAAAGCCGAGCCTGGATCGAAGCCCCCACGGCCAAGAATGCCGGAATTGCATTCCTGGGAAACGGGCTGCAGAAAATTGCAGAGGCCCCTCTTCAGAGCCACTGCGAGGCTATGCTCCCTCTGCTGGTTTGAGCTGCACCATCCTGGGGATAATGTTGCGTGTGTGTGTCTGTGTGTATCCGTCCATAGGCATATTATTTGCAACTTCTTTGAACTCTAGATGGGGTTTTAGAAACACCCAAAGCTTCTTTTTTCCAACCCAAACTCTCTCTCTAGCCGTCGTCCTGCTACGTACAGGTAGTCCTCACTTAGTGACCATTCGTTTAGTGACGGTTCAGACTTACAACAGTGCTGAAAAAAACGACTTACTACCGGTGCTCACACTTACAACCGTCGCAGCGTCCCCGCGGTCACGTGATCACGATTTGGGCACTTGGCAACTGGTCTGCATTTATGACCGTCACAGTGTCCCGTGGTCACATTATCGCCATTTTCGACCTTCCCAGCCAGCTTCTGGCAAGCAAAATCAATGGGGAACTGCGTGATTCGCTTAACGACTGCCGCAAAAAAGGTCATAAAATCGGGTCAGATTCGCTTAATGACCGCTTCGCTTAGCAACTGAAATTCCAGTTGCAATTGTGGTCGTTAAGCGAGGGCTACCTGTATGTCACGCGCTTCAGCTCTTTCTCCAAGGCTGTAGTCCTCATGATTCAGAATACAGAGTGGGCTACATTTTAACCCAGAAAACTGCCTGCATTTCATGCGAAGAACGCACTCAGTGGGCCTTAGACAGAAAAGGTGTTTTTTTCCCCCTCCTCAGACTGTGGAACGGAAGACGGGCAACCTTAAGCGATAGGGAGGGTCCAATTCTCCAGAAATCCCCTGGGGGGGGCAGTGCAAGAATTGGCAACTGGAGGGAGGGATCAGTGGGCACGATGAAGGGGAGTAAGGAGCAGCGGGGGGGGGGGGGGGCGGCTTATATCGACAGCCTTTATAACAACCGAGAATCAGAAGATCAAAAGAACTGAATGTAGGGTTGAGCCCACACCTCACATCTTTTTACTCCAGGAATTGTCCCAGAAGAACCGTAGAAGCATTGGATCAGGAGGGACCTTGGAGGTCATCTAGTCCAACCCCCTGGCCAGGGCAGGACGCCTCAGACCATCCCAGACAAACGGTTGATTGGAAGCCTCCAGTGATGGAGGCAGGAGGGAGCCTTCGTAGCTCTCAAGATCAGGAAATTCCCTTGATTTCCACTTTGATTCTCCTCTGCGAAGCTTCCACCCACTGGCCCTTGTCTTATCCACGGGTGTTCGGAGAATAAATCCACCCCTTCTTCCCTGGGACGGCCCTTTGAGGATTGGGAGATGGCCATCATGTGCCCCCTGATCTCCAACGCAGGGCAGTTCAACTCTCCCTGCAAAATAATTGGGAATTTTGCACATTTCCGGTCACGCTCCCAGGCAAAATCCTAATTTTGGAACTGGCCAGAAAGGAGATCTTCCTAATGTTTCACTGACCTGCATCCTCACTTCTTCAGGACTCTGAAGCCCAGCTTCCCCAACCCAGAAATTCAAAGGAGAGAAACAGAGGGTCCTCCTGTCTTGATTTATCACAAGGATAATTTTCCGCCTGAATACATAGAGCAAAGAGAACGTCCCACTCCTTCCTTATTTCTGGCTTCAGAGGGAGGCAGGGGGTGCAGTTAGGAAGGTGGAGTGGGGGGGAGAAAGAAAAAAGATGTATTAATTATCTTCAAAGAGCTTCTGGCAGGGTGGAGAGATCTCTCTCAGATCAGGAGCCGCGTCTCAGGAAAATTTAATGAAGGTGGGGATAGAGTCACCGCAGATTAATATTTTATTTCTGGAAAACTTAAATGGAACTATCCATCATCATTCCAAACCAGAGGAACAGACAGTCTCCGATCGCTAGAGAAGCACAGAAAAACTTGGGGGGTGGGCAGGGATCATAGCAATAATCATAACATTAATAAGGTAGAAATTCCCTCCTGGTTCAAGATGAAGATATCAAAGCGGAACCTTATTTCACAGCCTGAGACACCCAGTTTTGCTAACGCAGACGCAGGGGCTCTGGAAAAGATCAGGAACATCTAGCAGCCCTGTTCTAACTGAATATTGGCCAATTTTTATTTATTCGATTTTAGTTTAGAAACAGATAAGGACGCTCAACTCTACAATGATTCCAGATGGCTTAGCAAATGATGGCAGGAAATGTCGATGAATATGTCGATGAAGATTCTCAGTCATCCAGGTGGAATTGTCTGTAGGTTGAGTTATGGCAACTGGATTTCTTTCTTTTGGTTGAAACGTTTTCGCTGCTTGTCCAAGTAGCTTCTTCAGTCTGGGCAAAAGTTGGTGAGGGGACCCCATATATGTCTTCCAGGGTGGCTGTATTGACCTTACACCTGATTGGCTTGTTAATTGGGCAATTGAGGTGTAGATAGTCTTTGGGATGTCTTACTCCTAAAACCTTTATTCATCTCCAAGTGGATCATTAAATGTGGCCTTGCTGGTGAACTTGTGAAGTGGTCTTCATCTTCCTGGGGACTAATGATTGCAGGAAATGCATTTGACAGATTAAGTCACTGAGAAATTCAGTGACTGGGATGATGGGAATGGCCAGTTGTCAAGAACATGGGGTGGGGAGGTGGGAGTTAGGACTTTGCCAACCAACCCTGCATTTTACTAGTTGGAATGTCTTTTCTTGGTCTGCACACTTGGATTCCAAGCTTGCAATCCAAAAAGCCAGTCTAAAATATTAGAAATGCCACCTCTGCCATTTTGCTGCCCTAGTCTTCCCCATGTTGGGAATCTGACTGCCCAAATCCTGTCTATGCAACTAGGAATAGAATAGAATAGAATAGAATAGAATAGAATAGAAATATTGTATTGTCGATCACGGCCAGAGTTCAGCCACTCGTTAACATTTCAACACAACAAAAAACCCCACCTAATCTCCTATAACTTAGCTCTATAAATAGAAAACAAACAAAACATTGCCACTCTACCTGGGCACAGAGATTTCGCTTCTGTCTGTGCTCCTGCCCTCTGAAGATGCTGGCCACAGATGCTGGCGAAACGTTAGGAACCACAACTTCCAGAACACGGCCACACAGCCCGGAAGACACACAACAGCCATCAATAGAAATATTATAAACCTTTCAGCAGTATGAATGAAGAATGTGAGGACAGGCCCAGGAGAAAGACTTACGTTAGAAATGCAATTCAGATAACTTTATCCCACAGTTAAGAAAGATGGGACTGGCTAGTATTTGGAGGGGAGACCACTAGGTGATCCCAAGGCAATAGGCTAGATTGGGAAGTAGCAAAAAAAAAAATCCCAGAGAAAGGACTTTTGCAAAAAACCTCCCTAGATCTCTCTATTGCAGGGTTTCTCAACCAGGGTTCCGTGGCACCCTTGGGTTCCGTGAGAGGTCATGAGAGGTTCCCTGGGAGATAATGATTTATTAAAAAAATTATTTCAAATTGGGGCCACTTCACATTAAAGAGGTAAGTTTCATCCTTTATTTTCTGTTCAAGAACACTGTTAATGCATATACTGTATACAGGCCTACCCATGAAACGAATATAACAATTTTGTAACTTCTGGCCTATATTTGAGCCTGAATGTGCAGGGGTTCCCCGAGGCCTGAAAAATATTTCAAGGGTTCCTCTAGGGTCAAAAAGTTGAGAAAGGCTGCTCTATACTGTCAACGCAAAGATATTTTTTCCATAATATAATTATCCTTCCTGAGCCCATTTAATACTTTCTCTTTTTGGTCACATCTGGCAACATATTTTGGAATGGGTTACCCTAAAACCTTTAAGAGCTATTGAGTATTCCATTGAAACTTTACAGCTTCAAATGTGGAATACTGTACTGATATATCCAGACATACAAATTCGCTTCACCATAAACTTACTTGGCCAAATCCTGCCCCCTCCTAAACAGAAACGGTTCCGGGAAAGCTGGATGGACGCCTTGCAAACGGAGCCTCTTTTGAAGCAGCCAGGCCCACCGAAGGATCACCAAACCGTGCCGAAAGAGAGGAACGTCCCTAAAACTTTCATGCTTGGGAACCGACGAAGTCCTTTCAAGCCAGACCTTTGATTTGGCCACCAAGTATCACTTACGCAACTTTGCTTGAGCTTCCCAGAGACCGGGCCAGGAAAGAAATTTTCCCATAACCTCCCACTGGATCCTTTAAAGCAGAAAACCTAAGGCCTGGAATGGGGACTTGCAGGATGCCAGCTGGGTGTTTGACTGCCGAGTGACACCCATTTCCCAAGAAAGCAAGGCGTCGCCCTGGCCAAAATTCAGAGCCAGCGCTACTCACACACACATCTCCCCCCCCGCCCCCCCCCCGCAGCAGCTGTGCTGGAGACTGGGAATCAAACATACAAAATTAAATCTTATTACATGTTGCAAATCCTGTATTCTGAAAGGCACATGTGCAGATGCGCGATGACCCAGCTCATGGCATTTCTGCCACCTCCATTTCTTCCTTAGGAACTCACGGCAGCACCAATCTAACTTCCTTCCCCAATGCTTTCAGGTACAGGCAGTCCTTGACTTACGACCACAATCGGGACCAGAACTTCCGCCACTAAGCGAGGCGGTTGTTAAGTGAGTTATGGCCGATTTTATGACCTTTTTGTCATGGCCGTTAAGTGAATCATGTGGTTGTTAAGCGAATCCAGCTTCCCCCATTGACTTTGCTTGTCGGAAGCCGGCTGGGAAGGTCGCAAATGGCGATCACGTGACCCCAGGATGCTTCAACCGTTGTAAATACATGCCGGTTGCCAAACGCCTGAATTTTGATCATGTGACCACAGGGACACTGCGACGGTCGTAAGTGCGAGGACTGGTTGCAAGTCACTTTTTCCAGTGCCGTCGTAAGTTCGAACGGTTGCTAAACGAATGATCGTAAGTCGAGGACTACCTGTAGGCAAAGCTTGGAAAGAGAAGAGGGGGGAAAAGGTTGAGCCGAGGGAATCCAAGGGGAATTTCTCCAGCCTGATGGGATTCGAATCCAAGTCTCCAATCAGGGCTACTAGCATTTGGTTGAGCTTGTTTGAGCTCAGAAGCTAAGCTAAGCCAGTTAGGACTTGGATGGAAGACTCGGGGCTTATGGAAACCCCTGTTTCAATTATTGTTGTTATTACATATACTTTATCAAAGTATATGTATATACTTTTTGAGCAGCGTTTCTCAAACTCAGCAAGTTTAAGACGAGTGGACTCCAATTCCCAGAATTCCCCAGCCAGCATGTGACCCTGGAACGGCTACTGTCCAAAGGCCACGCTGTTGGAAAGCTGCAGGGGTCACTACCGAGCTGGCATGGCCTGGTTTCTCAAGCCGTTATTGCCCTTTCTCAGCAGATCCAGATTCCTGCTTTCCTGCACAGAACAATTAGCTACCCATGGGAAGACCATATGCAGTCCTGGCACTGCCACATTCTTTGTACCTGCCGTTCAGTCGCCCAAAGCAGGCTGCTCCTGCACATGGAGGTTCCGCTCTGCTGTCACTGCGGAAGTCTATAGGAGGAGCTCATTTGCATTAAACCAAAAACACTCCCTCAGCCAGCATTTAGGTCTCCACCTGTTCCCTTTTTAGCCTCCATCCCAGTGTTTCTCCACCTTGGCAACTTGAAGACGTGTGGACTTCAACTCCCAGAATTCCCCAGCCGGCTGGGGAATTCTGGGAGTTGAAGTCCACACGTCTTCAAGTTGCCAAGGTGGAGAAACACTGCTCTACCTGATTTGGTGGCCACCCCTTTATCTCGTGGCAGTGATTAAACTAACCATGTGCTATAAACTAACTATGCATTGCTGCAAAAAGAAGCTAGTTCCTTCTCCCTCTTTGGTGGCTGGGCTGCTGTCCAGAACTGCTCTTTTTACCAACAAACAGCCTTTGTGTCACACAGCACGTGATGCAACAGGGACATGTTCAGGGATGGAACTAGGGTCTGTGTCACCCGGGGCAAACATGGATTCCGCGCTCCCCCCCACGGGTTATTTTGTCATTTTGGTGCCCCCCGGGCATCATTTTGGCGCACCCCCCAGCGTGGCGCCTGGGGCACATGCCCCGCTTGCCCCCCCTAGTTGTGGAGCTGGACAAGTTCCTTAACTAACGCAGGGGCAGCAGTCATGCAACCACGCAAGAAAAATGAAGGCCTTTCCCCAAACGTTTTATCCGGCAATCGTATTTGGTTTAATGTCAGCTGGGCCATGTCTGCTGCTACTCAATTCAGATGCAATCACATTTTTTTTTTTAAAAAAGGAGCTCCCTGCAAGTAGAAAGCTAACAAATCAAGACGATGCGCTAGCTTTCTGCTTGAGAGGAGGAGACCGGAAGCATTGAGAATCGTCCCCCTTCCTGTCCCGATAACCAGAAATGGTCCCACTGTCATCTGGGCTCTGTCTGAACCCCCTAATTCAGCTGCCGCGTGCCCCAAAAGGGAGATCAAAGCATCCAGCTGTCCACCAGCCATCTAAATTATGGTTATAATTTTTCTTGGCTTGTATGTATGCATGTACAGTATGTATATCAGCTTTTATCAACTTTTTGACCCTGGAGGAACCCTTGAAATATTTTTCAGGCCTCGGGGAGCCCCTGCACATTCAGGCTCAAATAGAGGCCAGAAGTTATAAAATTATTCTATTCATTTCATGGGTAGGCCTGTACAGATGCATTCACCGTGTTCTGAAACTGAAAATAAAGAATGAAACTTACCTCTTTAATGTGAAGTAGCCCGAATTTGAAATAATTTTTCAAATAAACCGTGATCTCCCAGGGAACCCCTAGTGACCTCTCGCGGAACCCGAGGGTGCCACGGAACCCTGGCTGAGAAACCCTGATGTATATGTATATATTATGCTTGCATTTGCTTTTAACTGATTTTATGATGGTTGGCCGCCCAGAGTCACTTGTCTGAGATGGGCGGCTATAGAAATTGAATAAAATAAAGGAAGAAAAATAAAGAAAGAAATTGCAACGGAGCCGAGAGGAGTCGAGCAAAAGCCAGCCTCAAGCCACACGGCCAGAGCAGCCAGACGCATTATGCGCCGCCCTGCATCTCAAAGGCACCGTGACTGATGGGGCGAGTGGCGACGGAGTGGCATCCGACTCGGAGTCTCCCCGTCACAGCCATCATCTTAATTTAAAGCGCCTTCCCACAATGCACCGCAGCCAGCAGGATATTCTTGGCTGGCGTCCGAACGCCGGATCCTTATGGGCTGGCATGCCATCCACCTCCCCAGTTCCAGTAAAAGGAGTCAGGGGGCAAAACAGCCAGCAGGGAGAAAGCATGGGACGGATGCAGCCAAACTCCACCTTGGTGTGCGTTTGCTTTTTAAATAAACCTGAATTTTGCAAACCAGAGGCAAGGAGGCTTCCCAACGCTGCATGCCCAAGGCAGGTGAACCCCCAATTCCAACGGTCAGGGCCCTGTTTTATTTTTATGAAAGCTCTCGTGCCTTGCAGCGTGCAAAGCCTGGGGAAGTGTGAAAGTGAAAAAGGCTGCTTCTGTCTCCCCGCGGAAGGGGCACCTTTCCTGAAGGAGGCAGAAGGGGTTGGGGGTGCAGAAAAGATTGTAGCCTCTGTTGGGGTCTCTCCTCTGGATAGCTGAGCAAATGGAAAAGAAACCCTCTCGGGAAAAGCTAGGCTTTGGCCCTGCTGTGAAATAAAACCCAGAATTGCTGGGCATTTCTCTTTAGTGTTTCAGGGCTGTGGGTTCTCTGCAGTTTGAAAGAACAGATAAGGAAGAACAGGAGGAAGGATCAGATAACCCCTCTTCTCAAAACAGAATCACAAAACCACAGAGTTGGAAAGGACCCCAGAGGTCATGTAGTCGGACCCCGTGCTCGGTGCGGGGTCTGCCCTGAAAGACCACACAGGCGTTATTGATTGCCGTATTTGCAGACTGCCCCCATCATCTGCCCCCATCCGGCAGTTTTCAAACAATAAAGCAACATTTAAAAAAAAAACAATGTGAAGGAATGTAGATTTGACCTTGCGTATCGGGAAGGAATGAACAAGGGGATACTTGAAAAAGAGATTAAAAATAACCTTGCCTTGATTTTGTTTTTACATGGGACAAAAGAGAAACTTGGAGAGCCTTTCAAGATGGACACCAGCCCTTCAAGGTAGGCCAGCTCAAGAAAGAGGCCTAGAATAGAGCATTCCTGGACCCCCGTCATGCCTGTTTCTTGACCTGGCCTACCTCAAAGGGCTGGCATCAATCTTGAAAGCCTCTCCAAGTTTATCTCTTGGGGATGCTTTACTTTGGATCCCTGCATTCAGTAGGGGGTGGACTGGATGGCCTCAAGGGAGATTTCCAATTCCAGGTTTCTAAGAACAAGGAGAAATGGGAAGGGAGGACGAGGGAGCACCTTGCAAGGATAGTCAGAAAGGCCATTTGCACATCACCAGGAGCAGCAGCGTGTGTGCAAGCGCTGATCTACACGCACCTTTGGAAAGAGGGGATATAATCGGAATAGAAGGACCAACCTGTCTCGTACCTTAGTGAAAGATGCTGGCTAAGAGCATCGTGAGTCTGCTTACCTAGCCGACTCATCTAGACCAGAGCTTTCCAAACCTTTCATGTTGGTGACACACTTTTTAGACATGCATCATTTTGCGACACACTCTTACAGCAGGGCACAAGGCAAGCACTAGGACCTGTGTGGAATCACAGCAGGTTTGGAGGCAGCAAGGCACAAGGCAGGCACTAGGACCTGCGCGGAATCCTGGCAGGGCTCGGAGGCAGCAAGGCACAAGGCAGGCACTAGGACCTGCGTGGAATCCTGGCAGGGCAGGTTTGGAGGCAGCAAAGCACAAGGCAGGCACTAGGACCTGCGCGGAATCCTGGCAGGGCTCGGAGGCAGCAGCCGCGACACACCCAGACACTGCAGCCGACACCCTAACGTGTCCCGACACACAGTTTGGAAAGCTCTGGGCTAGACCCTGTTCTGATGTACAATTCTGAGCACTCTACCCTCCCTTCTTAAATACTAGATCTTTAAATCAGACCTAGATCGGACAGCCCATCAACTAGAACAGGAGCAGGCAAATTCTTGCCTTCCAGATTTTAGTGTACAGCAGTGTTTTTCAACCTTGGCCACTCTAAGATGTGTGGACTTCAACTCCACAGAATTCCCCAGCGTGTTGTCAAAATTTCAAAACGGCACCCACGATGTTGCCATCAAAGCTCCTCCTGGTTTTTATGTGTATCGTGCAATATTTTTTAAAAGAAAAAGATCTTGACAGTACATTATTCCATGGATCCACAATCCTAGGAAATCTAACAGGCCTTTGCACATGGGGGTGCACGCACGCCCACCCAATTTCAAAAGAGAAGTCCCAAAAGTATATTCCAACTTCATTAAGCCTTACTTTCATCCCGGTTAGAAAGCGGCGAGTTTCTCGCAGAGACCTAAAGGGGAAAAGTTGGAAATAATCAAGACATGCAATGGAGATGGGATTGTCTTCTTTTCCCCCAAATGCTTATAGTTGTGGATATAAAGCTCTGCATGAATGTAGCAGCAGGGTTGAACTGGCAACGTGGCCCATTTGTGTTGTGCTAGATACTTTTTTTCGGGGGGGGGGGGGCTCCAGGAGCAGCCAGGACCGCACCCTCAGCCTTGCAAAAAAATCCACGGATGGATTTACAAGTAGTAAGTATTTGAGAAGTATCCCATAACCGGGGAACCATGTTGCAATGCATCATTCCACAAAACGACCCACACAGGCAGCAGAGAGGGAGGGGGAACCCCATGGACACCCCCGAAGCCGGAAAATGTCGATGCCACAGGCAGCCTTCTCCTTCCTCCCTTCCCACCCCCTCCTGCCCCATTCATCTCCCTTGTCTCGGTAAACAAACTCTGAAAGGAAAATAAATAGTTTCTAACATGATCATTAATTGGAGTCGGGGAGAACCATCTTTTTCTTCGAGCAGGGCAGCTCTGAATAAGCCATCAGGACCAAGCGGGCGCACTCACCGGCATACAAATGCCTTCATAATTCAATGTTGGAGAGGGAGGGAGGGAGGGAGGCAGGGAACAAAAAGAGCAAGAAAAGGAAAAAGGACAAAAAAAAGGACACATGCCAAAGCTGTGAACAGCTCCATCGCGCCACTCCTGCCTAGGCGCACGAGAGATGCAGAAGGCACGCGCCTTGCGCCAGGAGACATGCCTGGCAGAACCGTCCAACTGCCCTGGGTACAGCGTGGATTGTTTGGCTGGAACAAACAGCAAAGGCACTAAATACCACATCCCTCTTTCCTGTTCTCTACCCAAATGAGGATCACCGGACAACCTCGCTGTGCAAAAACCTTAAGGCTGTGCAATTATTTGAATTTGAATCCAGGAATGCATACACGGGGCCAGGGATACAGCGCCTGTCTGCACAGGTGCTCCACAGGGTTATAAAAAGGTGCTCTTGGGATTGCACGGCCCTGGAAGCCCCGGATGGCGACTCTTTAAAGCAGCTACCCAATCTTGAGAGAAGACACAGCTGCTTTAAAGGGCTGCAGGCAGGATCAGCTGCAGAATCCTAGGACAGGGGCACGGGGATTTTATTGCAGACTGGTGCTCTCAAGATCAACTGCACAGTCCTGAATACACGGGCTTTAAAGGGTTGCAGACCGATGCTTGCAGGAGGAAGCTCTTGTCTGCCACATATAACCATTTTTTTTGGTGGTCGTTAAGCGAATCCAGCTTCCCCAATGGGCGTTTTTTGGCTGGAAAACGGCAAAAAACTTGCAAAACACGATCATGTGACTGCAGGACACTGCAACTGGTCGTAAATGCAGGCCGGTTTCCAAGTGCCTGAAATGAGATCATGTGACCACAGGGGGGTGCAACTTTTTGCAATGCTCGGAAGTGCTTTACAGGCCATAAAGCACCATTCCGTGGCCGTCAAGTTCCCCTGTTTTCAGATTCACACAACAGAGCTGACCCGTACTGTAGTTTGATTCACAATTGGCCTGATATATTTTTGGGTTAAAACTGCCATTCAGCTGCCTCAGCGAGTCACCGTTTTACATAACATCCCGCCCAACTTGACTTGGTTTGGCATGTTGCATGAACAGAGTTTAAAGCCAGGTTTAAAGCCAGGCCATAATCTGGAACTTCTAGTCTGGTGTTTTTCAAACTTGGCCACTTTGAGATGGGCGAACTCCCAGAAATCCCCAGCCAGCATCTGTGGACTTCAACTCCCAGTGAACTCCACTGGCTGGGGAATTCTGGGAGTTGAAGTCCACCCATCTTAAAGTGGCCAAGTTTGAAAAACACTGGTCTGGACCATTCTGGCAATGAAATACAATTTTGCAGTCATTTTGCACACTTAAAAAAGTTTTCATCATGATATAGAAAACAGGAGAGCCTCGGTATAGAAATGTTCTTGAGTTTTACCCCAAGGGGCAATGGAGTGTCCTTGGGGAGGGAAAAGATCCTTAGCTCCTGCTTGTGAGGTTTTAAGCTCATTTGCTTCAGCATGTTCGGATCCCAAAAATGTGGCTCTTAAGATCAACCCAGGACTTCGGAGGGTCTTAAAATATTTTTCCAGCAATCTTGTTTTGAATTCAAGGGGATTTTTCAGGAAACAAGACGCAAATTATCAAAAAATGACCCCATAGCTTAAGGAGAGGGAGGATTTGTTTAAATTCTTCCATAGATTCATCTACGTTTTGTTCTGCACGCGCAAAGCGCCAAATTCTCTTTCCACTCTACGTCCTGAGACAAAGGAGGCCATTTTCAAAAGCCGACCACCCAAAGTCATTTGGTCGGGGAAAAAGCAACTCATTCTTGCCCTTCCCAATATTCTTCATGGGTGACAATCAAGACTGTTCTTGCATCAAGCAGACCCATCAATAGATTGCCAGATTTAAGGGCCAGCTTCATGTTTTTCTGGATCAGCTTTCTGGGTGGGCTACGTGGTTTCAATCGAGTTTCCTGGGTCAAAACTCTCCCAAAGTTACTCGTATCATGAATCCGAGGCACTGACCTTCAGAAGTGCAAATTATTCACGCTTGGCTTTCCAAAGCCGCACAAATGCATTAGAAACCCGAAATTTTCGGGACTGTTTGTTTTAAGGCAGGGGTCCCCAATCTTTTTGGCGCCAGGGACCGGTTTCAAAAGACGATTTTTCCACGGACCGGGGGGGGGGCAGGGTTTCCGGGATTTCTGTGGACCGGGGGGGCGGGGTTTCTGGGATTTCCGTGGACTGGGGGGCAGGGTTTGCAGGTGGGAGCCAATCGCGTGCACTGGGGGGCGGGATTTGCGGGTGGGAGCCAATCACTTGCACTGGGGGGCGGGATTTGCGGGCAGGAGCCAATCGCACAGAAGGGGGCGGGGTTTGCCGGCAGGAGCCCCACGGCCCAGTTCCTAACAGGCCGCGGCCCACTAGTGGGCCGTGGCCCACAGGTTGGGGACCCGTTTTAAGGAGGTTCCAAGACCCAAGGAACAGCCTTGGTGGATCATGCCAAGCTCCATCTTACTCCACCATCTTGTTTCTCACAACAGCTAATCAGATGCCTTTGTGGTGCTCACCATCAGATATATCTCCTGCTTATGGTTCCCCTGCAATTGGTATTTGGGGGAAGTGGGCTGCCCCCCACCCTGGAGGTAACATCGTGTCTTCAAGGCTAATCACCGTTGCTGAAACCTGCTCTTCAACTCCCTTTCAAAGCCATCCAGTTTTGAGTTCTGGGGAGGACATGGCAAACTAAGGACATCCCTGAAGAAGCGGGGACGAGATTATGGCTGAAATTGCTGGTCGGATGCGGGATCAAGGCCGGCAAGATCTCTCCGGATAAAGAAGAGATCGTGAGATCGCCCACACGTACTCTGGACGGCGGCTTCTTGTGAGTAGAGGCAGGAATCGACGTTTTTGTGATCTGCTTGTGAGTTGAGTGGCTGGGAGTTGGGGATTCCATCAACGCTCATAGGCATAATGTAGCCTCTAAGGCAGTGTTTCTCAACCTTGGCCACTTTAAGATGTGTGGACTTCAACTCCCAGAATTCTGGGAGTTTGCTGGCTGGGGAGTTCTGGGAGCTTGCTGGCTGGGGAATTCTGGGAGTTGAAGTCCACACATCTTAAAGTGGCCAAGGTTGAGAAACACTGCTCTAAGGACATAAGATTGGGCCGATTCTCATTTCTTAATCACTTTGGGATTAATTTTTTAAATTGCTTTTTAAATATTGAGAACCTCCAGAATGGCAAGTTTCATGGTATTCACTGGGTGAGTTTCCTTCAATCCTTTACGAAAGAAGTTTTAAGTATGAGTTTAAGGATTTAAATTTTTTTTTTTTGTAATTAATAGCAAAAGGGAGATTAAGGTGTTGATTTTAGAAAGTTATAAACGGACTAAGGATCCAGATGGATTTAATAATATTTTGAAATTAAATATAAGAATTCTTCCCGTGGGAAACTATCCAAGTTTTTGCATTTGGAAGAAAAATAACATGATAAGATGGGACTTTGAAGTTTGGATACTAGAGGGCACTAAAAGGAAATAAAGATTATAATTAAAGGGGAAGAATACTTAAATTCAATCTGATAATGCAGAATGGAACAAAATATTTTAACAATGGATGCATTGAGAGATATTCATGAACAATGGACTCAGAAATTAGTTTTAAAGATCTCTGCCATTATTGATAGACTAAATGATGCTATGGAACAGGAACAAGTTTTACTGGACAAGACTGAAATTGATTTAAATGTCGACTTAAAAATGACAGGCTACAAGAAGGATATGGAAAAAGATGAAATATTGAATAGACAAACAAAACTGGCTGAAGTTTTGATAACTAAAAAGAACATACAAATAATAGACCAAAAGAGCATCTTGGATAACCTTTCTATGAAACCAGGTGTTTGGATACTACTTGAAGGGACTAATGATTAAGATTGTTCGGCTCAAGGGGAAGAAATATAAAGTTGGTTTATTTGACCAAGGTTAAAATAGGTTGTTATTTTTGGAAATTTTTAATGGATTTTTTTTTAACCAGGACTGATGATGTTTTAAGGTTTTGTTTATAAATAAGAGTTATATGGGAAAGAGTTCATTTGCTGTATACAAATTTATCTGATTAAGGTTAAAATAGTTATGTTGTTATCTCTGGTAACTTTTATTGGATTTTTATTGACTGGATTTGAACGATGAGGTTTGGGAGATTTGTTTAATGACAGAAAATAAGATATAAACATGAAAGGAAGGAATTCCGATGAGTTTATTAGATCAAGTTTATAATAGATAGGTTATTTCTGGTAACCCTTAATGGTGTTTTGCTGATTAGGATGGATGATGAGGTTTTAAAGATTTGTTTATAGAGAATGAGGTGAAACATGGTGACAAGTTGTTAAAATTGTTTATACTTGCTGGGACGAAGGGGGAACTTCCTTCCTTCCTTCCACTTTTTTTCTTGTTCATTTTTCTTTTTTCTTTCTTTATTTTCTATCCCACCTTTATTATTTTTATAAATTACTCAAGGCGGTGAACATACCTAATACTCCTTCCTCCTCCTATTTTCCCCAACCCTGTGAGGTGAGCTGGGCTGAGAGAGAGTGACTGGCCCAAGGTCACCCAGCTGGCTTTCATGCCTAAGGCGGGACTAGAACTCTGTCTCCTGGTTTGCCATTGGCTCCTTCCTAGGGCTGAGAGTGTGTGACTGGCCCAAGGCCACCCAGCCGGCTTTCATGCCTAAGGCGGGACTAGAACTCTGTCTCCTGGTTTGCCATTGGCTCCTTCCTAGGGCTGAGAGTGTGTGACTGGCCCAAGGTCACCCAGCCGGCTTTCATGCCTAAGGCGGGACTAGAACTCTCAGTCTCCTGGTTTCTAGCCCGTTGCCTTAACCACCTTACCAAACTGGCTATCCCAACTTAGAGATCTATATATGTGTTAATGGAGGGATTTATAGAAATAATGTGATTATGGTTTGATATAGAGGAAGGGTTTATTTGTGGGAATTGTTGTATATTCTTGCTGTGGAAAGCTGGAAGCCACCTGTATGTATGTAACTTTCTAAAAGTTTTCTCTTTTGTGTTTTTACACTTTTAATGTTTTTTGTTTGTTTGTAGTGTTTTTGTTTTTTGTAGTTTTTTATCCTTGTTGTAAAAAATAATAAAAACTTTGGGGAAAAAAGGAGGACTTTTTTTTGTCCATTTTAAATCTTCCAATCAACCTCCTTATGTAATGGTCTGTGGGAATGACCTTGGGAGACAGGAGGAAGAGCCGCAGACCAGACACCCATCATGCAAAAGGTATCTCACCCCACAGAAGGAAAAGGGGCGTGGGAAGCGTCTCAGAAGGGACCCTCCCTAGTTTTCCGGAGAGTAAAAGGAGAGGAGGGGAGAAAGGCTTTGAGTCTTGCAAGATTCTGTTAATGTAACCTTACAATGAAAGTAGTGTTAGCACTCATGGTCTGTGCTTCTTGTCAGGACTTCGAGTACCATTACCTCATTTAAGGCAGGTAACACCCACACACACCCACACACACCCACAATGGGGCATTAATTACTGCTTGGACACTGCCCCGGGCAGGGGGTTGGTCTAGATTATCTCTAGAGGGACCCCAAGATTCTGTTAATGCAACCTTACAATAAAGATAGAGCTAGTACTGGTTGTACACGGTTGTGCTTCTTGTCTGGACTACCTCGAAGGGCTGACACCCTAAATGATCCTGGTACTAGGATCCTAAGAAAGGGAGGAAAACAACACCTTATCCATTTTCATCACACCATCCACGATTTTATATCCCTCCGTCCTCCGAAGTTGCTGTTTTTCCAAACTAAAGTCTCAAACGTTTCAGTGTCTGAGCCCCCGATCTTTCTGGCACTTCTTCTACCTCTATTACCTCCTTTTCAAGGATTTCAAACTTCACTAGTTCTCCAGACGCAGATGTCCCGTAGATCCGTACTGCGGCGTTACCTTTTTTTATTCTTATATTTCCAATCCCTTTCCTGCTGCTCTCTAATTTTGTACCCTGGGTTAATATATAGTGGCTTCTGCTTCCGTTCCTGTGTCTCCTCCGTGCAAATCCAATCGATCAACCCATTGATAAACTGGAGAGAGGTCAACAGTTCAGCATCTGCTAAGGCAGGAACTCTCCTGCGTTTGATTGCCGCAGACGTAGCAAAGGCCGCTGTCTGACACTCGGATGGACAGGCGTGTCACCCGTCCGTGGGGCTGGAGACGGGTGGTCTAAAGGCGTGCCAGCTTCATTGCACTCGTGCTACCGAAAGGGGAATCTTGATGCAATTATGCAGGGAAAAATACAAGGGTTCCCCGCGCACCCACCCCCACGATGCAGGAACAAATGTACGCACTGGTAAAAGCAGAGGAAAAGCCAACATACTATAGAATGGCATTAAGGCTCTTTCCCTTCCCTGCATGCAGAATCTTCTTGGCTACTGCATACAAAGCAATAACATAAAAGGGGAAGAGCAAACCAGATTTGCTTCAATTTTAAAATGTATTTATAACGGGGCAGGTTTCTGCTGTTGGCTTCTGCCTGTTGGGGGATAGTGTATCAGCATCGCTGGAAGATGAAAAGAGGTATTAATCTCAAGTTTGGGGAAAATAAAAATCAAGTCTTTTCTGTTGAGCTGGATTTCTGATGGCCCTTGATACGATGCCACGCAGAGCTTTCTTGGCAACAAGGAAAGAAAAACGGGATGGTTTTTCAGCGCTCTAGCCTAGCTTAGAGCCTTGGGCCTCCCTAACCAGGCTCAAATGGTTTAGCTCTCTGAAGTCAATCAAGTCCCGTTAGAGATTGCCCTAAGCCGAAAACCCAACTTGCATGAAAATGCACCTTTGCTCATATTCCCCCTTCCCGGCCTTAAAACCAGGTTACTCTTTTAAGAGGAAAGGAAAAGCAAAATTCAGGTTGCAGTCTTCGACACTTTGAAGACCCGGGGAACCCCAGTCCCTTAAGGGTAGCCTTTTTGGCCTGCAATTTCTGCTGCCGAGGGTGCTTGAACCCGTAGTCCAGAGCTTTCCAAACTGTGTGTCGCGACACAAAAGTGTGTCGCCACACACAGTCTGGTGTGTCGCCACACAACCCGGAAGCGCTGATCATCATCAGCGCTTCCGGGTTTTCCCGCGGCGACACACCAACGGTGGTGCGCAAAAATCTGAAAGTGGCAGCAGCGCTTCCGGGTTTTTGCGCGCTGCCGCAAGGACGGCACTTCCGGGTTTTCCCGCAGCGACACACCAATGCCGGTTGGTGTGTTGCCGCGGGAAAAGCTTTGGAAAGCCCTGCCGTAGTCTAATATTCCTTTGTCAGACCCAACATTTGGAATGAAATTTAAGGAAGGAACTGAGCAAGGCTTCACACATGTTGAAAACAACACTGGGAAGCTGTTAAAGCTAAACGTGGAAAAAGGTGCATTAACTTGCTTCTAACTCTGAGCATGTACAGATTGCATTTCCTCCCCCCCCCCACTCCCAACTGCAACCCTCATTAAAGACTTCGGGTCTTGAACAGAGAGGCACTTGCAGGAAGCCTGTCCTGAGACCCTATTTTCAAGCAACCCTGTTTGCTTAGGTGACAATCCCTAGACTGGCTGATTGTGAAAAATCAAGTGAGGTTAAACCTGGCTGGGGTTTGGATGGGAGACCACCAGGAATTCCTACGTCTGCAGGCTAAACTGGAATACTGAAAAAGCATTGCAGATGAAGGCAAGTGGCAAACTACTTTTGTATTTCTGCCATGGGGACTCAATGAAAGTCCCAGGAATGATGTCGACAGGAAGGAGAATTTACTGTTACTTTAAGGTGAACTTATACACCTTTAACCAAAGAATAAATCTCTCTCCCCCCAACTGTTCTGTCTACTTTTATAACATCACATCGACATTTGGGCCATAGCGAGGTTAAAAAACCAAGGAAGGGCAAAACATGGAGGAAGGTGGCGTGCCTTCATTAAATTTATATCTGACCCCAGCAGGGCCTAATTAGCAGTTTTCAATAATCAATTAGAAAGAAGATGCAGTTTTTCTTTGCTTTGCTGTTCAGAAAAGTTCTGATCAGTGAAATATTGCCGCTTTTTTTCAATAACCAAGAGCCTTGACTTGACACCAAAGCCAACAGGCTGGAGAAATTCCAACACGTTGGTGGTGGCCATTATGTTCCAGGCAGGAACTAGCGGGGGATTCTGGGAAGAGGCCTTTGCGATCAAAACCAGAAAGGGGAAGCCCCAAAGTGCCTGGCGGTGGGTGGGAAGCAAAACCTTTAGAAGTCAAATTCAAGAGTAGGAAAATTTGCATGCACAGGGCGAGAGGCTTGCCGCATTGGGGCATCTGTTTCGATTCGAGGCTCTGCATCTCCATCCAGCAGCCGAGTTCCAAAAAGGCTGGAAAAAGGCCCGTCTCGCTGGGCCCGTGCAAAATGCAAAGGATAATTTCATGGGCTTTTCTGCAGGGGAGGGGGGTGGGGAAACGGCCACTGCTTTTTGAAGAGCAAGGATCTTCTTCGAGGACAGTGAAAAAGAATAAATTCCCACTGGACAGCGATCGTCGTTTGGGATTGGACGGAAAAGTGGCAGGCTAGGGAGATGCATAAAGTGGTGGTATAAATGGAAATTCAGCCCCTCCATCACCCACACACCCCTTGGGCCACCTTCTTGCTAAAAGAGGAACCGGGTCATCCCGCCCCAACCAAGAGAATCTCTGATATTCTGTCCTCCTCTGAAAGTTATTTCGAAAGCAAATTTTCTTTCCTCCAACTCAAGAAGAACCAGGAGGAAAAGAGAAGCAGGAACACATTTCTCAGAACTGCGTCCTCCGAATCAGGCCATCTTGGGCTGGACTGTGGAACTAAAAGCCTGGGTCTGCAATTTTAATGGGATATAAATACTGTAGATGGTTGACTTGATTTACACAAGCTTCGCTCTATGTCCATTTTCTATGCCAAACTGGGGCTACATGACCCATATTGCTCGACCGAGGATTTTGTAGCTCACAACAAATAACCACTGAAGATGAATGCAGGATTGCCTTCAATATGAAACTCTTATTTTATTAATTCACTGAAAATAAATTTAAGTATTCCTTAACACGGTTGCCAGACCTTCTTCAAAATGTTCAAGAGACAGGTACACATTTTTTCCTGGCGAATGAAGTTTCTGATCTTCAGGAACTACTACTACTACTACTACTACTACTATTATTATTATTATTATTAACGTGCATACTGCCCAACTCTCAGCAACTCCGGGCGATTCACAAGTAAAAACAATACAAGTCACTCTGGATCTTTGGACAGATTGGGGTCCTTGCAAATCCAGAGTCCCACCGTGTTTGGTGAGATAGAAGGTCCCCTGATTTTGAGCAGTCACACATTTATTTATTTATTTCTCATATTTCTACGCCGCCCATCTCGCAACATTACATGGTATTTCCTAAAGGAAGGTTTGATGACAGGCTTTTCTCCCTGGCTTACCACGGGGGTGGGCAAGGAGGGGGTTTGTGCACAGGCTGACAATTTTCTTGCCAATTGGTTTCACGATGACTTGAATTTTTCTGTTTCATGCATTTGTGCGTTTTTAGGTGTCCTACAAAGAGTGCGAAAGATAAAAATTAGTAGCATGATGTTATACGGTTTGGGCCAAGTAACCACCCTGACTGCCTTCTCCCACATTGCCAAGGTGTAAAACTGGCAGATGTGGCTAGTCCACAAGGATTTTACTTCGCCTTTCCTTCTCCTGAGCCCCGTTTCTCCCTTTTTCCAGCTTGTGACGGCCATCACGGAAGTTACTGGAGTAAGAGCAGAGCTATCTAAAGCAGGGGTGGGGAACCTTTTTTCTGCCAAGGGCCATTTGGATATTTATAACCGGGGACTGGGGTGGGGGGTGGGGGGCGGGGTTTCTGGGATTTCCGCGGACCGGGGGCCGGAGTTTGCGGGCAGGAGCCAATCACAAGCACTGGGGGCGGGGTTTGCGGGCAGGAGCCAATCGCGTGGAAGGGGCGGGGTTTGCGGGCGGGAGCCAATCGCGTGGAAGGGGTGGGTTTGCGGGTGGGAGCCCCGCGGGCCGTATACGGCTTGTGGGCCTGACGTTGCCCACCCCTGATCTAAAGTATTAACTCAGCCCCCCTTTAAGGAACAGGAGAACGATGACTATCCGTGGCAATATTCCAAAAACCAAGCTTCAGAAAGGAAAGAAAAAATCCGAAAACGTTTAAAGTTCACTGGTGCTAGGGATCTGCCTGGAGTGTCTTTATTATTTCTGTCTGACCATATAGCACTCACGTCTACATCTGAAAAAAAATAAAATAAACCCGCCTCAACATCACCATATTTATCCCCTACGTGGGAGGTTTTTTTTTAATAGTAATTTTATAGATCAACAGACAAATACACTTGAGAGAGTCAATGCAGAAACAAAGTTTAAAAAAAATGGAATGAGCTGAATACAAATATGTGAAAGACAGAGAACAGCAAAAACATTTAGGAAATTCCCAAATTGCAGGGGAAAGAGTGGGCATTGAGAGAGATGCCCACTTCCCTGATTGATTGATTGATTGATTGATTGATTGATTTTCAGTAGCTGGAGCCAGGGAGAATTTCCTATTGGCCCAAGGACACATTGGCCAGGTGTGCAAATGTCAGGCCAGAAAAATCCAACGGCACGTTGATACTGGGAATATATCAAGCAATTTTAGAAGACCAGATTGGGTCTTGGGGAAGGAGAAAGACAGAAAGGAAAATAAAGAAGATAAATGCTATACGTCTCCTTCTTGAAGAGGACGTAACCTAACAAAGAGATTTCCCCACATTTTTCAGTACTTTGAAAGTGCCGGTGGAACTCCTTGCCAAGGGAAAGTCTAATGGCCAGTCTGGAAGCAGCTCAAAACCATGGGAAGAATGGCTTTTGCTGGGGGGGGGGGGTTGCGCTTCCAGAGGCTACCAAGCGCAGCAGCTGGTCTCCTTTGCCTGCTGAGTGTCCCCCAGGCTCAATCGTTCCCCTGAACGAGCCAGACAGGTAGACTGCCACTGCCCAGGGAGCACGCCTTGCACGCTTGTGTCTGGCAGCTAGGAAGAGGCCTCTAAACCCCCAGGAGTTGCGTGTTTTTTCTTGATTGTCTTTAACCCGTCTAAATAAACAGCCATCGCCATGGCAATGAATTCCTCAAGTGAATTATACAGCGGGTGTGCGAAGGAGGAGGAACGGTTCACTTGTGAAATTTAACCATCTCCAACATCTCTTACACACACACGCACCCCACGCACCGCTCAGCGCGGCTGCTTACAAGTCTATGCTCCAGAGAACCACCTCAGCAATCTTCCTCTATCCTCTGCCACCAAACACATTGGGTTGCCCTTTCCATCATCCACATCCACTACAGCCTTTGGCTGGGGATGATGGGAACTTTACCCCAATGCTCCAGGTTGCAGCAGCCAACGGGGACAGCAAAGACACCAGTCCTTATGGAGAACCTGGAGCGCAGAGATGACCCCGAATTCACAAACAAGCCATTTTTAACCCTTCCATAACTCAAGCCCAGAAATATTGACTAAAATCCACCAAATCCAGCCCATTTTCCAGCTGTGTTTTTTTTTTTTGCTAAATAATAATAATAATAATAAAAGGTCAGGAAAGCAAAATACTTTGCCCCCTCAATTCAGAGGGAGAACACACTTGGCAGTGGAGATGGAGAAAAGGTGCTGGACCAAACCCATTTAGGAAATTGGCAAATTGCAGGGAGGAGATCCGCACCCAGCCAGCCGCTGCCAGCCTCTCCGAGACACACACAGCAGAGCAACAGGCACCGTCCGCCGTCGCCACCGCAAAACTCCCAAAACATCTGGAAAACGCCCCTGTTTCCTGCAGCCGAACCAACAATGGCTTGATTGATTGACATCTGACAGTTTGATTGACACCCGTTGCTGAAGGGTTGGGGGGGGGGGAGAGAAATGCAAGGAAAACAAAACCTCAGCATCTACTACATGCCAACCACAGCTTGGGCACAGGGGTACGGCGATGAACCGGGCACGCGTCCCTTTTAGCCCAGCTGTTTTCGACCCCCCTGCGAAGACAACGGCCCTCCACACTTGCAATTCAAAGGTAGACTGCCCCTAGACACCGAGTGCCCCAGCGGTGCAAATCCGGTGGACAAATGCACCCCCCTCGTTTTAGCTTTAGGAAAAGGAAAAGAAAGAAATCCTAGGAAATTAGTCATCAGAGATAATTAAGTATCTTCCTGCAGGGAGCCCAGACGCCAGAGACTGCCAAGCATGTACTCCTTTGCCAAACTTTGTCCCGCAAACGACGCGCACCCCGACGCGTGCCCAAGCACAAACCCATGTTACTTACAGTTCACGGAGAAACGCCTGGAGCCGCGGCCGACGTGCCCAGTCGGTGAGAGACCCTGGTGCCCGGGAAGAGGGTGTGGTGCCCTCGGCGAGTGATAAATCCATTGATTGTGAAAAACGTCGTCGTCGTCGTCCCCCCCCCGTTGGAACGCTTTTGTTTAAGAGAAGATCGCGGATCTCTAGCCGGTTTTTACTACAACCTAATAGTGCTGGGGGCGGGGGGGGCGGGGGGGGCGGGCGTTAATGCCCCCGTTTAAATTCCGGTGGTGGGCTCCGCTCAATTCCCACGGCAAAATACACCAGCCAGGAGCGCAACCATTCACACACCACCAAGGCCCGGGAATTTTTCTCCCCGCCAACCCAAGAAACGCGCCCACAGGATGAATCTGCAAGCGTCAAGAGAAGAGGGCTGGAGGCAGCTCCAAGCAGACTTCGGATGGCAGGGCCGAGATCTCCATGTCAGTTAATTCTGGGGGTGGGTGGGTTTAAAAGGAGCTTAAGTTACAGTCTAAAAACGAGACCCCAGGTCTCCAAGCCCCTCAAAAGATCCAAGGGCATTCCCACGCCGGAGCAAGCGCAGAGCCAGTCGGAGCCTAACAAAGGAGTCGCTTCTTCTTCTAGCTGGAAACGCTCAAATGCCCGACTTCTTCCTCTCCTCCCGGTCCCCCATTTTCCCCACTGGCAATCTAGCCACCCCCTCCTTATTTTAAGAGGCCACGCCCCCCCCACGGGGGCTTTCAGAGCAAAGCCACCTCTTTGCAAGGCAGATAAAGATTCAGGGGTGCGCCGGGTTGGGGAGGGGGCTTAAAAATCCTTGTCTGTAGTTTGCCCCCCCCCATCCGCACCAAAAAAAAAAAAAAACCGGCTCGTGTTTTTGGATGCTGAAACACACATATATACACACACAGAGAGAGATACAGAGACTCGCTTAGCTATTCCACAGAGAGGTTTTTGGTTTTTCCAACAAGCAAAATGAAGAAGAAGAAAAAAAGCGCCCTTTAAAACTGCTTTTATTTTCATTAAGATTGCTGAGTGCACATTAAGAGAACACTTAACATTCCTTTTTATGTTTTCTTCTCCGGGCACCGCGGAATTCCCAAGATGTCTTTCCACTGCAGAATTCCTGCTTGGCAAAGGGGTCATTTGGAGGGTTGCACAAAACGAAGCTTCGAAGGGGCTGACTCTAAAGAGCGGGGGGGGGGGGGGGGAGAAGGGGGTGCAAAGAGATGCCCCCCCACCCTCCCTCTTCCGTGGTTTTTAAAAGAGGTCTAATAACAACAGGGTGTCTTCGAGCAACAAGTGGAAATGCTGGATCGCTGGGGTGCAAGAAACGCTAATCACGCAACCCACCTTGGAGTTTCCTCAGACATTTCAGTTCTAAAGTCTCCAGGGGACCCCCACCCGCTGCATACACTCCCACCCAATCCAAAGATTAAGCACAGCCCAAGGAAACCTTCTGCCGCGCACTCCAATCCGCAAACCTAACCCAGTTATTCTTCAGGGTAGCAGAAATCTAGGGTTCTAAATAAAGTGCTCTTTGAACTCCAAGGGGAATGGGTGGGTGGAGAGATTGTTAGGGAACCCTGATCTCTCCCCCCCCCATCACTTTTTCACCTTCAGTTTTAAGTCGGGGGGTTTTCAGGGTGGGGAAAGAGAGGGCGAAATTGGTCAAAATGTCAGAAATCTTTTCCTAATGTCAGAAATATTCCAGTTTGGAATGGTTTGGGGGGAAAGCGAGCTTTTTGCTGCCGCTGTTCAACACGCACAGCACACACACACACACACACACACACACGAGCCACCCACAAATAAGGGGTCAAGCTTTTTGGATGATGGGCTTTGTATTTCCATCTCGCATGCAAAGAAGGGGGGGACGGGGAATCCAAGCCCTAATTGAGCACTCCTCCTCAGCCAGCAGCGAAACATTCATCCGGACGGATTTAATTGTTCGCTTCTCTTTTTTCTTTTTCTTTAAAGGAAAGTAAAATAAGAACGCGCCCGATGAATCAAGGCACAAATGGATCCGCTCAGCCGTCCATCCTCAGCTACTGAGCGGCGACGGGAAGGGAAAATTGAAGGGCTTCGAACGCCCCCCGTGGGAATCGAGCAATGGGGACATTTCCAGAAAAACAGGCAGCCGGGGCCCAAGAACTATTCAGAGGCAGAAATTTTGCACGGAGAGATCGACCCCTTCCCGACCGAGTTTGGCTCTCAGTTAAACCCCGAACCGGCTTGCAGGCTTGAGAGGAAGAAGGGGAACCCGGCGGGAGACGGATCCCTGGAAAAAGAGGAAAACCGGCCAGGCCAATGGACGGACGCCAACTCTTATGCGGTTCAAAAGACAGAGAAGGAAAGGGGCGGCTGATTTGACCTTTTGTGTGTGTGCGTGTGGGGGGGGGGGACCCTGAAAAAAATGCCCCGAACCAGAAGCAGCGCTTGTGCTCAGCCGCGTGCGAGAAAAAGCTCCCTTTGCCCAGAAGACGCAGAAACAGACCTTTCCCATTTAAGCTGGGATTTGAGTTTGGCCAAGCGCGAAATTTACACCTCGCCTTTCGTCTCCGCGGAACCTCCGCCTCCTGCTTCAAGGACTCGCAACACAGCTGGCCACTGAAGCCGCGCACGATGGCTCCTCCGGCTCCTCACCCGGGCCGCTGGGGATGATGGGGGCCGCGTTTCAACCCAGGGAACAATGTGCCAGATTGGGGAAAAGGTTGGCAGATGGGAAAACAGCTGGGGAGGGGGGAAGGATTTCCAGGGCGGTTGTAACTTCCCAGGGTGAGGACAACCCGCGCTGTTTTGGGCCCCCGCACCAGACACCGCCACTCTCCCCCCCCCCAAGCTGACTTTAATGTACCAATGCATACTCACTCCCGGTTTTGGGAGAGGATCTGGAAATGTCAAAGCATGCCAATCTCAAGCAAATTCACACATACCCCCACATAACATAGGAGTGGGGTGCGAGGAAGCAAGGAGAAAGGGTGGGTTCACACCCCAAAGGGCCTCCATCACAAAAGCACCAAAGGCCACGAAGTGGGTGGAAGAGTGGGGGGGGGGATTCTGCCTTCCACTTGCAGCAGGTCGCGCGGAAAGCGCCTGCGAAGAGGGAGAATCGCCGAGGAGCGATTAAGATGGGGGGGGGGGGGAGAGGAGTGTGCAAGCATGTACTTAGGCGTGCAATGTGGCATCAACAACCTCGCAACGGAGAGGGTGTGGAATCGGAGAAGACCTGAGTAATGGGGGTGGGGGGGTGGGGGGTGGCAGAACGAGGCAGCAAAAGAGGGCAGAAACAGCTTCTACAGATCTGCCTCTTCTTACTGAGCAAGAAAATGGGTCCAGGGAATGGAAGGGGAGGTGGTTGCAATTTCAACTTAAGCTTCCACTAGCAGGGCTTTGAAAACAGTGCCGGGAAAGAGGGGGGGGGTGGATTTTTGGCAGGGGAGGTGGAGGTGAATTGCATGCAAGGCTGTGAAAAGGGGAGAGGACAACGGGGGGGGGGCTTACAGAAGAGAAAATTCAAGGGGGAAAGGGAAGAGGCTGAATGGCACATCCATCAGCAAGCCCCCCCCTCCAAAAACACCCTTCTGGGGTTCACCAGGCACCTACCCTTCCCTCCCCCCCCCCCGCAAAAATACTAGCTCAGTTTCTCCGCACATATTAAAGTTTAGGGAGATCCCAAAATACTTGCAAGGGAAAAGAAAGAGAAGAGAGCACAAGAGAGATGGGGACACCCTTGCTGTGATTCAGCCCGCCCCCCCATGCAAGGAAATCCACTCTCTATTCCCCGGGGACACCATTTCCAACCTGGGTGGCCCCGCGGGGCTCGGGTGACGTTCCGATCCCCTTCGGCCAGCTGGGAATTATGGGAGTCGCAGCTACCCACAACTAGAAAGGGAGGGGGGTTGAGAAAGTTGCTTAGAGGTTTCCTTGACAAAGGGGGACTTGGGGGGCCGCAGCTCCAAATATCCAGCTGGGATGCACAGCTGTTCTCCGGCATCTCTCTGCCTGCCCCCCACTCCTAGCGGATGTTTTGCATCTCTCCACTCCCCCCCCCCCCCCATGGACTTCCCCCCTTCAGCTAACTCACTGCAGACAAACTAATAAAATACAATAAATCTAGCTGGTTTAGATGGCTGCTTCCCCCCCCCCCCCCCGTTTTTTAATATGTATCTCGCCGGGCATCCAGAAGGGGGGGGTTTTCCCAATCTCCCTCCATGCAATCGGTTCCAGCTAGCCAGTTCCTTGGACGTTACCAGCTCAATCCCTCCCCAGATATCTCAGTGCACCCCCAGATTTTTAGATCCCCGCAAGAAGCCCCACGCGCACGGGCGTCCAGCGCAAGCAGTCCGTTTCCCCCCTCGCCTGGTTCCACCAACTCCCCGCAACAACAGAGGCGCCCATGCCGCCTGCCCCCCCCCCAGCCCCGCCAGCCGGCTCCCACCCACAACAAGGCCGGCCCCGCGGCTCCAACGGCGAAAGATCGCCCCCCACCTCCAGCCGCGGAAAGGGAGAACGCGGCCAAGCTGCCGCCCCTCAGGCCGTTCCAACGCCCCCCCCCCCCCGCGTTGCAACCTGCCTCTCCCTCCTTCCAGCAAAAGCTGCTTCAGGTTGCAACAACGGCGCCTCTTCGGCGAGACCCCGAAACCGCCCCCTCTCCCCCCAAGCATGCATTCTCTCCCCCTCCCCCCCGCCCCAGCTCTCTCCCCCTCCCCACGTTGAACCCAGAAGAGAGATGGACCCCCCACCCTTACCAAGGCAGTGCAATTTTTCAACGCCAGCAGGGGGGCCAGGTGGGAAGAGCTTCACCCCCCCAACACACAACGCTTCTCCTCTCCAGCAACACAGTTTGCCCCTCCCCATTGCAATGGAGCTTCCGACATAATGGGGGGGGAGAGGGAATAATTTATACCCCCATCTTTTAGCCAAAGGCGACCGCCAGCTTGCCCTCCCCGGCAGCGGGTCTCCCCATCCCACCCTCCCTACGTTGCCCCCCCCCCCCCCCGCGATGCATTTTGCAAGCCTCCTCCCGCCCCGGAAGCCTCGCCTTACCTGCTCTGCTGCTCGCGCCGCCCCGGCTCACATCCTCGCCCGGGCTGGAGAAGGTGCATGAAGCCCGATCCGGCAGCGTCCCCCCCCCGCCTCCCCCCGGACCGACTTCGGGCTCCCCTCCCAGCCGAAAAGGATGCTCTGCACGCCGGAGGCGGGAGGGGCGGGGGACACTGCGGCTCGCGCTCCCGCCCGGACACCAGCTGCCACCCTCACAGGTGATGTCATTCCCGAGCCTCCGCCGGCTGACGTCACCCGGTAGGCGTGACCCTCAATCCGTTCCCCCCCCCCTCGCGCACGCACACACACACAAAAGGCAGGAGAAGGGGGAGGGGGCGAGGCGGGGCTGGCGAGAAGCAGAGAATGAAGGCGGTGACGTCACCGCCCCGGGCGTGGGAAAAAAGAGGGAGGGGGAGCGTGGGAGGAGCTGGAGGGCGCGCGGGACGGCCAACGAGGAGGGAGGAAGGTGTGAAAATGCAAAACAAGGGGGCGGGGACAGGAGGGCGAGGCTTGCGCTTCGCACGTGGGCCCCGCGGCGTCGAATGTCGGTGGGAGGCTTTGGTGGTGCCGCCGCCGCCGGCATCAATCCTGCAAACCGGGGTTGTGTTGGGTCGGGGGTTGCTTCAATTAAGCCAGGATAAGGATGGTTTTGGTGCTGCCTTAATCCTTAGCCTGTTGTATGAGCCTGATCATGGCGATCTGTAAGGCAGGATTTATGGTGCCCTGGGCGAAGCCAATCATTGCAGTTTGTCAACCGGCTTTATAGGGTGAACTTGATCACAGTAGCTCTGATTGATGGCTTACTGTGTGGACCTGGCCCTTGGGGTTGGTAAAGCATGGTTGATGGGATATGGTTGTGTTAAATCTAGCTGGTTGTGGTTTAATTCCATCAATCCTATGGCTAAAGAAACAATGGCTTAATCTGGCAGCGTGGATTGTTGCAGAACGCATGCCTATCTATACGCACTAGGGCAGTGTTTCTCAACCTTGGCAACTTTAAGACCTGTGGACTTCAACTCCCAGAATTCCCCAGCCAGCCATGCTGGCTGGGGAATTCTGGGAGTTGAAGTCCACAGGTCTTAAAGATGCCAAGGTTGAGAAACACTGCCCGAGGGAGTCCATTGTAATAAGGGCTGATACCTTTTGAATAAACATGGAGAAGGGAAAATAATTCCCAAATCTGCACCTGGGTACCGTGACACCCCAAGATTCTCTAGGACTCTTCCTCAAGGGAGGTGGGGGCAAAAAGGGTGGAAGGGGCAAAAATTAAACCAGGATTTTTTGGGAGATCTTGAGGTGGATGCTACAGACCTGTTCTTGAGTTAGGAGTTCAAGTTGCAAAAAGCAAGAAACAGGGCAGCCTGGTGTGGGTCCCCCCCCCAGGAAACTTTTTTCTAAGTAAGTATCCATAGGGTTGTCCTTGCATTTTGTTGTAAATTTGAAGAGAATGCTGACGTACATAAAAAATTGTGTTATTAATCATTTAAAAAATAATGTTTGAAATATTTCTCTCCTGCCCTTCAATGGAAGGGCAGCTTAGAAAATATAAGAAACAATTAAAAGGGATCCATGGTGAATGGGCTCCGTAGTCCTCTCCTTGTATTTTACTCAGGTGTAAATGTGCAAAGTGCTCACAAGCAGAGCTGACTGTCAAGAGACGATGCATGTATAAAATTCGTTAGTGGGTTTCTTGCGGTCCCACATTTTTAAAATATACATTATGCCCTTGGGGTGGCTTTACAAAATGAGGATGTGCCTACTCTTCCTTACTATTTACAGAATAAGTCCCAGAGGTTTTGCTCAGGGGTAAGGCTTGTGTAGAGGGGCTTGAGTAGAGGGGCGTGGTGGCTCAGCGGGTAAGACGCCAGGCTTGTCGATTGGAAGATCGCAAGTTCGGAGGTTCGAATCCCTAGCCCTGCGTGACGGAGTGAGCTTCCGCACTCGCCCCAGCTCTTGCCAACCTAGCAATTCGAAAGCATGCAAATGCAAGTAGATGATAGGTACCACTTCCGTGGGATGGTAACAGCGTTCTGCGTGCATCACGCCGGCCACATGACCGCGGAAGCGTCTTCGTACAACGCTGGCTCTTTGGCTAACAAACGGAGATGAGCACTGGCCCCTAGAGTCAGACACGACTACACAAGTGTGCATGGGGAACCTTCACCTTTTAAGGCTTGTGGTATTCAGTGGTGCCTGCTCCCAGGTCAAGTTTGCAGCAAATTTCAATTTTCTTAGCATTTTTTCCCTCTGCCATTCAATCGTGTCCAGTTCTCAGTGATTTCCTGGACCAGTCCTTGCATTTTCTTGGCAAGGTTTTTCAGAAGTGGTTTGCCATTGCCTCCTTCCTAGGGCTGACAGAAAGTGACTGGCCCAAGGTCACCCAGCTGGCTTTCTGCCTAAGGTGGGACTAGAACTCACAGTCTTCTGGTTTCTAGCCTCATGCTGTGAGAGTTGGGCCACGAGGCGGGCCACTTACCTGTCTGCCGTCCGATCCGGAAGAGTCCGATCCGGAAGAGGAGCCAGCCCCCGGAGGCAGCAGGCTTGGCGCGAACCCTGTGGAAGAAACAGAGACACTGAGTGACAGAGGCTCAGAAGGAAGGACGCCTCCACCAATCAGCGCGCGCCAAAGGAGAGCAGAGAGGCGGGCCGAACAACGCGAAGCCCGATTGGCCCCTGCTTTCCAAAGGTGCGAAAAACGAAATAAAAGACCGGCGCGACTTACCTCCATTGCCGGAGACAACCGTTCTACCTGCTCCACGCCGAAACCTCCAGACTCCGCGCCGGACCCTGTTTCCGAGCTTTGCCTTGCTACCGTTCCGGACCTCGTTGACGAGCCCAGCCCTGCTGCCGCGCCGGACCCTGCCTCTTCGCCTCGCCTCGTCGCCGCGCCAAGCCCTGGAAACAAGCCTTACCTTGCTGCCGTGCCTAGCCTCGTGCCCGAATCTCCGCCTGTCGTCGCATCTCCACCCTGCAAGAGTCCAGTCCCGGAACGCTCTTTAGAGCCCTTCTTGCTTCCTGTGGAAGAAACCAGCACCGGGGTAAGCGCCGCCGCTTTGCCTGCTTCTCTCCCGACCGCCCGAGCTACCGCTGCTCCATTGCCCTCTGCCCCTGACCCAGCCGACGCCGGTCACCAGTGGGTTGCCTTTGTCGGGCCCCGGTCTACCCATACGTCCACTAGCCCAGACCAGCAACCGAGCCCAGCCGACGCCGGTCAACAGTGGGTTGCCTTTGTCAGGCCCCGGTCTACCCAGACGGCCACGAGCCCGGACCAGCAGCCAAGCCCAGCCGACGCCGGTCACCAGTGGGCTGCCTTTGTCGGGCCCCGGTCTACCTAGACAGCCACCAGCCCAGAACAGCAGCCAAGCCCAGTGGACGCCAGTCACCAGTGGGCTGCCTTTGTCGGGCCCCGGTCTACTTCCAGCCCCGACAGCCAAGCTAACTCCATGCCCGCGGTCACCTTGCCGGTCTCCTCCGGATCGCCACCGGCTGTAGCAGCCACCACAGCGCCTGCGCCCTCTCTGGTCCTCCCGGTTAGGCCAGGAACGTTCTCTGAACTGGTTGTGGTACAGCCTGCAGAAGAAGAAGAGGACATTATAACTTGGGCTGCTCTTGTAACTGTGTAAATAAAGTTGTTTTCAGTAACGCTTCCGTGTCCAGTCTTAGTCGGAACAGGACACATGCCTTCACCAGTAAATTGCACCTTTCAAGAAAAGAGCTTGGAAGGAAGTATCAAATGTCTCTTTAAAAGCTAAGATGGGTTGTGTGTGGTTATCAGGTAGATGGGAGACCATTAGGAAATCCCACAGCTGTAGGCAAGACTGGAAAATTGAAAAAAAAACATGTCAGAAGAAGGTGATGGTAACCATTTCCATTTGTTTGCCAAGAACACTTCCTGGATGTGTCTGTGAAGTCACTGCAAATTGACCAGGCGCTAAAAGAGACTTGACTTTGATTTTTTCCCAATTTTGATTTTTGTCTTGGATTCTGGAATTAGTACATAATCAACAAGCGTAGGGATCAACAGTGGTCTGAACCTCCATGATTTGTCTTGTCCCTTTTCAAGAACACCCGCATCGGCGGCCATCACATCTAGTAGCACTGAGTTCCACGGTTTCCACTTGAAGATCATTCAGTGGCCTGTTAGAACCAGTGAATGGAGCAGAGCTTAACGTTGTGTAAACTCATGGGCAGAAAAAGGAATATTGTTTAAAAACACAGCCTGTGAGCACGTTAGAGAGATTCAGGTCCTTATTCTTACACTTTTAGCCCACCCAAGCATAAAGAAACACACGTTTAGACATTGCAGGTACAAAAAGTAAGTACAAAAGAGTTCTTACATTTATTTTGTCCAGGTACAGCCATTTCAGTAGAAAATTGGTTTCAGTTCTTCTTTCTGTTCCCTGAGCTGTATACCTCTGGCCCTGTTTCCTTCCAGAGGCTGCGTGGAGAAAGGGGCTTGAGGCCTAGGCATGGCCTCTCCATGGAAGGAGCTAAGGCACGTGCATCCTACCCCATCGGTGGAAGAATCAGAGAGAGAGAGAAGAGGAAGTGGGAGGGGCAACAAGCAGCTTCCTCTAGTAGCACAGAGTTTGCCTCCTAGAGCAATCACCCATATGCTAATGAGGCATGCCTGATTTGCCAGATTCCAACACCACTCTGGTTACACAAAGATGCACTTTTTGAAACTGATTCTGCATCTTCCCATATTAATTTCAATGGCAGATTCTAACATTATGAAAGGGGAAATTTTCTATTTCCTTTCCCCCCCATCCCCTACACAATTTAACATTCTTCTGTTACACATCTCTTTATCTATCTTTGCCCCAAACTAAGAAGCCCCATTTAAGAAAAATGTGAACCAAAGTAGAAAAGCCATCAAGATGACATGGGAGCTTAAATCCAAATTTCGTAGGAATAGGTGAAAGAGATGGGTGGGTTTAGCCTGGAAAGCATGTTTTATATAACATGAGTGAGTAAACGTTTTGGAGATAAGGGCTGTAGTTGGCATTTTAGTGGGTGTTGGTAAAAAAAAAAATGGGACCAGGACGAGAACTGAATTGGTGGTAATTTAATTTATGCTGAAAGCTTAATTAAAATGCAATTAATTAAATAAGGTGAATAATAGTTCCTCCTGTGCCTTTGTTAGTTTTAGTCTTCCGTCACATTCCCGTTTATGGCAACTTTTGGAAAGACCAGGACGCCCTGCAGGAATATTGGGGTTGCAGCTTGTATACCTCCAGTGGAAATTGTGACTGTGGTCTTCAGTTGGGCTACGCAGGGCTGCGTGTTCAATCTCCAGACGCCGTTTCCGAGGCTGCAGAAACACCCTGTAGCATCTGCCTTTGTACTCCTGAACCTTCCAAAGCACCTTTGGGAACGTCAAAATAGAAAATAATTTTCAACGTTTGGAGGCTTATCGCAAAGAAGATGGAGCCGCCTGTTCCTGACTAATCAGGAGGGCCGGAGAAGAGATGCTCCGCGAGGGGAGAGATTTCAGCTCGAGCAGCTTTGTCATGGTGGAAATTATTTGGAAATGGATCCTTGATGCAGGAGATGGGACACCTCCTGCTGATTTTAAACAGAGGGAGTCAGTGACTGTCAGATGCTAGAACAGTGTTTCTCAAACTTGGCAACTTTAAGACATGTGGACTTCAACGCCCAGAATTCTGGGAAAACAGTAAAATACACTGTTTTAATCAGATCAGGTAGAATGAAATTAAGGGGAAAATATGTCTAATTGTTTCTCGTAACAAGGATTTGCCATTTAATGTAACAGAGACCATGCAGAACTGTAGTCAGTCATCATCTATCCAGATACAGAAATCAGTTAAAGTTGGCATAATAGCTGATTTGTGTGGATGGTTTTAATGGATTTTAAAGACCCTCATCCCCATCAAATGCAAAAGAAATGCATGTTTCTGAGATGCTCTGCAGGCTGCAAAAATGGTAATAGGAATTGTATGTGTCCCACAGGCCCAGAATGTCCACCTCTGTCATAGCTATACTTCTTCTAATCTCCACTGTCTCCTCCCCAATCTTCCAAGAAGTGAAGAACTTATATTGGTAGTGGTAGCAGTGAAGCATGGGGATGGGGTCAGATATAGTAAAAACAGTTCCTTGAATATGGGGAACACTTGCCAATCCTAGAACAAAATAATTGGCTGTAGAAAATTACAATTCACTCTCGATCGTCTTCAGATAAGGCTGGCAAAAACTCTTGCCTTAAACTCTGGAGTGTAGACAGTCATCAACTAGATGAACCACTGATATGAATGGATATAAAATAGTTTCCTCTATATCTATATCTTCCCTAAGTTTTTCTGATGAGGCCCATAGCATAATGAAAACCCTTAACTCCCAGAATTCTGGGAGTTGAAGTCCACATGTCTTAAAGCTGCTGAGGTTGAGAAACCCTGGTCTAGATGCTGGCTGGGGAATTCTGGGAGTTGAAGTCCACATGTCTTAAAGCTGCTGAGGTTGAGAAACCCTGGTCTAGATGCTGGCTGGGGAATTCTGGGAGTTGAAGTCCACATGTCTTAAAGCTGCTGAGGTTGAGAAACCCTGGTCTAGATGCTGGCTGGGGAATTCTGGGAGTTGAAGTCCACATGTCTTAAAGCTGCTGAGGTTGAGAAACCCTGGTCTAGATGCTGGCTGGGGAATTCTGGGAGTCGAAGTCCACATGTCTTAAAGCTGCTGAGGTTGAGAAACCCTGGTCTAGATGCTGGCTGGGGAATTCTGGGAGTTGAAGTCCACACCTCTTAAAGTTGCCAAGTTTGAGAAACACTGTAGAAGAGTGCCGAGATTTCTGCACGGAGTGTAGGGTTGCGCCAGATGATTTCTAGATTCCAGTTTTTAAACTCTGTGCTTTAAAACTAAATCCCAAAGAGCTGCAGGAAATTTTCTCCCACAAAGTTAATCATATGTACTCGACCCAACAGCACTCATAGACTGATTTCTAGAAACTGCAGCTGTACAATCCAATCTGATGTATATATACCGGCTGCAAAATCCACCGCATTCAATAGGACTTCTGCCCGAGGCAGCTTACATCCCGAACGAGGTGACAACGTTGTATGCTTTGATGAATGGAACAACCGCTGGAGTGCTTTAAAGATGAATAAAATATGATGCATGCAAATATTACCATATCTGGTGTTTCTTGGACTTCTTATTTAAGAAATCGGTAAATATTTATCTACGCAAAGTTTGTTTTAACGTGGAATGGGCTCTGTTGGGTCCCTGTCAGTGCAGTAGCGTGAGATTAGTTGCGCTTGACTTTCAGCTTAATTCCAAAATCCTTCGTCGAGAAATGAATTCCAGCTTCTGGGGAGAATTGGGTGCCCTTCTTCTGAGCCTCTTCCTGTCATCTTCTCTTTGTGCAATGCTGCTTTCCAGAAAAAAATTGTTCCCAGCAGGAAAGAGTTTTCATTGCTCCCATGCATGGATGGGAAATCTGCTTCAACATACAGTACATGCCTGCATACTGTATATACATATCCATCAGTGTTCCAGTGGTTCTTAAAGTATTTGACCCAATTACCCCCTTTTCTGGTCTCGAATAATCTCCTTAGCCCCGCAAAAAAGACCAGAGTCGGCTGTTTTACACAAGCATCTCGTCTGGATCCTTGACTCACAAACAAGCCATTACAAATAGCTCCATTACTCCCAGGATATGCCCAGTTTGCCCCCAGTTTAAGAACCTTTCAGGATAAGCAACTTTATGCAGCGTGTGGAAAAGGCATAAGAAACCCACCAAGCCCCACTTCACACACTGCCTTTTGTTCTTCCAATTTCTCCCCTCTTTGTCTTTTATCTCACCAACTCCTTCCATTCACAACTTTCTCTGTCTTCCTCTTCCTCTCCACCCATTCACTCTTCCTCCCTGCATTAGCTCTGCCATCCGATCCTCATTCATTCTCTCTACCGGTAGTCCTCGCTTAACAACCATTTATTTAGTGATGGTTCGGACTTATGACGGTGCTGAAAAAAATCGACTTACGGCTGGTCCTCACACTTACGACCGTCACAGCATCCCTGCAGTCACGTGACCACTATGTGGGTGCTTGGCAACCAGTTTGCATTTATGACCGTCATAGCATCCCGTGGTGATGTGATGTGATGTGTTCGACCTTCTCGGCCAGCTTCTGGCAAGCAAAATCAATGGGGAACCACGTGATTCACTTAACACCTGCGGTGATTAGCTTAATGACCGCTGCAAAAAAGGTTGTAAAATTGGGTCGGATTCAGTTAGTGACTGCTTCACTTAGCAACGAAATTCCGGACCCAATTGTGATCATTAAGCGAGGACTACCTGTTTATCAGTGTTTCTCAACCTTGGCCACTTTAAGATGTGTGGACTTCCAACTCCCAGAATTCCCCAGCCAGTCCACACATCTTAAAGTGGCCAAGGTTGAGAAATGCTGCTCTGTATGACCAACCCCCCCTCTGCTTATTGCAACCCACGTTCATTCAGCCCCCATTCAGTCTTAACCTGATCTCTCCTTGTTTCACCACACACACTTCTTAAGTGCCTCATTCCTACTGCATTCAACTTACTTTTATATTACTCCTGACATAGCCAAGAGTCAAGGTGGGCAGAAACACACTCTTAAATTCACAGCTGTTTTGCTTCTTTTGCTTCTTTTATAAGCATTCATTCATTCATTCATTCATTCATCCATTCATCCATTCATTCTTTTGCTTCTTTTATAAGCATTCATCCCTTGCAATGGACCCCATACAGCTCGTAATTTCTCTACCGGCCCTTGTACGCCTTAACATTTCTCCATCTACTTCCCCACCATGAGTAAACATTCTGCCCAGGTACACAAATCCATCTCTTTGCTCCAGTTTCTCGTCATTCATATATAACTTGCAATCATTTGCTCCATTTTCCCTGTCAACAAAATATCTTGGTTTTGGATACATTAATTTCCTGAGCCACGCTCCTTAACGCATCATATAATCTATCTCATTTTCATTGCCAGTCGTTCAGGTTCTCCACCAACAGCGGATTGTCTGTATTCAAAAATACACCTATATCCACATTGCAACCAATGCTCTCTAACACCCCTGCAAGCATAACTTATACATTTTTTCCACAAATATATTAAACAGGCAAGGAAATCTCACATATCTGTGTCTTACTCCCTGTGCAACTTTAAGCCATTCACTAACCATTCCATTTTTTCTCACACATGCTTAATTTCCATCCCATATCTCTCTCTCTTACTGCAGCCAGCAACCACCCTCCAACTCTGCATTTGCACAGAATATTCCATAATTCAACCCTACTCACTCTGTCGTATGCTTTCTCTAAATCAACATGCAATAAACTTTCTCATATTCGTACATTTCTCAATGACCTGCTGAACAGAAAAAAAATCTGGTCGGCACGTCCCTTGCCAGTCCTGAAGCCACCCTGTGCTGTCCAAATTTTGCTCATTCTTGGACCCTTTTTTAGCAGAATTCTTCCCAGGCACACCTAACAGACTAATTCCCCCCCCCAGCTTTTGTCTTCAGTCTTGTTTTCTTCTCCCTTGGACAGGGAAAGAGGAACAGCGCCCATCAATCATCAGGTATGGATGCAGTCTTCGCACCCGTGTTCACAACAAGTCAAGCAAATCCATATTTTAACATGTCTCCAGTTACACCAACTACGTCTGTGACGTTACCATTGTACATTGTTCCCACCGCATTGACGACTTCCTTTTCACCCATTTTTTTCTCAGACAATAACATTTATAGCATTGTTCGATGTTCACTCTTTGGCACATCGTAGACCCCTCTACAATTCTCTTTCCAGCATTCCCCCACTTCAGTTTCACTTCAGATCATTTCATCGCTTTTATTCTTAATTCCATTCACTTCACTGGAGGCACCTGGTTTATTTATTGGTTTATTTATTGATTGTGCAGCATCTTTTACTGCCCACTCAAATGGCATGATAAAGCATAACGCATAAATAAAACCAACATCGCCAGCCCTCAAATCTGTAAAACCCCTTGAAAATCAACATTAAAAATAGAAATAATAAAACAAGTGCTCAGTCACCACCAATTTAGATCTCAATTTAGATCTCAGGAAGGAGTTTGGCATCTTCTAGGACGCCTGGAGCGAACAGGCTACCTTCTGACACTTATGACTCTCAGCAGAGCCTTCTAGAGCAGTGTTTTTCAACCTTGGCCACTTTAAGATGGGTGGACTTCAACTCCCAGAATTCCCCAGCCAGCCATGCTAAATTACTAAATTTAAATTAATATATATATATATATATATATATATATATATATATATATTAATATTAATATTAATAATAAAATTTAGATAAAATTTAAATTACTAAAGTTGAGACACATTGTTCTAGATGACCTTGCAGGGCATTTTGGATAAGGTAGTCTCGAATAGAATAGAATAGAATAGAATAGAATAGAATAGAATAGAATACTTTATTGGCCAAGTATGACTAAACATAAAAGGAATTTGTCTTCGGTGCAAGAACTCTCAATAATAAATTGTACAATCAAGAAAAGAAAAATTTAAGAGAAAATAATACTACAGCTATTTAACTAACACACACTCATATTTAAGGGAGAATTAAGGGACAATAATACTGCATCTTAATTAATGTTTCTTAAAGTGTGGCCCCAGGACCCCTGGGGGTCCTCCAAGACCCTCTCAGGGTTCTGGGACATCAAAATTATTTGCCAGATATTAAAGATATTTGCAAAAATTTAAACAATCACTTTTCCCATTTTTTTTTAATTTGTTAAAAATATAAGCCGCCCAGAGTTCCCCATGGGGGGAGATGGGCGGTCATACAAATCAAACCAAATAAATAAATAAATAAATAAATAAGGTTTTTTCATGAGAAATATTTTATTGATGTTAGTATCTAATGGGTTGGATGTTGTTATTTTTACATGACTCAATAAATAAATATTCTACGAATGCGTCATTTTTAATTTTTAAATACGGTAAATATTGGTAAATATCACCCATACAAATAAAAGCTCTTCTGTGGTCCTATATAATTTTTAAATGTGGGAAGGGGTTCTGAGAGTAAAAAGTTTAAGAAACACTGCTCTAATGCAACCTGGTGGGCTTTGTAGGTAATGACCAGCACTTTGAATTGGGTCTGGAAGTAGTGACACCCAGTGTAGCAACTGCTGCATTTTTCCCAGCTGTACAGGTAGTCCTCGACTTACGACCATTCGTTTAGCGACTGTTCATGTTGTTATGTTATGTTATGTTATGTTATGTTATGTTATGTTATGTTATGTTATGTTATGTTATGTTATGTTATGTTGTTATGATGGCGCTGAAAAAAGTGACTTACAACCGGTCCTCGCACTTACAACCATCGCAGCTTCCCTGCGGTCACATGATCAAAATTCAGGCGCTTGGCAACCAGCTCACACGACGGTTGCAGTATTCCGGGGTCCCGGGATCACCATTTGCAACCCCCAGACATCTTCTGACAAGCAAAGTCAACGGAGGAAGCTGGATTCGCTTAATGACCGTGGTGATTTGTTTAACAACCGTGGCAAAAAAGGTCATAAAATCGGGCGTGACTCACTTAACAACCGCCTCTCTTAGCAATGGAAGTTCCATCCCAATTGTGGTCGTAACTTGAGGACTACTTGTACCTTCCAAACCATCTTCAGGGACAGCCTCATAGAGCACACACTGTAGTAGTCCAACTGCATGGGGATAAAGGTCTGAGTCACTGGCACCAGGTGTTCTGGGTTTAGGTTTTATTATACAGACATTTATTTATATAAGTCTTTGCTTACTGGCTATGCCATAGATTATAGGCAGTTTACATTCATAAGAACAATTCACCCACTTTATCCCTTGTCAGTCATTTTCATAATAGTTTTTTTTTAATTTCCTGCATTTCTGTCTCTTCATTTTAACTGTGTCTTGCTCAGTTCGACTCCTTTGCAACTTTACAATATTTTTTCTCTCATCCTCATTTTCCAGAGCAATTATCTTATTGGCAACTTTTTCTCATCCACAGACACTTCCGCTTCATCTTTCCACCAAGCATCCTTTTTCATCCATCTCATTAGCGTAACCCCACCCATTTTCTGGCACTCTGTAACATAATTCTTTTTGCTCTGTTTCAAGCAGCTTCCGTATCATTTTTACTTTCATCCATCCATTCATTCTGTTGGGAGCCTAATTGTTTTCTAATATTTTCTTGTACGGGAATTCACTCTCATTTCTTTCCTTTCCTTCAATGTCCATATTTTCCCAAGGTCTTTCATCATAGGCAATCAAATCAGTCACACCTTTAGATCTATGTATTCCGTTGCTATGTGTATGCATGAAGTTACTAATGTTTAAACCGGGTATTTTAAACCAGTCTTTTTCTAAGCAGAAGTTCACTCAACTGTCACTGTTTCATTTCTCTTCATTTCTCTGAATGGCCCAAACACTTTTTCGGAACCTTCTCATCATGTTCCTGCCTATATACTTTTTTTCTTCTAGATCACATTCACTGAGAATGTTGCTCAATTCATCCTATCTGGATCTTCCATTATCACCATTCAAAGGAGTGCATTATGAAACTCCCAGAAATCTATGGATTCTTACTTTGATACCAATCCATAACAATCTAGATGATTCCAGTTCATGTGTTCAGACATACAAGGCTAGCTCTTTCATTCATAATTTAACCCATACTTTCATTTCCTTGCATGTATTCATCCACTCCACTCCCCAAATCAAACCACCTTTATTCAGATGTGTGACTTCCTTCCTCTTCCTCTTTGTTTAATAGAAACACTCCTCCCTCCCTCCCTCCCTCCTTCCTTCCTTCCTTCTCCTCTCACCCGTCAAATTAATCCCTCCCTTCCTTCCTTCCTTCCTTCCTTCCTTCCTTCCTTCCTTCCTTCCTTCCTTCCTTCCTTCCTTCTCCTCTCACCCATCAAATTAATCCCTTCCTTCCTTCCTTCTCCCCTCGCCCATCAAATCCCTCCCTCCCTCCCTCCTTCCTTCCTTCTCCCCTCACCCATCAAATTCCTTCCTTCCTTCCTTCCTTCCTTCCTTCCTTCCTTCCTTCCTTCCTTCCTTCCTTCCTTCTCCCCTCGCCCATCATATCCCTCCCTCCCTCCTTTCCTTCCTTCCTTCCTTCCTTCCTTCTCCCCTCGCCCATCATATCCCTCCCTCCCTCCCTCCCTCCCTCCCTTCCTTCCTTCCTTCCTTCCTTCCTTCCTTCCTTCCTTCCTTCCTTCTCCCCTCGCCCATCATATCCCTCCCTCCTTTCCTTCCTTCCTTCCTTCCTTCCTTCCTTCCTTCCTTCCTTCCTTCCTTCCTTCCTTCCTTCCTTCTCCCCTCGCCCATCAAATTCCTCCCTCCCTCCCTTCCTCCCTCCCTTCTCCCCTCACCCATCCCCTTCCTTCCTTCCTTCCTTCCTTCCTTCCTTCCTTCCTTCCTTCCTTCCTTCCTTCCTTCCTTCCTTCCTTCTCCCCTCACCTATCATATCCCTCCCTCCCTTCCTGCCTGCTTGCTGTTTACCATTTGCTCCACCAATTCATACATGCATTTTAGCCTGTTCGTTCAGAATTAAACCTACTGTACACTTTCACTTCCCTGCCAAGATGCATCAACTCCAGTCCATGCGATTAGAACCCCCTTCATTCAGATCTATTATGTTCTTCCTTGTTCTCTGCTTTTTTCTCCTAATTTCATGACATCCAACGTATCTATCCTTCTTTCATTTCATTCCATTCATTAATTCCTCCTCTTTCCCATTTAGTCTTCTTAAGCTGCAAGTTGTAATCTTCCATCTGCCATGGTAATCGCCAGGTGGGCCTCAAGATATTAACCTCTGCTCCCCATCATGGTTTTTGTCAATTCCGGCTTTTCTGTAACGTATTTTAGTAAAGGAAAGAAAAAGCAGGCTAGATCTGGGCTTTTCAACCTTTTTTTTTTGCCATGGAACCTCTTCATTAGATTTTGGAAGTCACCCAGAGTCTGTTGGAGTGGGCGGCTACAATAAAGTTAATGAAATAAATACATACATGGGGAGATGGGCGGTTATATAAATTAATTAATTAATTAAATAAATAAATAAAAAACAAACAAACAAAAAAAATCCAGAATCCTTGATCAAGAGGCTGTCAGCTGACTAGCCATGTTTGCAAACACTGGTGACAAGGCAAGCGAGAGGGGAAGACGGGAGTGGGTGGCTGAGTTTATCCAGGGTTTGTGGGGGTTTCCCCCCATAGTTCCTTGGGGGAAGATATTTTCACCCTTGGTCCTACTGAACTCCTTCAAGTTCTTGTAGAATTCTAAGCTTACATAGAACCCCATTTGAAAACTCCTGGGCTCCGTCACTAGCTTTAATTTCAGCCTTTCCTGCTAATGGGAAGGGTGGCACTGCTCAGTTGGGGCACATTTTGGCCACAATTCTAGAAGTGCAATCCAAGTCCAGATGTCACCCAAGAATGCTCACCCTGTTCTATGTTAAGCTGGATCTCTCATCTAGAGAATACCTTGCAAGCCAACATCCTGTTACTTGTCTCCCACCAACTAGGCAATGCAGGCATTGTACTGGCATACCAACAGCTGCACGGCATGAAACAATAGTTTGTTTTAACATGAAACAAACTGTTCAAAGGGATCAATCTCGGCACAATCCAAATCTGTCCTTTATTTCTTTTATTTCTTTATTTTCTTTCACATTGAACACCCACGAAGAGACTGAAGACCATTAGTGGGCAGATAGTACCACTAAATGGAGCAGAGCGTATAACAGCAAAGAAACACGCACACACAGAAAGGAGTTTTTATCTTAATAGCATTAATGAGCACGCTAGAGAAATATAGGTTATTGATCTTAAGCACATAGCCCACCCAAGCATAAAGAATTACACGCTTAGACAACGTAGGTTACAAAAAGTAAGTACAAAAGAGTTCTTATGTTTATTTGGTCCAGTTACATCCATTTCAGTAGAAATGATTCTTCTTTGGTTCCCTAAACTTTGTGGACCCCTGGCCCTATGTTGCTGCCAGGGCTGTATGGAGAAAAGGGGAAAATTCTGGAGTTGGGGCCTAGCATGTGGCCTCTCCATGGAAGGACCAGCAGCCACATGGTCCTTCTTCTCCGGTGGAAGAAAGCAAGAGAGAGAGAAAAAGGAAGTGGGAGGGGCAACAAGCAGCTTCCTCTAGAAGCTCATAGAGGGTTTGCCTCCTAGAGCAATCACCCATATGCTAATGAGGCATGCTGATTTGCTGGAACCTCCAGCAGAGACACGTGGCACCTTCCCATCCGTGTCCTTATCACCTGGACATCCCTGAGAGCCATCCTGGCTAACAGCTTTGGGAGTCTTGTCTTTTATGACTGAATCCCATTTGAAAGCCATCCAAGTTGATGGCTGACGTTGGTGGCCTCTGCGGACAATGCCTTCAGCCAAGTCCTGTCTGAAGAAGTGTCCTGTTCACCTCTCTGAACTCCGTAGCTTCCCAATACCACGAGACATTCCAGGTGAATGGGATGTGCATCAAAAGATACGTGCTGGTGCTTCACAAGAGGCAGTTTTGGGTGATACGGATGTTTCATTTCAAGAGGCCCCAAAAGGAAATTCCCAGTTCCTTATTCTGTGAGCACTGGAGTAATGCCTTTTCATACCCCGCTTGTGGCATTTTGCCGTTTTCCATCACATTGGTCAAATCTGTTTAGTTTTCATTTAATGGTTTTTATGATGTTAACGGCTTTGTAGTTTTATTGTTGCCGTGAGCCATCCAGAGTTGTGCCGTAAGAAGGGCGGCTGTACAATCTTTTAAGTAAAATAAATAAAAATAAAAATAAAGTCCCTGAGGTTAGAGCACGGCCAGGGAGCAAGATTTGCATGCAGCTTCATTCGTCAGGTCTGATATCAAGGAATACTGTAAGAGGCTGCAGAAATCTTGGAAACGGAATCAGCAAAATTCTTCCCCGTGTTTATGAGTGAATGCCTTATGGTGGGGGTCCCTGGCAGCTGTTTGAATCTCTTTGTCCTAGAGTGTAAAACTGAAGGACTACAGTAACAAACCTTTTCCCCAAAAGGAAAAAAAAAACTGCTAGTGACTGAAAAATCCATCTGCTGTCATTAGTGAAATTTTGAATTACTTCCTTTCCCCCCCACAGCCTCGGTTGTCATTACAGAATGGGGGGGGGGGGGGGACAAAGCCAGGAAATTTTCTATTATTATTATAGCACCCAAACCATGGAATTTAGAAATTAGAATCTGGAAGCTGGCTAAAACAGGCATTGGACTTGTCACCACCTGTAATGATTGATTTCATTACAGTTATTCATTCTGGTATTTTTGTAGTATGTCATTGTTTGGGACCGATTGGGGTTTTGATTTAGAACAGTGTTTTTCAAACATGGCCACTTTAAGATGGGTGGACTTCAACTCCCAGCATTCCCCAGCCAACACTTGGCTAAAATGGGGCTGGTTCAGTTTGTGATGAACCATGTTGTGCAAAAGCAGCCATTGCCTGAATCAGTTTGAACCAGGATTCAAACCAGGGACCGGGGACTGTTATTATGTGAAGCCGTTACATCAGTGTTTTTTAAACTTGACCAGTTTGAGATGGGTGGACTTCAACTCCCAGAATTCCCCAGCCAGCATGGAAAGGTCTCTGGAACTTCCTGTCACTAGATTCATATTCAACAGAGAACCCCGGGACTAAACCAGTGTTTTTCAAACTTGACCACTTTAAGATGGGTGGACTTCAGCTCCCAGAATTCCCCAGCCAGCATGGAAAGGTCTCTGGAACTTCCTGCCACTAGATTCATATTCAACAGAGAACCCCGGGACTAAACCAGTGTTTTTCAAACTTGACCACTTTAAGATGGGTGGACTTCAGCTCCCAGAATTCCTCAGCCAGCATGGAAAGGTCCCTGGAACTTCCTGCCACTAGATTCATATTCAACAGAGAACCCCGGGACTAAACCAGTGTTTTTCCAACTTGGCCACTTTAAGATGGGTGGACTTCAGCTCCCAGAATTCCTCAGCCAGCATGGCTGGCTGGGGAATTCTGGGAGTTGAAGTCCACCCATCTCAAAGTGGCCAAGTTGGAAAAACACTGTGTTATATTAAGTGCAACAAGGCGGTGGCTGCAAAAACAGGTGCCATTTTTAAGCCACATCAGCAGAAGCATGATTTCCAGATCAAAGTTCAGAGTCCCCCTCTGGGGGAGATGGGTGGTGATAGAAATTGGAAAAATAAAGGAAGGAAGGAAGGAAGGAAGGAAGGAAGGAAGGAAGGAAGGAAGGAAGGAAGGAAGGAATTGTTCCTTTTCATTCTGCTTTGGCTGGATCCCATCTTGGAGGCTGTGTCCAATTCGGGGCCTAACACTTCCAAATGGATCCAGAGAAACTGGAGAACAGAAGGGCAACCAGCATGATCAAAGGATGTGAAACCCAATATTTAAAATATCACACCAGAAAAAGGCCTCTCTTGTTCCAGAGCACAGGATACAGAAATGTAGGTAGAAGGGAGAACCTGCTGGAATCTTAGGAAAGTCTTCCTAACGGTAAGAGCAATTTGGGAATGCCACCAACGGCCCTGAGTGAAGGTGGACCCCCTTTCACAAGTTCTATTCAGTTCTCCCCTTCTGCTGGGGAGAGGGGTGGTCTTGATGGCCTCACGGATCCCCTCCAGCTCTAGCTTCTATGCTCATGATTTTTTTTTTAACATAAACACTGCAATTGGGTTGCGTGCACATAGTTCATCCATCTAATGTATGAACCACAGGTCAAACACATATTATTATATTAAGCATCTGTTTCTGGGAACGAGTCTTTTTGAAATTCTTCGGATTTCATTCTTGGTTTAATATGTAGCTTTGGGTGACTGACGTGACATATTTTGTCCTGCATGCAGATTCCTTGTGCTGCTACAGGTAGTCCTCACTTAACAACCATTTGTTTAGTGATGGTTCGGACTTATGACGGTGCTGAAAAACCGACTTATGACTGGTCCTCACATTTATGGCCGTCACAGCGTCCCGTGGTCATGTGATCACCATTTTCAACCTTCCCGGCCATTTTCTGGCAAGCAAAACCAATGGGGAACCGCGTGATTTACTTAACAACCACATGGTTTGCTTAATGCCCATGGTAATTCGATTAATGACCACTGCAAAAAAGGTCGTAAAATCAGGTCGGATTCACTTAATGACTACTTCACTTAGCAACCGAAATTCTGGTCCCAGTTGTGGTTGTTAAGCGAGGACTACCTGTATCTTGCTGGCAGTTTTTGTAATTCGATTGCATCTTGCCCCTTTCTCTGGTTTAATCTTCTCCCTTCTCCCATAGAATGGCTTCCATGTATAACAGACGTCCACCAGTTCCGGGTCACAGCCTGGCCAGATCCCATTAACCTATTTCAGGCTCCGTCACACGCAGCTTCGGTCTATTTGGGTCTCCAATTATATCCCCAAATATCAGCCATCAATGCACAGGTCAAAGTTATTTTAGGAAGAGGAAGTGGAAGCCACTTTGCTGATCATTTTTTAAAATGGATTTTTAAAACGAAATCAATAAGGATGTACAAATTCCTGCTGGATCAATTATTCCAGCATCCTGTTCATTCATTCCGGTATTAAATTCCCACAGTGACCAACAGATACAATTAATGCCTACTCAGAGGCTTTTTGAAAATAGCACTGACATTTAAATAGCCATTACCCTTACCTTCTTCTCTGGATTAGTCCAATTGCCTTGAAAGAGCCATCCAAATTGCTATCTTGTGGCAGGGAGTTCCATAGTTCAGCCATACACTGGACCGAAAAAAGCCCCCCCCCCTTTTTTTTTTTGGTTCAGAAGAACCAGATTTACTCCAGGGTAATTGTACAGAGGACAAAACCAATCCGGCATCATGCTTAAACTGCTGGGGAAGTTCAGCTTCAAATCTTCTCTGAGCAAAAAACTCATTTGGTGATCTTGCTGCTTCTCAGATGTCCTACCCTACTGGGTTGTTGTGAAGCTAGAATGAAGGAGGGATTGGGCATTTTCCTTATGAAAAAGCAGGGAAGAAATCCAACAGGAAGTTAGGTCTTATGGGAAAAGTGCCATTGAATACTTTTCAGCTAGAGTTTTCCCATTCGGTGCCTTCCAAATGTCGTGGGACTCCCGTTCCCATCATCCTTGGCATGAAGTGATGGGCAGCAGGTTGGAGACCTTCCAGATCTTCTAAATGAACATTGTGCATTTGGGCGGATGGTTGTATTAAATATAAAAATTGGAATCGGCCTGTCGCAACTGCATGATCTCTACACAGTTCCACCAAGATTGATGGTTCCCTTTTATCCATGGCAACCTTGCTTAATTTAATAGAGGTCATAATTTATATATGGTTTCAAATCCAGAGAGCTTTTAGAAACTTCCATGCTCCACCCGTTCACATTTTATTAAACGGAGAGACACGATGGCGCAGCGGCTAGAAGCCAAACCCAAACAGGGTGGCCCCAGGCTATAATTCCCATTCAGCCACGATCCACTCGCACTCAGTTCTACCCTACCTTGTAGGGTTGTTGTGATATAAATGGCATCTTGGCAGGCTGTCCATGAGCTTTTTCTTGTTTTCAGGCAGGATAGAAATGCAATGGAGGAATGCATGGGGTGGAATCGATATGTCCTAAATATATTATTTATATACACAGGTTGTCCCAAAGAAGGAAATGGTTCTTTAGCCTTGAATTGGCAGAAAGCCTTGCTAAATTCAATACCTTTTAAAAAACATTGACTGCTTCCCCCACCTTCCTCTCTCCAGATGTGTCGGATTCCCAGAACGCCCAACTTGTCTGTGGAAAGGCCTAGATGGGGAAAAAACTGTCATGGTATGTGAGAAAGACCTTGGGAGACAGGGCGAAGAGATGCTGCCTAGGGAACGGTCAGATAAGAGTGGGCCTAGCCCACAGCTAGATAGTGGGTGGATAAAGAGGCTCAGGAGGAACCCTCCCTAGTTTCTCAGGCTGTAAAGGAGACGGGGGGATGAGTCTGAAGGGGAGGGTGATGTAATGGTATGTGGGAAAGACCTTGGGAGACGGGGCGAAGAGATGCTGCCTAGGGAACAGTCAGATAAGAGAGGGCATAGCCCGCAGCTAGATAGTGGGTGGAGAAAGAGGCTCAGGAGGAACCCTCCCTAGTTTCTTGGGCTGTAATGGGGAGGGGAGGAGAATTGAACTTTCACACTTGGAAGATTCTGTCAATGTAGCTTTACAATAAAGTAGAATTAGCTCTTCTGGTTGTGATTCCTATCTGGTTTACTCCGCAAGGCCGACAGTTTCTCAACCTTGGCCACTTTAAGACGGGTGGACTTCAACTCTCAGAATTCCCCAGCCAGCCAACCATGCTTGCTGGGGAATTCTGTGAATTGGTCCACCCCTCTTAAAGCGGCCTAGGCTGAGAAGTACTGATCTAGTCCAAGCCCGGCTCACTGCAGGATCCACAAGAGCATCTCTGAGGGATGGCAGTTGATCAAAGGCACACCCACACCCACACACACCCACACCCACACCCACCCACACGTACACACAACAGCCGGTGATGAAGGTGCTGGGCTAGAAGAGGGGAGACCAAACAAACACGTTGCATTTCAACCTCCAACAATGCCTCCTGGATTGATGGCTCTCCAGCTCAAGCTGTGCCAATGCAGCATCGATGCCAAACTCTACCCTCTTTCACTGTATTCTTTTTACAAGCTAGGTAAAAGTTTGACATCCAGTGTGACGTTGGGGGTCTGTAGTGGCAACATGCGGAAGACCTTTGTATCTCGAGGAGTTAAGTGACATGTTTTGATTTTTTCCCCTCACACCTAGGAGATTAGAGTTTATTTAGAGTTATACTGATGTTTAACTGGTTTGTTTTTATTTAACTGTTTGGACTGGGGGGGGGGGGAGAGAAGAATACGCCCACTCCTCCAACAGCCCTCCAGAACGTATCTTTGTTGGAAGTGGGGGGAGAGATAAGAGAAAACCCCCAGCTTGTTAGTTTGAGCATAAGTTTACCCCTCCAGCGGCTTGGACTGGGGGTGGGGGAGATAAGAAAATTGTTTGTGCTTAGGCACTGGCTTATCTGATGGCTTCCCAGGCTCTGGGAATGATGTCATGGAAGGTGCCAGGCCCCAGGAGGAATCCCAGTTAAGGTCAGGCTGGGCCTGGTCACGGGGTTTGGTGGCCAGACTTTGATAAAAAATCCTTGGGATTGTCTTGGAGTTTGGGAGTCCGCACAGGCCTGAGCGCTGGGTGCTGTGAAAATTAAGCCACCTTGGGGTATCCCCGCTGTCCTTATGAGCGGGTTCCTGACAGCCTATAGGAGATTGGGTTTCAACTTGCCTAGGTACAGTATGTTATGATTTCTTTCTATATGCTATGCTTTTCTTATGCTTTTGTTTAATCTGCCTAATCTGTGTTTTTGTTTAACTTTGTTTAACTTAAGTTTATAATAAAGCTTTAATTTTCTTTATCCGCTGGTGTGCTTATTGTCTCTGGATCTAAAAGAACCAATTGCCTGAACACCAGATCACTGCTTGGACACTTGGCAATACAGGGTCCGCCACCCAGCATGGTAGCCCAGTAAGTAGGCAAGCCTCAGCCCGGCCTCCCTTCCTGGGCTCTTGGGAGGATCAAACAGGAAGAGGAAGAACTACAGATTCTGCCTTGAACTCCTGGAAGAAAGAAGAGAGATGAGTATAGTTCAATACATCCAATAAATCCATCCACAGAGAGGTCGAACAGCCCTTCCCAACGCCCTGGGTGAACAAAAGCCACATTTGAGAAGGTTTATGGGAGGGGTTACCCAACTCAAAAAAATCAAGGTGGAATGGATTTCCTGAGGTAGACTGCCCTTGGGTATGGAGGTTCCACTTCATTGCCCCAGCACACACAATTCAAAGCATTTTTCTGTCTCCTGCTCTTGGGGGTAGCATTGCCTCTGGGGATTGAGAGGGAAAGGACTTTTGTGCAATTGTCCTGGTGCCACCACCCCTCCATCCCCTCCCTCATTATTTACAGTGCCAACCCTACCTTACGGACTTAATGTTTGATGTCAGCCTTCCCAGGTGGACCAGACAGGAAACACAACCAGAGGAGCTAATTCTACTTTATTGTAAGGCTACTTTGACAGAATCTTGCAAGTCTGAAAGTACAATTTCCCCCCCGTCTCCTTTACACCCTGAGAAACTAGGGAGGGTCCCTTCTGAGCCTTTTTCTCTGCCCATTATGCAACTGTGGGCTCCTCCCTCTCTTATCTGACCGTTCCCTCGGCAGCATCTCTTCACCCCATTTCTCAAGATCTTTCTCACATACCATTACAAAAACCTACTAATATTTAAAAATAATGTTCTGAATTGATTGATTGATTCAACTGAGAGGCCGCCCGACACCTAGCGACTCTGGCTGACATACAATTAAAAAAAAAAAGATAAGAACAAGGCAAAAAAATACCCCCAGGAAAAAAAGTACATAATACAGAAAATGAAAAAAATAAATCATAATAAAATAAATAAAGATACAGAAGCCTGCAAGTCGATTTTAACTCCTGGTGATTTTAAGCTCATGCCTAAAGGTTTTTTAATTTCCCCCCATCCTGGTTCTAAACAGACCTGTCCCTCCTAAGCTTCTGAATTAAGTCTCAGCTGCGTGTTGCCATCTTATTCTTTGTATGTAGACCCGTGCAAAATTGTGCCATTCCTCACCATTTTGATACATGCATACATGCATACACACGTACACTCACCCCCCCCATACATTACCGAGGGCAGTTGCAATCATTGCATTTATTTTTATTTATTTGTTCAGTTCAAATTGTACATCACCCAACTCCCAACGATTCCGGGCAGTGCCCAAAAAAACAGGGGAACTATAAAACTATAAAAACAATACAGCAATAAAAGAAGAAGTCAAGATGGCAAAACCGGGGAACAACCAACATGCACCCACTCCTCGAAAGGGCCTGCACCCGTCTTAGCCAAAGGTTGGGGTGAAACGCCTGGTCTTCCAGGCCCTCTGAAATGCCAGTAGAGTGGGAGCCACCTGGATTTTCGGGGGAACTTCATTCCAGAGGGCAGGCAGTGTGGCTGTCGGCCCTCCGCGGTAGTCCAGACATAGGCTGACCATATGTCCCGTTTTGAATGGGACAGTCCCGTTTTTTTAGCATTTTTCAACCGTCCCGTCGTTTTGATAAAAAACTCAATTTTGTCCCGTTTTTTAAACCCGGTGGGAATGGCGCGGAAGGAGGATCCGAGCAGGAGCTGCCGATTGGAGGCAGCCTGGAAGAGGAAGCCCTCCCACCTATCAGCGCATGGCAAAGGAAGGCTGAGAGGCAGAGAGGAGGACGATTGGCCAGGTGGGAGCCAATCGTGCGGACCAGGGGACAGGGTTTGCAGGCGGGAGCCAATTGTGTGGACCAGGGGGGTGGGGTTCGCAGGCGGGAGCCAATCGCGCGGACCAGGGGGCGGGAACCCGTCTTTTTCATGAATACGGAATATTAAATAAGACCCGTCCCGTTTTGCCATCCCAATGTCCTGTCCTGTTTTTGTCTCAAGGAAATATGGTCAGCCTATCCAGACAAGAAGCTGGGACCATGAGTACTAACAGTACCTTTATTATAAGGTTGCAGTAACAGAACCGTGCAAGTCTGAAAGTCTTTCTCCCCTCCTCTCCTTTTACTCTCCGGAAAACTAGGGATGCTTCCCACGCCCCTTTTCCTTCTGTGGGCTGAGATACCTTTTGCATGACTGTTGTCCAGCCTGCGGCTCTTCCTCCTGTCTCCCAAGGTCGTTCCCACAGACCATGACAGTGACAGAGAAGGTGTGCTTCCAGGATCTGGCTAGATGACACTGTTTGATCGAAGGAGCCCGCAGCATGCCAACCCTGCAAGGTTGAAGCAGCCGGGCAGATCGGCGGTCTCTCAAGTAGCCAGGCCTTATGCTGTGTAGGGCTTCATAGATAAGAACCAGCACCTTGAATTGCACCCAGAAGCAAAGTGGCAACCAGTGTAGCTTGCAAAGCAGTGGTGTTCCGTGGGCATACCGAGGCGTGCCCATCACTGCCCACGTCGCTGCATTCTGGAGCAGCTGAAGCTTCTGGGTGGCATTCAAGAGCATCCCATGTAGCCCCAAATAAACAAAGCGTCTCTAGATCAGTGTTTCTCAACCTTGGCAGCTTTAAGATATCTGGACCTCAGCTCCCAGAATTCCCCAGCCAGCATGCAAGAGAATGAAAGAATTCTGGGAGTTGAAGTCCATCCATCTTAAAGTGGCCACGTTTGGAAAACACTGTTCTAAATCAAAACCCCAATCGATCCCAAACAATGACATAGTACAAAAATACCAGAATGAATAATCGTAATCAAATCAATCATTACAGGTGGTGACAAGTCCAACGCCTGCTTTAGCCAGTATCCAATATCTAATAATTTAAGTTCCATGGTTTGGGCGCTATAATAATAATAGAAATTTTTCCTGACCTTCTTCCCCCAACCAAACTTGCACTTCAAATTGTACCCAGAAACCTGTTGGAGGCAGTGCAGGACCCACAAACTAGGTTTCCTTTGTCAGCAAGCAGGCAGCTGGGTTTTGGGCCCAAAGGCAGTTTCCAGACAGTCTTCAAGGGCAGCCCCACATAGAAGACATTGCAGTAGTCCATCCATGTGGTAATGAGTGTAACCAGGGTAACCAGTTCCTCCTACTTCTCTTCCATTCTGATCTTTTAAATATTCATGCTTTTTTTTTTAGATATTTGGGGAAAAACATCTTAGAGAGAGACTGCCTTAATTAAGTCATTGTAACTGGGGCTGAGAAATTCCTATTCCTATTTACAAGACTCTGTATTTACCTAAAGAAGCAATAAAGACACCTTTCTGAAATTCATTTCATTCTTGCTTCCTCAGTTTAGCTGTTACATGGGGCTTGATAGCTCTATTTATAGAACTTGAGATGAGTTTTTTGGGTTTTTTAAAATATTTGTACTGAACAACAACAACAAAAAAATCTGTAAGGACTTGGGTACATCTTTCTCCAAAGATATTTATTTATATTTCAAATTTCGTCACCGCCCATCTTGCACGAAGCGACCCTGCATTTTAGTTTTCCATTTCTAACAGGCCATGCTGATTTGGCAAACAATTTTCATTTATGTACTTCATTCAAATATTTGCAAAGTCTTATCTTTCTTTAAAAAAAAGAAATTGGCAAATTGGGCTGCAAAATTCAGAGATCTGCAAATGTTGATTAACTGTGTCAGTTTAAATCCTGTTTTGTTCATTTATAGCTCAGTGTATTGCAGGACCTCAGAAAATGGATTCTTTCTAAGGCTGCAGAACTATTCTGTGCAGAGATAAAGGTGGTTTAATTGAATCTATCAATCAAATCAAGCCATTGAATCGAAAACCTCAATTTGAGTTGTTAAATTGGGTGTCACCAGATCAGCTCAAATGCTTGTGCAGATATGCAGAAATGGCTTTTTCTGGTCGAACCAACCTGATTTGACCATTTGATTCACACATCCAAATCCAATTGGACTGTTTTTCCAAATGTATTTGAATTACTGGATTATTAATGAAATCTACTCTTTGAATCAGATTTTGTTCGAGACACACAAATTGGTACCCAGATTAAGTGAATATAGTCACTGCATCACTGTGGCGGGATGAATACAAGGGGTGAATATATTATAGGGAACTACACTGCCCAACCTATTGCCCCCAGATACAATCTCTAGAATTCCCCACCCATTCAACCAGTGACAGCACTTGGAATTCTGGGAGATGTAGTCCTAACACATTTGGAGCGCATCAAGATGGCGAAAGTTCTAATAAAACAAGCACTATATATAAAAACAGCCAAGAAATTTCCATGGATGAGGATTTATTTATCTGTCTTAAAGCATTTTCCTTAGCATTAGAAGTGCTTCAGAATTCTGGAACTTCTATGTGAAAATAAAAATAAAAGTGGAATCCAGCGGTCTCTTTGTGTGAGTGGAAATGTGTGTGTGTTTTTTCCCAAGGTTGGTGGGGGTTTTATGATCAGCAGGAAATTGGCATTTTATATTTCCAGAATTCTACTGCTTTAAAAAAAAAACACCCAGGTATGCGTGCTTGTGATTTTATAACTGGCAATAGACAAGGATATTGTGGTGGAATTCTGAAATTTCTGGGTTTTAAAAAACATGGGCGCTAGGGAAAATTGCTCTATGCATGCTCAGAAGTACCCTTGTATTCAAGTGAGTGAGGACTGGAGGAAATGCAAACTGATCTGGGTGGGGCAAGCCCATATAAACCCAAGCACATCCTATTATAATTTGCCTACTGCTAGAGAATTGATGCTTTCGAACTGTGGTGCTGGAGAAGACTCTTGAGAGTCCCCTGGACTGCAAGGAGGTCAAATCAGTCAATCCTAAAGGAAATCAACCCTGACTGCTCATTGGAAAGACAGATACTGAAGCTGAAGCTGAAATACTTTGGCCACCTAATGCGAAGAGAGGACTCCCTGGAAAAGACCCTGATGCTGGGAAAGACTGAAGGCAAAAGGAGAAGGGGACGGCAGAGGATGAGATGGTTAGATAGCATCACCGATGTAATGAACATGAATTTGAGCAAACTCCGGGAGACAGTGGAGGACAGGAAGGCCTGGCGTGCTATGGTCCATGGGGTCACGAAGAGTCGGACACGACTTAACGACTGAACAACAACAACAAGAGGTTTCTTGGGAATAAAACACAGAGGAACAACATGATGGGTTGCACATGGACGCTGCCATTATAAAAACACGTGGCCTGGCACTCGGGGGTTGACGATACCAGTGCTAGCCAGTCAGTGCTGTGAGCACAGGCTGGGCCAAGACGTTGGAAGCTTTTTGAACACCCCACTGGGACACAAGTCGACCTTCTCACAATCACAGAGGTGGTGATTCAGGTGAAGCGCATGACGCTGTAAGTCCCCTTGATTTCAATCGGAGAGAATTAAGTCTGCACTTAACCGGCCCAGGGAAATCAATAGGGCATAAAGTATTTAACATGCCCTGGATTAGGTCCCCGCTGTCCAGAACGGACCAGGGGGCAGTCCTTAAAAAGAAAAATGGTTCCTATTAGAGATGCCTCTAAAAATTAAAGATGCTCAGACAGTATGTTTATGCTAGGGCATCCAAGAGTTTTATTCTTCTACTTCAGGAACCCTTCGTATAAAAGTGTTCTGCTCCGGCAAAATAGCTGGGCTATCGATCTGCAAGTTATTTATTATCGCATGTTACTGGTCTTTAGTACTGAAAATAGTGAAGATTTCAACAAGAGGCTAAGTTAGCATCCGCCCCCACTCAGCATTTGATGAAGACTGTTGTTCAGCACGGACTCGTTGCCAGTGGCCTTTTCTTAGGAGAGTTATGGGATTGCTGAGATGGAAACAAGGGATCTTCGCTGGAAGCCACGGACGGACCTCAGGGACTGCTTGCGAAGGGATGGGGCGATCTTGAAAGCAGGCTTCCCTTGAGCTCTGCAAGGCAGGAATGTCCTGGTGGAAATAGATGGCACCGAATTCAAGGGGCCTGACTTTCAGTTAGGGGATATGAATAGTTGACAGCAGAAAAAGAGGAGGGAGGGAGGAAGGCAACGTCCTAAAAAAATTCACACTTGCATTATTGTTACCACCGCCTAGCCATCCTCCTTCCAACTAAAAAGGGGCATTGGAAAAGGTTAGGACTAGGTACTTGCTCTAAGACAAGCTTATTCATTCAACATCAGGAACCAGTTCACGGGCAGAAATGGGATAAAAGGCAGGGGGGAAAAAAAGGCAGAGAGAAAGTGACATGAACTACACCAGGAATTAAAATGATCTCTTTATCTCTATGTCTGTGCCAAAAAGATACAGGACTTTCCAGGGCCACTGGAAACAAAAGGGGGGTGAATTAGCATGGACAGTCCCAAAGGCTATTCCTTTAGCTATTCCAACCTTAGTACTTTTATATATGTAACAGCAGCAGAATAAAGATGGAAAGTAGGACAGCAGGTGATCCCTCATCTATTCTGCACCATACGAGAAACAGTTTGGTAGATGGGGATGATGTACCCATCAAAATTTCCCTCCCTCCCCCCTCCTCTCCACCCCTCCCTTCCTTCCTTCCTTCCTTCCTTCCTTCCTTCCTTCCTTCCTTCCTTCCTTCCTTCCTTCCTCCCTCCCTCCCTCCCTCCCTCCCTCCCTCCCTCCCTCCCTCCCTCCCTTCCTTCCTTCCTTCCTTCCTTCCTTCCTTCCTTCCCCTCTCCACCCCTCTTTTTCCTTCCCTCCCTCCCTTCCCCTCTCCACCCCTTCCTTCCTTCCTTTCTTCCTTCCATGACAAACCTTGAGTTAGGAGGCTAATAATTTTTCTAATCACTGCACAAAAATGGAAAATGACCCAAATCTTAGCTCCTGGGAGTGATGACAGGAAGGTTGGACTTGCACAGGAGAAGGCCCCACAACTTGAGATATGGAGAGTTGCCTTAGACACAGCTCCGTCTCTGCGTGAACTCCATTTATGCTCCCATCTTTGAAAGAGAAGGCTATGATTAACAGGTATCTTTAGCTGATGCTGCTTGTGGAACATAGAAACGGCAACTATGGAAAACCCTGTTTAGGATCTTTAGCAAGACAGCTGTGTTGGTCTCTCCAGCTCTTTGGTGTCTTCTGCTGTCTGGCCTCCTGCGCCAGGTCTCTTCCATGGGATCTTTGGCGCTGGAAATACTCCATCCTTTTCGCAAGGGAGGGAAAGGGGCCGTTCCCACATGCCAGAATTCTTTTCCAGGATCTGCTTCTCTCCCCAGTCCAGCTGTGGCTCGGATTGCCAGTCGGCTGGATGGCTTTGAGAAAGAGGTGATTGTGATGGTGGAGAGGCTGGGAGAGCAATGCGGGAGAGGAGGCATGGAAAATCAAGAGATGGACCCCATCTGAGGCTGGGGGTTCCTCCTGCAGCTTCCAAAACTCGGCATTTACTCCTACTTGTAGCACAGTGTTTCCCAAATTGGCCACTTTAGGACGTGTGGACTTCAACTCCCAGAATTCCCCAGACAGCTATGCTGGCTGGGGGATTCTGGGAGTTGAAGTCCACCCGTCTTAAAGTGGCCAAGTTTGAGAAACGTTGTTCTAGCATTAAGGACACCTTTCTGAAAACTGTAGTTCTTGCTTCCTTGATCCTGGCCAGATGTATGGGTTTTAACAGCAATGAGCCATTGTAAGCCATTGAGCAAGAAGACTAATCAGAGCCCCCATGTTCAAGGGCAGTATACCAGCTTCCAAAGGAAACAAGGGTCAGGGTCTTTCCAAATTTTCACATTGGGGTTAGTCATTAAAGAGCTTGACAGCCTCTGTAAGGGACTGGGAAGATTGACCATGGTTACAGATCACCAATGATATCCTGCATTTGAAGCCTTGTCTGGTCCAAGTCCAGTTTAAAGATCATCAGTGGCGGTGCCAAGATTAACCAGGCTAAGCTAAGATGGGGGCCGTCCAGATGGGTGGACTTCAAATCCCAGAATGCTCAAAAAATGGCCACGTTGTCTGGGGAATCTTGGGAGTCTGCAATTCCTTGTACAGATTCAGAGAATGTTGGTTTATTCAGTAAGCCATGATTACACAGACCATGGCTTAACAAATGTGTGAATCAGACTGTGTCTTTATTTTATAGTCTATAACTATTGTTCTTTCTGCTTTCTTGGCAATGAGATTTTATTTTGGGGGGGGCTCCATATGAGAATTGCTCACTTCAGTAGAAAAAGGCTACAGGTAGTCCTCGACTTACGACCATTTGTTTAGTGACTGTTCAAAGTTACGGCGGTACTGAAGGAAGGGACTTATAACCAGTCCTTGCACTTACGACTGTCATGGTGTCAGTGCGGTCACGTGATCAAAATTCAGGTGCTTGGCAACCAGCATGTATTTACGACAGTTGCAGTATCCTGGGGTCACGTGATCGCCATTTGCGACCTTCCCAGTTGGCTTCCAACAAGCAAAGTCAATGGGGGAAGCCAGATTTGCTTAACAACCACATGATTTACCTAATGGCCACGGTGATTCGCTTAATAACCATGGCAAAAAAGGTTGTAAAATTGGGCGTGACTCACTTAACAACCGCCTCGCTTAGTGATGGAAGTTCCAGTCCCAATTGTGGTCATAAGTTGAGAACTACCTATATTGGCTTATCTGTTCAGATCTCCTTTAACCAATAAGAATCCTTGCATATTTTTTTTTATTATCCATATCCATTAGGTCAGAAAGCTGTTTTTCCCAGGATCTGCTGGATCCCTGAGGAGAAAGCAATTCTGTTTTCACTTTTACAGATTCAGCCCCTGATTTCTTATTCCAGTTTTGGTCATGAAAATCCGTATTCACATCAGATAGCCAAGAATCCTAATTAATAATGAATACTCATCACAGGCCAGAAATAAAAAGGAATGTAGTTTTTTTGTTTGCTACTTGGTTTCCTGCATTTTTCAAAAAATGGGGGTGGGGTATGTGTGGGAAGGTTAGGCAGGACTGAAATTGGAATCGTTAATAATTGATCATTCTATTTCCGTTGCGTCTGATCAAAAGAGGTGATTGCATGACAAACGGCCAAATTACTGTAAAATACTATATGTCTATTAATAATATAGCTGTTCCAGATAGCGCCAAAGCGTAATGTGAGATCAGATTTTGCTACAGGATAGAGGTTAGAGATGGAATGCATCTCAGAACAGATCGGAAGCCCGGAGAGGGGTGAAAAATTGGAGATATTTTGATTTTTTGCCAAAATTCAGGGAGAGAGAGAGAAAAGAGATCCTCATGATTTTGATCACATATCTTCCCATGCAAAAACACGTACACATATTTACAACGTCAGCTGTGAAAAGGAGATGGATGTTTGCGGACACTATTTTTTTATGTCTTTCCAAATAGTTTTAGGAAGCTTTTAACCAAAACATTTCCACACATCTTAAAACATGGCTGGCTCAGGAATTCTGGAAGCTGAAGTCCACACATCTTAAAGCATGTCCGGCTAGGGAATTCTGGGAATTGAAGTCCACACATCTTTAAACATGGCTGGCTAGGGAATTCTGGGAATTGAAGTCCACATATCTTAAAACATGGCTGGCTGGGGAATTCTGGGAATTGAAGTCCACACATCTTAAACCTGCCATGGTTGAGAAAGACTGCTCTGGTTTAACTCCATGCTCAACAACAGAGGTGCCACTTCAACACGCCCTCAAAATTTCAATCCAATCAAACAGAGTCCTCACGGTTGTCATTTCTAGTGTCAACTGTCTTCTGTTGCTTAGCCAAATTCTTTGCCTTTCCTCTGGGACATTGCAGAAAGGAAATCTGCACCATTTTCTACACAAGAGCCCTTATAGTAAAGCCCACTGTTGTCTCTCCTTTTCTCCAGAGTAAATATATCAGCTTTTCTATCCTTACTTCCCAGTGCTGGTTATCCTTGCCATCATGACCCCCTGCTCTAGACACGTTCCAGTTTGTCAAAGCCCTTCTGCACGGTTTTGCACAGCCAAAAATTATATTTGCTTCTTTCGCTGCTGCATCACGCTGCTGGCTCTCCTCCCACTTTTGAGCTGATAAAGCACTTGATCTGGAAGTGTCAAAACAGCAGCAGCACACCTGGAAATTGGGATCTGTCTGTCATTTTAATTCTCCATATCGCCCTGGTCTAGTTTTTAGCACCAAGCCAAACCTGGTTCAACACGGGCAGTTGGGGTCCACCTCTTCCCAGTTGGTCCTGTGGCTGATCTAGCAACCCGGACCCCCCAGCCTTGGATGTGCGTGGAGCGAAGTTGATAAATTTGTTTAGGTTCTTGCTTTACAATTTTTTTTTTACAAATTTTTAGCTCTTGCCAACCTAGCAATTCGAAAGCATGCAAATGCAAGTAGATGAATAGGTACCACTTCGGTGGGAAGGTAACAGCGTTCCACGCGCGTCATGCGGCCACATGACCGTGGAAGCATCTTCGGACAACGCTGGCTCTTCGGCTGACAAACGGAGATGAGCACCGGCCCCTAGAGTCGGACACAACTGCACAAATGTGCGGGGGGAACCTTTACCTTTTTTTTTTACAAACTTTGAGAAGTTTCCAAGACTATGTTAGAAACCTAGAGGAGGTGGCGATTTGTTTAAAAGTCACAAAATAAGGCCACCAATGAAATCTTTTTATATACTGTATGCATGTATGTATGCATGTATGTATGTATATATATATATAAATTTTATTAAAAGTTTTAAAGAGAACATAAAAACTAACAAACTAATACAGAATAAAGGAAAAAGAGAAAGAAAAGTGCAGAAAGAAAAGATAAAAAGAAATAGAAAGAAGCTTCCAATTGCCTTTGCAGCAAATATAAGTAGGATTACAAAATTGTCTCTTATTCTATGATTGCAAAGAAAGCTCATTTTTTTCTATTCCATTTTTTTCTCTAATCGTCAAAACCACAAATCATAAGCGCATTTTTTTTCCTGTTTGTTTCATACAAAAAGTCTATAAGGGGTTTCCAGTCAGCCATAAATGTAGATATTCTTTTTTCTCCAATCAAAGTAGTCAATTTAGCCAGTTCCATCATCTTCACCAACCTGCCACCAATAAAATCCGCAGAGAGAGAAAAAGACAATGGGAGCCAGCACAGAAAAACCACTAAAATTCAGTTGCATACGGAATAGCAGGAAAAGTTTGTTCCTGTAATTTGTTCCGGCGTTGTGCCGTTGTCCGCTGGAACCAAAGAAATCAAGACATGTGGAAGTGGGGGTGGAAAGTCCCCCCCCTTTTAGAATTGGCTCCCCCCCATTTTCCCTGTACTGTTCAGTTCTGTTGTTCAGAATTCTTTTGCTATTCCGTCTGCTGCGCACCAAGCCAACGTTGCTTCTGTAGCAACCCCGCTACAAGGCCGTAGCGATGGCAACCCGCTCGGCACAAACCGGAGAGAATCAGTAATAGTAACATTAATATTATTATTACTCCTATACCACTAGGTATTATGCAATTATTCTCTTAATCACAGATGATTAGTACAGAGATTTTTTTCCCCATGCACCGCTTCTGGACACCTTTGGAAACTGGGGGCCTCCCGAAACTTAGGAAGGAAAGGGGAGATTGGTTAATGTAAATGGGGGCGTGAGCTTTTGCCCATTTTTAAGATTTGAAATTCAGTGCAAAAATATGGAAGGGATCATGTACCAATTTCCTATCTTTTCCTCTTTATAATCCTGCTCCCCCTTAAGGGTGGATCTAAATATCTAAATATGGAATGTTTTTTTACATATACTGTATATGTGTGTGTGTGTGCGCGCGCACATTGCATGTACAGGCATACCTCGTTTTATTTATTTATTTATTTATTTATTTATTTATTTATTTATTTATTATTATTTTTATCCCGCCTTTATTATTTTTATAAATAACTCAAGGCGGGGAACATACTAAATACTCCTTCCTCCTCCTATTTTCCCCACAACAACCACCCTGTGAGGTGAGTTGGGCTGAGAGAGTGACTGGCCCAAGGTCACCCAGCCGGATTTCGTGCCTAAGGCAGGACTAGAACTCTCAGTCTCCTGGCTTGCCATTGGCTCCTTCCTAGGGCTGAGAGAGAGTGACTGGCCCAAGGTCACCCAGCCGGCTTTCACGCCTAAGGCGGGACTAGAACTCACAGACTCCTAGTTTGCCATTGGCTCCTTCCTAGGGCTGAGAGAGAGTGACTGGCCCAAGGTCACCCAGCTGGCTTTCGTGCCTAAGGCGGGACTAGAACTCTCAGCCTCCTGCTTTGCCATTGGCTGCTTCCTAGGGCTGAGAGACAGGGACTGGCCGAAGGTCACCCAGCCAGCTTTCACGCCCAAGGCGGGACTAGAACTCTCAGCCTCCTGGTTTCTAGCCCGTTGCCTTAATCACTAGACCAAACTGTGCTTTGCTTTATTGCGCTTTGCAGATATTGCGTTTTTTAAAACATTTTTCAAACAGCGAAAGGCTCAGATGATGATTAGCATTTTTTAGCAATAAAGTATTTTTTTAATTAAGGTATGTACATTTTTTTTAGACATAATGCTCTATTGCACACTTGATAGACTACAGTATAGTGCAAACATAACTTTTCCATGCGCTGGGAAACCAAAAACGTCGTGTGACTCGCTTTATTGCAGCTGTCTGGAACCGAACCTGCAATACCTCCAAGGTATGCCTGTATTGGAAGAGTTTATATGGTCTTTTCATTTTGCATTTCATTTGATTTTATTATATATGTTTTGATTCAAATTGTGTTTTGTGTTTGTGCGTAAACCGCCCAGAGAGCTTTGGCTATTGGGCGGTTTGAGCATTTTAATTAATAAAGTAATAGAATAAAATTGCCTGGGGTTGCAGACGACGTTGCTATCGTTTAGATTTTAACTTGGAAGGCCGTGATGCACCTTAGCAAAGGTCTCTGCTCCCCACATAAAGCACCTGCTATTAAAATTGAACCCGCATCATTTCTAAGCCGAGTTAGTCAACTTTTCATCTGTGGCTGGAGCCCGTGTGGGGAGGACTGAGTGCTGAAGGAGATGACCCCATGGTCTGACTCAGCCTTCCCCAACTTGGTGCCCTCCAGTTGTTAGACCAGTGTTTCTCAACCTTGGCAACTTTGAGATGTCTGGACTTCAACTCCCAGAATTCCCCAGCTAGCCAGCCACCGGCCATGGGGAATTCTGGGAGTTGACGTCCACACATCTTCAAGTTGCCAAGGTTGAGAAACACTGTGTTAGACTGTAACTCCCAGAATTCCTGCTGTTATGGCCCAAGTTGAGGAAGGCTGATCTGTATCACTAAAGGCAACTCAGTCACTGCATTCCTTCTGGATAGTGGTTTCTTTCTGGTTATTTGGGGGGTGATATACCTGGTACCCCACCGTGTCTGTGTTTCCTCAATACAAGTAGTCCTCACTTAACAACCACAATTGGGACCGGAATTTCGGTTGCTAAGCGAATCCAACCTGATTTTACCACCTTTTTGGCAGTGGTTGTTAAGCGAACCACATGGACGTTAAGTGAATCACGCAGTTCCCCATTGATTTGGCTTGCCAGAAGCTGGCCGGGAAGGTTGAAAATGGCGATCATGTGACCACGGGACACTGTGAGAGTCATAAATGCGAACTGGTTGCCAAGCGCCCAAATCGTGATCACGTGACCGCAGGGACACAGCAATGATTGTAAGTGTGAGGACTGGTCGTAAGTCGGGTTTTTCAGCATCATCGCAAGTCCGAACCATCACTAAACAAATGGTCGTTAAGCGAGGACTACCTGCATGTTGGTTACTGACTTAACCCAGTTTGTGGCATAACCTAACCCAACAGACAAGCCTTGGCTATTTGTCGCAGTTAAAACTAAGTCTTCTTCTACCGACCTGGTGTCACTTGTTGGCTTGGACAGGAATCTGCTTACAGTTGCTAGAAGAGAGGCAACAGGGGAGGGATTCAACAGCCCGATCCTTTTTTCACAGTTGACAAAACTGAGATGAAGAAGACAAATGTCGCAGAAGCTTTCTGAAAACACAGCAAAATTCACTTGGTGGTTTTGTTCAAGGGCAGAAAAGCGGATGCTCAGGGTCTTCTTGAGGGCTGGCGGGGAAACTTTGCACTGGTGTCATGATTCGAACCCGAGATTTCCGTAGGCATTGATTTCCATCTCCTCTGCCCTTCATGCTGAGTGCTAAGTTGCTCACAACCTCAACCGAACCGAGAAATATACAAGAGTGAGACTGTGGAGTAGAAATGTAGCCGCGACAAAGAGAAAAAGGAAGATGAAAACAGCACGAAGATGATGCTGTGGTGGTATTCTCAACGAGGAAGGGTTTTTCACTCAAAAGGTGGTTGGTAACGAGAAAATGAGAGGGGCCTTTGGAAAAAAAAGTGCTGGAGACTTGTGGGGGGGGGGGCTGCTCCTGCATAGCCCCATTGATACATTCCTTAGGTATAATATGCCAGTGTAGGCTTTTCTGGCCAGTGTCAGTCCTACGGCAAGGTCAGACAAGTCATGCAATCACTCTGTGAGGGGAGAGTTAGATCTGTCCCCATTGTCATGGTCAGATCACGCCCTGGTGGCCCTGAGATTCTCCTATGTTACCCCACTCTGCAGGGAGGCAGGACCCATTCGATTGGTCCACCCCCGGCGACTAATGGACCTGATGAGGTTTCAGAAGGAGCTGGCGGTTATACCCAAGGATCTATTGCACGGTCCAGCGGAGGTCCTGGCCACAGCCTGGAATAGGGAGGCGGCCAGGGCCTTGGACAGGATCACGCCTATGCGGCGTCTCTTGCCCCATTTGACCCGACACTCCCCGTGGTTCACGGAGGGATTAAGGGTTTTGAAGAGGGTTAAGAGACATCTAGAGCATCGCTGGAGAAAGACAAAGACCGAATCTGACTGAACACAAGCTAGAGTCGCTGTTAAGGCCTACCTTGTGGTGGTAAGAGTGGCGAAACGTCAATATTTCTCCACTCTTATTGCGTCTGCAGAATGCCGTCCAACGGCCCTGTTTAAGGTTACTCTATCTCTCTTAGGTAAGGTGGAGGCAGTGACCCACCTATAGGGCCGTGCGGAGGAGTTTTCTGAGCATCTGCAGGATAAAATCGCTCAGATTTTTTCCAAGTTGGACTCCAAGCGTGAAGCACAGTCTGGGGAGATGCCAAGGGAACGTCCTTACCCTGTTATCTGGGAACAGTTTGATCCTGTTGGACCTAAGGAAGTGGACAGGATCCTCCGGATTGTAAAGGCCACCACATGTCATCTTGATCCATGCCCTTCCTGGCTGGTGAAGGCAGCCCGGGAGGTGACATGTGGTTGGGTCTAGGCGATGGTTAATACATCCTGGGGAGAGGGGGTGTTTCCGGCTGCTTTTAAGGAGGCACTGGTGCACCCCCTCCTCAATAAACCATTGCTGGACCCTACTGTACTGGATAATTTCCGTCCAGTCTCCCACCTCCCCTTTTTGGGGAAGGTGGTTGAGAAAGTGGTGGTGTTACAACTCCAGAGGATTCTGGATGAAACGGATTATCTAGACCCCTTCCAGTCAGGTTTCAGGCCAGGATATGGGGTGGAAACTGCATTGGTCACGCTTACGGATGATCTCTGGTGGGAGCGAGATGGGGGCAGTGCATCCATCCTTGACCTCTCAGCGGCTTTCGATACCATCGACCATGGTATCCTTTTGGGGCGGCTCAGGGAGTTGGGGGTGGGCAGTGTGGTTTTGCACTGGTTCACCTCCTTCCTCCAGGGCCGATCCCAATCGGTGGTAATAGGAGATGAGAGATCCGACCCTCAGCCCCTACTTTGTGGGGTGCCGCAGGGTTCGGTTCTCTCCCCTCTCCTATTTAATATCTATATGAAACCACTGGGTGAGATCATCTGCCACCATGGGTTGAGGTATCATCAATATTTATTTATTTTTATTTATTTATAATTCAATTTATATTACTGCTCCATCTCCCCCGAAGGGGACTCTGGGCGCTTTACAAAGTCAATAATTAAAATGGATAAAAATATAATCCCTATACATATATATAAATACAAACTAATTAAAGATAAAATCCAAGTGGCACAAAATTGTTTTTAAAAGGGCTCTATGGGACCAGCCATCCCCAGGAGGAGCTGTCACCCTTCTCATCCCAGACGAGGCGGCAGAACCAGGTCTTTAAGTTCTTCCAGAAGTATCATCGGATATGCCGATGATACTCAATTATATATCTCCATCCTGGGTGAGGTAAGTGATGCGGTGGCTGCCCTTTCTCAGTGCCTGAAGGCCGTGGGTGTCTGGATGGGGAACAGCAGGCTTCGGCTGAACCCTGGTAAGACAGAGTGGCTGTGGGTTGATGGCTCCTCTAGATCCGGGAAGTTGTCATCTCTAGTTCTGGATGGGGTTGCACTACCCCGTTCAGACCCAGCGCGGAATCTGGGGGTCCTCCTGGACTCACGTCTCCTGCTTGAAGAGCAGGTGGCAGTCGTGGCCAGAAGGGCCTTTGTGCAACTCCGTGTTGTGCGCCAGCTACGCCCTTTCCTGGACCAGGATGCCCTCCGTACAGTCACTCATGCCCTGGTCATCTCCCACATAGACTACTGCAATACGCTCTACATGGGGCTGCCCTTGAAGAGTATCCGGAAGCCCCAGCTGGTCCAGAATGCAGCTGCGTGCGCAGTTATTGGCGCCCCTAGATCGGTGCATGTGACACCTCTGCTGCGCCAGCTGCACTGGGTGCCAGTATGCTTCCGGGTCCAATTCAAGGTGTTGGTTATGACCTTTAAAGCCCTACATGGCATGGGACCAGGATACCTGAGGGACCGTCTCATCCCCATAACATCGAACTGTCCTACTCGGTTATGCAGAGAGGGTGTGCTGCAGACTGTAAAGGAATTTCACTTGGCGGGGTCCAGGAGGCGGGCCTTCTCGGTAGTGGCGCCCGCACTCTGGAACATTCTACCCCCAGAGGTGAGGCAGGCCCCATCGCTCCCGGCCTTCAGGAAGCACTTAAAGACCGGGTTCTGCCGCCTCGCCTGGGACGGGAAGGGTATCAGCTCCTCCTGGGGATGGCTGGTCGCATAGAGCCCTCTTTTAAATATGAATCAGGGGCTGTCTTCCTCCAAATTCCAAATGAGGAATGGCGAAGATGATGGAACTTGCCGAGATGGCCAAACGGACATCCTTGGTTAGAGAAAAGACAGTATCTGCGTTTATTGCTGACTGGAAACCCCTTATAGACTTTTTGCATGAAACAGAAAAAAATGATCTTATGACTTACGGTTTTGATGATTAGAAAAAATAGATAATAGAAAAAAGGGAGCTTTTCTTTTTGTAATCATAGAGCCAGAGGTAATTATGTAATATTTGCTGCAAAGAAAATCGGAAGCGGCTTCTTTCTATTTCTTTTCGTTCTTTCTTTTCGTACTTTTTTTCTTTTTCTTTTGTCTTTTTTCCCCTTTGCATTGTATTAGTTCTTGTTAGTTTTTATTTTCTTTTCAAACTCTTAATAAAAAATTATGCCCCCCCAAAAATAATTCCAGATGGGGAAGAACAGCTGTCTTCATATCTTGCTTGTAATCTTGGCCTCAGCTGCTGGCTGGTTGGTACACGATTTGATTCCTTGGTTTCATTTTTTAAGCTGTATTCACACAACATACAAATCTAGGCTCAAGGGGGGTTGAATAGTTTGTGGTTCAGGGCGTTAGAAAGAACATAACCATTAATTTAGCCTATAGTGCAAACCATCTGGTCCTTAGCCTGTATTTTGGGCACAGCAAGTCCTGTGACCCCAGCAGATGTGCTTCGTAAACCTGGGTTCAGCTGGTTGTGAGAACGTGGCCTTTGTGTTCTTAAATGGATCCCATCAACCCATACATGTGGAAAAAGGGATCCTCCGGTTATAGAACTGAAGAAGAAAGTTTTCCTACCTCACACCTTATATCTCCAAAGGCCTTTGTGCATGTTTGTGTGTGAAAGGGGAATGTGTTTTCTGCAGGAGTTTTTCTAATCAGCCAGGCCCCCTTTGAATTTTGACAGCCTAAACAGGGTGCCAATATTTTCCTGGTGGCGTTGAAGAGCCAGTCTTCCATAGAGCAACATGGACTTAACATCACTTATAAGTAAAGGTAAAGGTTCTCCCCGCACATTTGTGCAGTCGTGTCCGACTCTAGGGGCCGGTGCTCATCTCCGTTTCTTAGCCAAAGAGCCAGCGCTGTCCGAAGATGCTTCCGCGGTCATGTGGCCGGCATGACGCGCGCGGAACGCTGTTACCTACCCACCGAAGTGGTACCTATTCATCTACTTGCATTTGCATGCTTTCAAATTGCTAGGTTGGCAAGAGCTGGGGCTAGTGCGGGAGCTCACTCCGTCACGCGGGGCTAGGGATTCGAACCTCCGAACTTGCGATCTTCCTCTTCTGATCGACAAGCCTGGCGTCTTACCCGCTGAGCCACCACGCCCCTTAACATCACTTATACCTTTCCTTTATACATGGTAGGTTCTAAATTATAAAGAGTGATTCAGCCCAGCTTGCAGATGAAAAAGACTCCCCAGCCCAGCCAATTCCCCTTGCTCCCCCTTTCTGCCAGCCACTGAATAAAGATTGGCCACAGGGCTGCATTATGATGAAGGTGAAAGAAAAAAGTGCAAAAGCTGGGTTGCAGTTAAACCTCAAAAAAAACCAAGATTATGGCAACGAGCTTGATTGATGACTGGCAAATAGAGGGAGAAAAAGTGGAGGCAGTGACAGACTTTGTATTTCTAGGCGCAAAGATTACTGCAGACGCTGACTGCAGCCAGGAAATCAGAAGACGTCTACTTCTTGGGAGGAGAGCAATGGCAAATCTTGATAAAATAGATAAGAGCAGAGACATCACACTGACAACAAAGGTCCGCATAGTTAAAGCAATGGTATTCCCTGTAGTAACCTATGGCTGCAAGAGCTGGACCATAAGGAAGGCTGAGTGAAGGAAGATAGATGCTTTTGAACTGTGGTGTTGGAGGAAAATATGAGAGTGCCTTGGACTGCAAGAAGATCAAACCAGTCCATACTCCAGGAAATCAAGCCAGACTGCTCACTTGAGGGAATGATATTAAAGGCAAAACTGAAGTACTTTGGCCACATAATGAGAGGACAGGATACCCTGGAAAAGATGCTGATGCTAGGGAAGGTGGAAGGCAAAAGGAAGAGGGGCTGACCAAGGGCAAGATGGATGGATGTTGTTCTGGAGGTGACGGACTCGACCGTGGAGGAGCTGGGGGTGGCTGGTCCATGAAGTCACTAAGAGTCGGAAGCGACTGAACGAATAAACAACAAAAAAACAGGGCTGCATTGCAGTTTTTTTTTAAATGTTCCAAATCTGCATTTGAAATGGATTTGTGTGTATAGTCATAATGTTTGCAGACCACAACTGATGGCTTAACATTGCCTTCTCCACGCTGGGTGTCTTCCTCAGGCGAGAACTTCCACTCCCAGAATTCTCTGCAATGGACATACTGGTTGGGGAGTTATGGGTAGGGTGACCATACGTCCTGTTTTGAACGGGACAGTCCCGTTATTTTAGCATTTTTCAACCGTCCCGTCGTTTTGATCAAAATCTCAATTTTGTCCCTTTTTTAAACCCTGCGGGAAGGAGGACAGGAAGACAGGAAGGAGGACTGGAGCCGGACTTGCCATTGGAGGCAGCCCGGAAGAGGCCCTATCAACGTGGCAACTGGAAGCCCAGTTGCCATGTGCGAGCCGAGCAGCAGAAGCAGCACCACAGTCCATGTTCCTGCCTCCTTACCTGATCCTGAGATTGTTTGCCCAGCAGTGGTGAGGCCAGGGAAAGCAGTGATCCACTGAAGAAGCTCCTTGGATAAGGAGCGAAACGTTTCCACTAAGAAAATAGAAATCCAGTTGACATGATTCAAGCTACAGAAGGGCACAGGAAGGTTGTGGAAAGAGGGTGCATGCGTGCGTGTGTGTGCGCGGGTGTGCAGATTACTTGCTCAGCGTAATCGCGCGTGCACACACACACACACTCCACACCCTCTTTCTCCAGCCTCCCTGCAACAAGTGCGGGTACATTTGGTCATGGGGAGGCTGGAGAAAGAGGGTGTGGGGTGCGTGTGTGTGTATGTGTGCGCATCTGGTCGGGCTTGGCTGAGGGAGGAGAGTTGTCGGGCCACCGAGCAGGAGAAGCCGGCTGCGCTCGGCTACTTCAGCCACACCACTCCGCCCCTTGCTGCCCGCTGAAGCTCCCCAGTTGTGGTCCTCATGCCTTGAGCTTCCAGAATTCCCTGCAAGGCCTTGCTGGCTCAGGAATTCTGGGAACTGAAGGTTGGGGAAGCTTGGGTTAGCATTTTGGGAAACCAACTCATTGTGGTTAAGTAGCCACAGTTAAATAAACCGTGGTTTAATGTATAAACCCAGACAGGTGACTGAGAAATTCCATATTTGTTCACACCCACTGTCTGTAATAGTCCAACTTGTGCCAATCATTTGAATTCCCATCTGTTTGTTTGTTTGTTCAGTGGCAGTGATATGGATGCTGGTGGCTTTTTCCATCAGTGGAAAAATTAAGCTTTCCATGCATCTTTGCCAAGGATTTTGATTGTGTGGACATGGCAGCCATCTTAACTTTTTTGACCCCCCTGCCCCATGGACATGCCTGGCTTCTAACTATGTAACCATCAGTTTATAAAAAGAGCTGCTTGATTCTTGCATTTGAATCCACATCCTTAAATAAAGGGAACTCTGGAAATGGGCTGTGTTGAAAGATTCAGCATGGTTTTCAACCAATTGTCTCTCACTGGGTCTGGGACGCAGCGGCTCTTTTTCGTGGCTTTCAGGGAAATACATTTCAGAAAGTTTTAAAAATAAAATTACTTTTGTTTATTGGAGGAGACATAGAAAGCCTTCTCCCACTAACCTGGTTTCGTGGGGAAGGGGCTGGACCAGGAGGGGAGAGACCCGGGTTCTAGTAGCTCCTCAGCCACAGAAGCTCATTGGCTGACTCTGGGCCAGTCCCTCCCTCTCAGCCCAAGAGCCAATCAGGGGTAGTGGGGAAGGGGCCGGACTAAGAGGGGGGAGACCTGGGTTCTAGTCCCTCCTCAGTCCCAGAAGCTCATTGGCTGACTCTGGGCCAGTCCCTCCCTCTCAGCCCAAGAGCCAATCAGGGGTAGTGGGGAAGGGGCCGGACTAAGAGGGGGGAGACCCGGGTTCTAGTCCCTCCTCAGTCCCAGAAGCTCATTGGCTGACTCTGGGCCTGTCCCTTCCTCTCAGCCCAAGAGCCAATCAGGGATAGTGGGGAAGGGGCCGGACTAAGAGGGGGGAGACCCGGGTTCTAGTCCCTCCTCAGTCCCAGAAGCTCATTGGCTGACTCTGGGCCTGTCCCTTCCTCTCAGCCCAATCTACCTGTCAGGGAGATAACTGGCGGAGAAGGAGGGGGCTCCTTCCAGGGGGAGAAACGCATGTGTAGTACTGAATCCCTATGCTTCCCTCCCAAGAGGCTAAAGAAGGCCCCGCCCTGATTTCTTGGACTCTTTCTCTGAGCATTACCAGTTCATTTTAGTTTAGCTGGATTCTGTTAAGGAGAGTAGGACAATAAACATTAGAGCTTCAATTCCAAGCCTCAGCGTGTTATTCCTTTACTTGAAGTCAGAACACTACCCCACAGGAATGCCAAGTGTCCAGGAATTCCCTAGCATTTTTGGATCTAGCTTGGTCTAGGATGCTCACTGTTTCCCAGCTGAAACTATGGTTGAGTCTGTCCATGTGTTGCGAGATTAAGGAGTTTTCATCGTGTCTTCTGACTGCTAGCTGGTGTTCGTGGATGCGCTCGGCTAGTCTTCTGCCTGTCTGTCCTACATAGTGGCTGTTACAGTCCTTACACTGCGTGTTGTAGATCAGGGGTCTCCAACCTTTTTGGCGCCAGGGACCAGTTTCAAAAGACGATTTTTCCGTGGACCGGGGAGGCGGGCTTTCTGGGATTTCCGCAGACCTGGGGGTGGGGTTTGTGGGCGGGAGCCAATCGCGCGCACCGGGGGGTGGGGTTTGTGGGCGGGAGCCAATCGCGCGCACCGGGGGGTGGGGTTTGCAGGCGGGAGCCCCGTGGCCCAGTTACTAACAGGCCGCAGCCCACAAGTTGGGGACCCCTGTTGTAGATGACTCCTGTTTTTTCTTCTTGGGCTTCCGGGACTTATATACAATTAGAAAGGTGCAGTGCAATGTGGAAAAATATTCTTTCCAAAGATGTGATTGGTCCATAGGCAGGACAACAGAAAACAAGGTGACTTCACATTCAGATATTGCAAGTGGAGAGCTGTGCTAGTCCACGGTAGCCAAAACTTGGCAGGAACCTTTTTAATACCTTTTAATAAAATGTCTTAGTGCGAAAAACTGCTTTCAGGCTCCTGACTTTTCACCTTCATTTGTGAGCTAAACTATTTTCTCCTGCGTCCCTAATTTGGAAGACTCCGATCTGGGAAACAGATAACATACACCAAGACCAATAGCTTCCTCTCTGTTTAACCAGCAAGGTTGGTGGGATGTAAGTAAGACTGGAGGTCCCGGACACTGATTGCTCCTTCATTCCCTGGGAAAATGCAATTTAGAGCTCAGTTACAGATCAGATAATCTGAAAGAAGATGCTGGGAGGGTACAAAGGCAGCTGCAAATAACGAATTAACAAAAAATGTTCCAAAGCCACACATGTCTGGGTGGGAAACAAATGGGGAAGAACCCACTGCCAGGGGTTATGGGTGCCACAACTCAGGACCCTTCCTACATCAAAGCAGCCCCCAAACCGGTCCCCTTCCAGTTATAAAGGGGTGAATTCAAGGAAGGTGGAGCGGAGTGGAGGCGCAGAGCTGTTGCGTTGCAGAGAGGTGGGCCAGGGTTCAACTCCCAGCACCGGGGCCTGGAAAGAGCCTCACTCAGCACAAGCTCTGGAGGACCCCTCCGCTCCACCGAGATCACGATGAGGTCATTGAAAAAAGGTTTCTGGGGTTTCTGGGATCCTGGTGGCAATGCCATGAGGCCTGTGACCGAGGCAAGGCTAGAATTGTTATCCTATTTAAAAAACCCTATCTCTATCTCTATCTCTATCTCTATCTCTATCTCTATCTCTATCTCTATCTCTATCTCTATCTCTATCTCCATCTCCATCTCCATCTCCATCTCCATCTCCATCTCCATCTCCATCTCCATCTCTATCTCTATATCAATAGTGCTGCAGAAGACTCTTAAGAGTCCCTTGGACTGCAAGGAGGTCAAACCAGTCAATCCTAAAGGAAATCAACCCTGACTGTTCATTGGAAGGACAGATACTGAAGCTGAAGCTCAAAAAGTTTGGCCACCTAATGCGAAGAGAGAACTCCCTGGAAAAGACCCTGATGCTGGGAAAGACTGAGGGCAAAAGGAGAAGGGGACGGCAGAGGATGAGATGGTTAGATAGCATCACCGATGTAATGAACATGAATCTGAGTAAACTCCGGGAGACAGTGGAGGACAGGAAGGCCTGGCGTGCTATGGTCCATGAGGTCACGAAGAGTTGGACACAACTAAACGACTGAACAACAATATCTATATCTATTTTTGTTGTTTATTCGTTCAGTCGCTTCCGACTCTTCGTGACTTCATGGACCAGCCCACGCCAGAGCTTCCTGTCGGCCGTCGCCACCCCCAGCTCCCCCACGGTCGAGTCCGTCACCTCCAGAATATCATCCATCCATCTTGCCCTTGGTCGGCCCCTCTTCCTTTGGCCTTCCACTTTCCCTAGCATCAGCTTCTTCTCCAGGGTATCCTGTCTTCTCATTATGTGGCCAAAGTACTTCAGTTTTGCCTTTAATATCATTCCCTCTAATAGCGTTCCGCGTGTGTCATGCCGGCCACATGACCGTGGAAGCGTCTTTGGACAACGCTGGCTCTTCGGCTAACAAACGGAGATGAGCACCGGCCCCTAGAATCGGGCACGACTGCACAAATGTGCGGGGGGAACCTTGACCTTTACCTTTACCTTATCATTCCCTCAAGTGAGCAGTCTGGCTTGATTTCCTGGATTATGGACTGGTTTGATCTTCTTGCAGTCCAAGGCACTCTCCGATTTTTCCTCCAATACCACAGTTCAAAAGCATCTATCTTCCTTCACTCAGCCTTCCTTATGGTCCAGCTCTCGCAGCCATAGGTTACTACGCGGAATGTCTATGTCTATGTCTATGTCTATGTCTATGTCTATGTCTATGTCTATGTCTATGTCTATGTCTATGTCTATGTCTTTGTCTATGTCTATGTCTATGTCTATGTCTGTCTATGTCTATGTCTATGTCTATGTCTATGTCTATGTCTATGTCTATGTCTATGTCTATGTCTATGTCTATGTCTATGTCTATGTCTATGTCTATCTCTTCTAGATCTATACCGTCGATATCAATTATCTTTTTTAAAAAAATTATCTTTATTCTTTTACAAAATAATAATACATAGAAAAAACAATAACTAACATAACAAAAACAATACATTACATAAAAGACAACCTTTAAATTATATTATAAAATTAAGTAGATGGCTGGAAAGGAGAAGCCATCTCAACCCAAACCAGATCTGCCATCTTCTGGACCTGTGTCTTAACACCACTTATTTCACATACAGAGGTGACTTTTACAGACAAAAACACGGCTGTGCCATGGGTTCTCCTGTGTCACCCATTGTGGCCAATTTATACATGGAAGAAGTGGAGAAGAAAGCACTCAACACATTCCAGGGAACGGTGCCCACCCACTGGTTTAGGTATGTGGATGACACCTGGGTCAAAATCAAGGCCCAGGAAGTACAGGCCTTCACGGACCATATAAACACTATAGATGCCAACATTAGCTTCACCAGAGAAGACACCAAGGACAACAGACTGGCATTCCTAGACTGTGAAGTCCTCATTGGGACCGGTGGCAAGCTAGAAATAGGGATCTACAGGAAACCCACACACACAGATCAATATCTGATGTTTGACTCCCACCATCCACTGCAGCACAAACTAGGAGTCATCAGGACATTGTCACACAGAGCAGAAACCATCCCCACCTCCATGGATTCCAAAAAGAATGAAAATCAGCACCTGAGAACAGCCCTGAAAGCCTGTGGATATCCAAATTGGGCCTTCACCAAATCTAAATCTACCAGACCTAAAACAGCGACAGATAGGGCTGAGACTCAGAGTAAACGAAAGAACCTGGTCATTCCCTACATGGCTGGCGTGTCTGAAAAGATAAAACGGATATTTGGCAAACACCACATACCTGTATATTTCAAACCCACCAACACACTGAGACAGAGGCTTGTACACCCCAAAGATCAAACTCCAAAACATAAGAAAAGCAATGTAGTTTATGCAATCCAGTGCAGTGAGGAGTGCTCTGAGCTCTACATTGGAGAAACCAAACAACCTATGTACAGGAGGATGGCCCAACACAGGAGAAATAACACCACAGGACCAGAGTCAGCAGTTTATCTTCATCTAAAAGAAAAAGGACACTCATTTGAGGACATTAATGTTCACATTTTAGACAGAGAAGATAGGTGGTTTGAGAGAGGGGTCAAGGAATCCATTTATGCCAACTTGGAAAATCCTTCCTTGAATAGAGGTGGGGGCCTCAGGCACAAACTCTCCCCCATCTTCCTCCCCGTGTTGTCTTCTGTGCCTAGGAAGATTAAGACCATTTCAGAAGCTCAACAGCAGCATGGTGATTTTAACGACCCTCCATTAGATGATAAAAGGACTTAAAAATTACATCTCAATATAACCATGACCTAGCCCCAGGTGTAAGGTCACACAGCTACCTAGGAACATATTTAGGATTCCCTTACCAACTTTGCTCAGACTGAAGAAGCTCCTTGGATAAGGAGCGAAACGTTTCCACTAAGAAAATAGAAATCCAGTTGACATGATTCAAGCTACTCTCATACTTAAATTTTCTTACTCTCTTTAACCTTCTCAAACTCTTACTTTAAACATACTTCCTCTTATACACACAAACCCTGTCTAAATCTCCTCTCCTTTAACCTTCTTATACCCTCTTCTCTCTTCTCCCACTCCTCTACCTACTCTTACCTTCTCTACTTCCTAATCCCCCTGATCCCCCTTTACTCTCCCCTGATTTTCACCTATTCTTCATTCTACTCCCCCAAGGGAAAAAAAACAACAACTAACAAACAGGACTTCCTACTTTCCCACCATCATTTTCTACAACTATTTAGAAATAATCTCTAACATAATTAATTATTTATAAAAAACAATTATTATTTACATTAATTTCCCAATTGTATTTTTTGAGTTTTTTCTATGAATTTATAGAAAGGGCTCCAACATAAATTAAATTCATCCATATTCTTATCATTTAACAAATCCGTTAATTTAGCCATCTGTGCTAAATCCATTGTTTTTATCAACCATTCATCGATTGTAGGTATGAAGTCCTCTTTCCAATGTTTTGCGAAGATGGTTCTGGCCGCAATTATTAAGTAGAATAATAATTTCCCATATTTCTTATGTATGTCTGGTTTTGTAAATCCCGATATCAATTATCTTCTAGATCTATATCATTGATATCTATATCAATATCTAGATCTATATCTTCTATATCATATCATTGATATCAATATTTACAGTATATCTATCTACGTATATCTATTTATCTATCTATCCTTCCTTATCTTATATCTCTTCCCATCTTCCCTCCCTCCCTCCCTCCCTCCCTCCCTCCCTCCCTTCATCCTTCCTTCCTTCCTTCCTTCCTTCCTTCCTTCCTTCCTTCCTTCCTTCCTTCCTTCCATCTCCATCTCCATCTCCATCTCCATCTCCATCTCCATCTCCATCTCCATCTCCATCTCCATCTCCATCTCCATCATCTCCATCATCTCCATCATCTCCATCTCCATCTCCATCTCCATCTCCATCTCCATCTCCATCTCCATCTCCATCTCCATCTCCATCTTGGAGGGTTTATTGTCTCCCCTGTAAACTAGGGGAATTTATTCAATCAGGAGCATAAGAGATCTGGTGGCTTTTTCTCTTTGTGGGGGAGGGGGGCCAAGGAATGATGTTTCCACAATTTGGTCCTTTACAACTGAATTTTAGTTTTGTTATCTCAGGGAGGGGCTCTGGGGGTTTCAAATGAATAAATAAAAGGCCTGGAGGCCCCTGAATTGCTGCCTTGCAAAGACAGAGATTTTTAGGTGGAGTTGAGATGGGACACACCACTGCAGAATCACAGAATCACAGAACCATAAAAATCACAAAATCACAGAATCATAGAACCTAAAATCATAGAATCACAAAATCATAGAATCATGGGACCATAAAATCATAATCATAGAATCATAATACCATAAAAGCATAGAATTACAGAACCATAAAATCACAGAATCACAGAACTATAAAATCACAAAATCACAGAATCACAGAACTATAAAATCAAAATCAGTCAGGCCCATCCCAAGAACGAGCAAGAATCAGCCCAGTCAAACTTCAGTTCTTTATTTGCTAACACCATATAGACAGAATCTTGCCAGACTAAAGCAACTCTGACTAACCTCAGGGGAAATAACTGGGGAAAGCTCTTTGTTGTTGTTTATTCGTTCAGTCGTTTCCGACTCTTCGTGACTTCATGGACCAGTCCACGCCAGAGCTTCCTGTCGGCCGTCGCCACCCCCAGTTCCTCCACGGTCGAGTCCGTCACCTCCAGAATATCATCCATCCATTTTGCCCTTGGTCGGCCCCTCTTCCTTTGGCCTTCCACTTTCCCTAGCATCAGCTTCTTCTCCAGGGTATCCTGTCTTCTCATTATGTGGCCAAAGTACTTCAGTTTTGCCTTTAATATCATTCCCTCAAGTGAACAGTCTGGCTTGATTTCCTGGAGTATGGACTGGTTTGATCTTCTTGCAGTCCAAGGCACTCTCAGAATTTTCCTCCAACACCACAGTTCAAAAGCATCTATCTTCCTTCGCTCAGCCTTCCTTATGGTCCAGCTCTCACAGCCATAGGTTACTACAGGGAATACCATTGCTTTAACTATGCGGACCTTTGTTGTCAGTGTGATGTCTCTGCTCTTAACTATTTTATCAAGATTTGCCATTGCTCTCCTCCCAAGAAGTAGACGTCTTCTGATTTCCTGGCTGCAGTCAGCGTCTGCAGTAATCTTTGCGCCTAGAAATACAAAGTCTGTCACTGCCTCCACTTTTTCTCCCTCTATTTGCCAGTCATCAATCAAGCTGGTTGCCATAATCTTGTTTTTTTTTAGGTTTAACTGCAACCCAGCTTTTACACTTTCTTCTTTCACCTTCGTCATAAGGCTCCTCAACTCCTCCTCGCTTTCAGCCATCAAAGTGGTATCATCTGCATATCTGAGATTGTTAATGTTTCTTCCAGCGATTTTAACTCCAGCCTTGGATTCCTCAAGCCCAGCATGTCGCATGATGTGTTCTGCGTACAGGTTGAATAGTTAGGGTGAGAGTATACAACCCTGCCGTACTCCTTTCCCAATCTTAAACCAGTCTGTTGTTCCGTGCTCTGTTCTTACCGTTGCTACTTGGTCGTTATACAGATTCCTCAGGAGGCAGACAAGATGACTTGGTATCCCCATACCACCAAGAACTTGCCACAATTTGTTATGATCCACACAGTCAAAGGCTTTAGAATAGTCAATAAAACAGAAATAGATGTTTTTCTGAAATTCCCTGGCTTTCTCCATTATCCAGCGGATATTGGCAATTTGGTCTCTAGTTCCTCTGCCTTTTCTAAACCCAGCTTGTACATCTGGCAATTCTCGCTCCATGAATTGCTGGAGTCTACCTTGCAAGATCTTGAGCATTACCTTACTGCCATGTGAAATAAGTGCCACTGTTCGATAGTTTGAACATTCTTTAGTGCTTCCCTTTTTGGTATGGGGATATAAGTTGATTTTTTTCCAATCTGATGGCCATTCTTGTGTTTTCCAAATTTGCTGGCATATGGCATGCATCACCTTGACAGCATCATCTTGCAAGATTTTAAACAGTTCAGCTGGGATACCGTCGTCTCCTGCTGCCTTGTTATTAGCAATGCTTCTTAAGGCCCATTCAACCTCACTCTTCAGGATGTCTGGCTCTAACTCACTGACCACACCGTCAAAGCTATCTCCAATATTATTATCCTTCCTATACAGATCTTCCGTATATTCTTGCCACCTTTTCTTGATCTCTTCTGCTTCTGTTAGGTCCTTACCATCTTTGTTTTTGATCATACCCATTTTTGCCTGGAATTTTCCTCCGATGTTTCTAATTTTCTGGAAGAGGTCTCTTGTCCTTCCTATTCTATTGTCTTCTTCCACTTCCGCACATTGCTTGTTTAAAAATAATTCCTTATCTCTTCTGGCTAACCTCTGGAATTTTGCATTTAATTGGGCATATCTCCCACTATCACTGTTGCCTTTTGCTTTCCTTCTTTCTTGGGCTACTTCCAGTGTTTCAGCAGACAGCCATCTTGCCTTCTTGGTTTTCTTTTTCTTTGGGACGTTTTTTGTTGCCGCCTCCTGAACAATGTTGCGAACTTCTGTCCATAGTTCTTCTGGGACCCTATCTACTAAATCTAGTCCCTTAAATCTATTCTTCACCTCCACTGCATATTCCTTAGGAATATTAGTGAGCTCATATCTAACTGATCTGTGGGTCTTCCCTATTCTCTTTAGTCTGATTCTAAATTTTGCAATAAGAAGTTCGTGATCTGAACTACAGTCAGCTCCAGGTCTTGTTTTTACCGACTGTATAGATGTCCGCCACCTTTGGCTGCAAAGGATGTAGTCAATCTGATTTCGGTGTCGACCAGCTGGTGAAGTCCATGTATAAAGTCGTCTTTTAGGTTGTTGGAAGAGAGTGTTTGTTATGCACAGTGAGTTGTCTTGGCAAAATTCTATCAGCCTATGTCCTGCTTCATTTTGTTCTCCCAGACCATGCTTGCCTGTAATTCCAGGTGTCGTCTGACTACCCACCTTAGCATTCCAGTCTCCTGTAATGAAAATAACATCTCTTTTTGGTGTATTATCTAGTAGGTGCTGCAGATCCTCATAGAACTGATCTACTTCTGCTTCTTCAGCATCTGTGGTTGGGGCGTATATTTGGATCACTGTGATGTTAAATGGCTTACCCTGAATTCGAATTGAGATCATTCTATCGTTTTTTGGATTGTATCCAAGCACTGCTTTAGCCACTTTATTATTAATTATGAAGGCTACTCCATTTCTTCTGTGGTCCTCTTGTCCACAGTAGTAGATCTGGTGGTCATCTGATGTGAAGTGGCCCATTCCAGTCCATTTCAGTTCACTGACACCTAAAATGTCTATATTTAATCTTGACATCTCACCAATAACCACATCCAATTTGCCCTGGCTCATAGATCTTACATTCCAGGTTCCTATGGTGTGTTGATCTTTAGAACATCGGATTCATCGTTCACCACCAGCACCGTCGGCCGCTAGCCGTCCTTTCGGCTTTGAGCTAGCTGCGTCATCACATCTGGAGCTAGTTGAACGTATCCTCTGTTCCTCCCCAGTAGCATTTTGACCATCTTCCGACCTGGGAGTCCCATCTTCCGATGGTATACCGACATATCTTTGGTTGTACTGATCCATTTAGTTTTCATGGCAAGAATACTGGGGTGGGTTGCCATTACCTTCCCCAGGGATCGTATTTAGTCTGACCTCTCTGCCACGACCTTCCCGTCTTGGGTGTCCCTTCACGGTTTAGCTCATGGTTTCATTGAGGTGCTCAAGCTCCAGCACCACGACAAGGTAACGATCTCCTTTGCTGGAGGGGGAAAGCTCTAGGGCGGGGCTATTCTGAATCTCTTGGTTTTCCCACAACTGCCCCCTGGACTATGTTTCCTCTTATCTCTTCCCTCATCTTGGAATGTGCTCCCGCCTTCCTGAGAACCAGTGGAGCTGCCGAAATCCACCACATCACCTCCCCCTTCAGAGACACATTGTTGGTGTGTGAGTTTTCTTGCATGTGCAGAGTATCAGAAAGCATTTGGCATTAGAGACCAGTAATGATGCCAGGCATTGCAGTAAATCAGTTGTATTAGTTATTCATACAAATGTAATATTTACAGTTCTCTTCCAGATCCCTGGAAGTGTTATAAATCTTTCACCACACACCAGAAAAAGAAGGAGCGGTAGTAGGAGGCAACACATAGTGATAGACAGCTTCTTTTATACTTTTTTATCCTGGATCACTTGATGCCTACCTTTTAACTTTCTAACCTTTTAACCTGAGAGCACCTGATGCCTGACCTTAGAGTGTGCAGGGGCTTAATTAACAAGGTTTATTGCTTTGTGACTTACTCCTTTTAGAATAATACACCAACACACATTCCATAACACAATCATAGAATCATAATACCACAAAATCATAGAATCACAGAACCATAAAAATCACAAAATCACAGAATCACAGAACCTAAAATCATAGAATCACAAAATTATAGAATCACGGGACCATAAAATCACAATCATGGAATTATAATACCATAAAATCATAGGATTACAGAACCATAAAATCACAAAATCACAAAATCATAGAATCACTGGACCATAACATCATAAAATCATAGAATCACAGGACCATAAAATCATAGAATCACAAAATCATAGAATCACAGGACCATAAAATCATAGAATCACAGAACTATAGAATCACAGAATCACAGAACTGTCAGAGAATCACAGAACTATAAAGTCATAGAATCCTAGAATCCCAGAATCCTAGAATCATCAGGTTGGAAGGGACCTTGGAGGTCTTCTAGTCCAACCCCTGTCCAGGGCAGAAATCCTCAGTGGCGGAGATTCTGTTCTAGCCGTGAAAAAAAGAAAAAGAAAAACAGCCTTACATCCCTTTAGTGCTCAGAATCCCGGTGTGCAAACAGACTGCCAGACACATCCCATAGAACATTTGCCAAACATGGCAAAGGGGCCTCACATAGCTGGCTGGTCCATCCATAGGGAGGTTCCAAGCAGCCAGGGGTGTCTTGTTAGAGATATCGGGTTTCAACCAAGCACGTCTCACACAAGCTTGAAGGAGGAGGCAGCCTCTGCTGTAACCTAATCTTACTTGCTTTGTGTGGGAGGGTCTGAACCCCGATTTCCTGTTCCTGTTCCCTTCTCTTCTCCTCTTCCCTGCTCGAATCTGCACCAAGAAGGATGGTCAGCTATGGCTGTCCACGTTGCTCACACTTCCATTCAGGTGGGCCACATTAAGAAGCATGTGGGTCTCGTCAGAACCTATTGCTCGCAGGCATGGACCGTTTCTACTAAGAAACTGTGAGTTACAATAAAACTGTAAGTTCTTTTTTATGTTACTTTACATTAACGTGTGAAGTGTGTTTATTTTGTGTTTTTTGAACTGATTAAGCCTTGTGCAAGTTTATGGGAATGCTTCTGCTCTGCTATAAACCAGTTAGAAGCTGTGTGGAGTTCTGGTATTACCATTCCAGAATTCCTACATGTCTAAGGTGAGGTCAAAAAAGTCACAGGGGTGGCCATGAGACAGGTAATAAAGGAGCAGCGCTTCAACCACATGATCACGGCTGCCAGCTTGACATTTTTGATCCCCCTGTGGATGCCCTGCGGACAGGTAGATTTGCACTTCTAATGATTATTTAAAAAGAGGCGTAGCTGTGCACACTAAATGTTGCTAAGGCTACAAGATTAGAGGCATCAGATGCAACAGGGGAAAGCACGTTTTCTACCAACAGCTTCAGGAAGTCTAGTCCTCACTGAGGGGGTCCAGATTAACCTTCTCGACTCTCTTGTTGGGGTCATCAGAGCACCAATGGAGGCAGCCCCCTTGATCTGCTTTCCCACCTCTGTGGCATCAGCTCTGAAGAATTCCTCAGCTCCTAATGATTCAGCCTTGCTGTTTTCTTGGTGCCATCATGGAAGTGCTTGGCCGTTGCCTTTCTCTGAAATGTTTTTTCAACCCCCCAATCTATCTTACAGTGGTTGGATTTCCTGGTGGCCTCCCATCCCAGGATTAGTCAGGTCTGACTCTGTTTAACTTTTATTGGAGATCAGCCACTGTTGGCTAGACGCGTGTAAGAATATTTGAATTGCCTCTGAAGCATATAAGCGTTCTTGTAAATTCTTCCTCGGCCTTTCTTCTTTCTTTGCAGAGAAAATAAAAAAAACAAGAACCTCATCAAAATACTTCCTCCTCCCTCCCCATCCAAACCAGCTTGGGTTTATGCTGGAGCAGAAGATTTGTAATGGTTGACAAAATACAGGGATGTTTTGGACACTCTGCAAATGTGTCACTGAGCTGACAGTTTGCCATCACCAGCAAGTATCTGACGGCTGTTTTTGGGGACGATAAACATGGTTTCCAATGCAGGTGGCTTGGCGTAAAACAGCTCATGGGTCGTTCCAAGCTAGATCAGAAGGAGCTTAACGGTGTGAATGCATGGACGAGCAAAGGCAGAAGACGCATTGAAATCATCCAGGCAGTATCATCACTGAATATCCAAGCCCAGATCCTGTTCAACCTCTACACCAGTGTTTCTCAACCTTGGCAGCTTGAAGATGTGTGGACTTTAACTCCCAGAATTCCCAGGGAGTTGAAGTCCACACATCTTCAAGCTGCCAAGGTTGAGAAACACTGCTCTACACCATGGTGACTTCTGGATTTGAAATGACTCTTTTCTGAGTCTTCGCTCCAGGATTGACCATCCTGTTGTCCTTGATGGATATGGAGAGAAGTAGATGCTTCTCAGATAGAAGATGGATGTTCCGCAGAAGGCTGAGATGAAGGACATCAACTCTTGGCCTATGGATGAGCAAGGGGTGAGGGTGGGGGTGAAGTGGGCCAAGAGTCACGGCTATAGGATCAATCCAAGCCAAGGGCCCTGAAGTTGAAGATTCCCAGAATGCCCCAGCCAGCATGTTAGCTTTTCTTTTACTCTCCAGAAAACTAGGGAGGGTCTCTTCTGAGATGCTTCCCACTCCCCTTTTCCTTCTGTGGGCTGAGAAATCTTTTACTGTACATGCTAGTTGTCCAGTCTGCAGCTCTTCCTCCTATCTCCCAAGGTCATTCCCACAGACCGTTACAGTTACAAAGGTGACCTTCAACTCCCAGAATTCCCAACGATGGCCAAGATGGATGGGAATTCTGGGGGTTGAAGTCCACATGTCAGGAGGGCAACCTTCATCTCCCCACATTCTCAACAATTGCCATGCTGGGCTGGGTGTAGGGGAGGGATTTGGACCATTGAAGTCACCGGCAGGGCACCCAGCTTGGAAAACACTTTTTAAATCCTTGCTTAATATATGAATGTAGCCAGTATTACACATAATATATACAGCGCTGATATACAGCATTGCCCTGTCCCCACATACTGGTGTGTTTCTAACTAATGTAACCGTCAGTTGATCTCCCCCAGGGAACTGTTTTTCTGCAATGGGAGGCTTAGGAACTCAAATGGGAATTTGAGGAATTCTGAAGTAACAGTTTCTAAGGTTCCTTCAAGGCAGATCTGAGAGCTGAGATCGGGAAGAAATTAGGATTTCAGGGCAAACTGAGGCAGGAAGAATAATAATATCAGGACCAATTGGCACAGCAGATATAGGACATACTTGTTGCTCTAGGAAAGAGGGGAATCCTTCTGCAGGATTTAGCCTACAGTGCTGAAGATTTCCTTGTGGTCTCCCATCCAGGAAATAACCACTATGGGACACTGCCAGAAAATTCCAGGGCTATAGGATAAACTGGAAGTAAGAGAAAAATCAAGGGAGAAGCTAATAGCAAAGCACATCCATATAGTGGCCAAGGAAATAACATTCTCCGGATCTTTTCTGGCCATCACCACTCAACTTCTTCATCCCGATTACAGCAACTCTGAGTTTTCCAGAGGGAATTATCTCCCTCCTTTATCTCAGTTCTCTTTCAGAAGGAAGCAGCCTGAGAATTCTTGGTGCATTTTAAAACAAAGGAACAAAACCCCCCCACCCACAAGAAACGATTTACTAGGTCTGTCCATTTGGATTCTGATGGCAGTATATTTCATCTTGTTAGGAAACTTTTTAAAGAATGGGGGCTGGAGGCTTGGAAAAAGGTCAGAAGAAGGATGGAGCGAAACAGGGTTTGGAGGCAATGTGTGCCTGAACGCTCGGCAAAGGTTTCTGCTCAGAGAGCAATGCAGCATTTGGAAAAGAGTGAAGGAAAACGGTGTTCCTGCTCACTTTTTAGACCTGGAAGGGCGAGTTGGGCCCTGCTATAACGAGAATTAAATGAAGTTTGCTCACTGTCTGTGGTTCCCTCCACCCACCTTTTCTATTTTATTTTCTCCCACCAGCACCCAGTATTTCAGTGTGGTTCAACCTTGGCAGCCTGAAGATGTGTGGACTTCAACTCCCACGACTCTTGCTAGGGAATTCTGGGAGTTGAAGTCCACTGATGCTGGCCGGGGAATTCTGGGAGTTGAAGTCCACAGATGCTGGCTGGGGAATTCTGGGAGTTGAAGTCCACATATCTTCAAATTCCCAAGGTTGAGAAACACTGCAGTATTTCATAGCTGCTAAGCATGATCAGTTCTTCAACGCACTCTCCTCTGAGCCGAGCTTGACTTGAGGGTTTTCTAATTCCCAATCTAGCCTATAGCTCTGGGATCTCCTGGTGGTCTCCCATCCAAGAATTAGCCAGGTTGTACCCTGCATAGTTTTTCGAGGCCTGACAGCTGAGGGCTGCCATCAGGAGGCTGCAATGGTGGGCTCAGGACAGGCTACCTGCAAATGCCCATCCCTGTTGTTGCTGAGAATTATCCATTTTGCCACTGAATTTCAAAGGGATCCGGATGCACGCTGGAGATTTCAAGAAATGGGGCCCGGTGGCTGGCATGAAGGCCAAGTTGGAAGGACCCACTGAGGTTATCCAGTCCAACCTTTGCTCTCTTCCCAAATCCAAAGGAAAGCATGGATGGAAGTAGTAATAGTGTATACCTTTTTTGTATTGGGCTGATCAGATAAGGGAAATGCTGACTCACCGGAAGTGACGTCATAGTCCCCCCCCCCTCCCATGATCCTCTGCGTGTTAGCCACCCCTCCCATCATGCAATGCGTGTTTTGCCGGAAGTGACGTGTCAGCCACCCCTCCCTGGACCAGCCGCATGTTTTGCCGGAAGTGGAGTGTGCCCCACCCCCACCCGCGTGCTAACCCAAGGCATGCCCAGGCATGCCCATGACCACATGTCTGTGAGGGAAGGGGTGGTTGCCTCAACTCCACACTGCCTGTGTTTAAAGCCTTATCAGTTTCTAAGCAGAAGAAAGAGAAAAGCGGGGGGGCAATGCTTTTTCAAAAGGGGAAAAAGTTTTTCTTTCCTTAAGCAGGCAGACACCCTGAAGGAAATGCCTATAAAGCCTTTCTAACTTGATCTGGCTGCAGGAGTTAAAATGCCATGGCTGGCATAGATGGCCAGGCCTGATTAGGAGGGAAGCATTTTTTAAAAGCAGGGTTTTCTTCTTCTCCACACATGCCAAACTGTTTTTAAAAGCCCAGGGGTAGGCAGCTTTCCTTTTCCCTAAGCAGGCAGTCACCCTGAAGGAAAATGTTTATAAGCATTTCTAATGCAGCAGTAAACAAGGAAGGGTCTAAACAAGGTTTAACATAAGTAAACACCGGGGTCTTTGTACTCACATGGGGATCTGGAGGTGTTAGGCAGACATAACAGCCCAGTTCTTAAGAGGAAAACTTTTTTTAAAAAGCCGAGGTTTCTCCTGCACACAGCCACAAGTCCTTATAGCACGGGCAGCTTGACTGACAGGAAGTCGCATGCAACAGCAAAGGCCTGAGGGGAAGGGGCATCCCCCACTCCAGCCAGCTCCTAGATCTCATTGGAGTAGCCGTTGCAATGTCCAGCTCGCTGGCTGATAGCAGAAACTGCTGGCAGCAGGAGTTGAAATGGCATTTTTAGCCTCAAAAATGAGCCTGCACACCAGGCCTAGATTTACAGTTCTGAATGTGGAAAATTAGGCTTTAAATGCACAAAGTGTTGCCCTTAAGCAGAAACTGTGCCCAGGCTGAGGAAAAAAGAAACCTGTAAGGGGCCAGGAGAAAACTGGTTATTAAAAGCACAACAGAAAAAAGAGAAAAAACATGGGTATGTGCATGTTCAGGCATGTCCGCAGGCGTGGCTGTGACACGCGGTGTACACGTGACAGGGGCAAGGCTATGCCCAGGCATGTCTCCACAGCTTTTCAGGCTATATACAGATACATCGTTAAGTAGCGGTGCCCATTTGAAAAATACAGACACGTGCTTTGAAGATGGCAAACTCCGAAGCCCATCTGTTTGAAGACAGCTTAACGCCAAAGCCGCCAAAACGAAAATTTAGGGCAAGGAAAACGTCCGAAGCTCCTGGACCGAGCGACCTATTTGAGGAAAACGCTCAAGACGCATGTCTAATACCATGTTACTGTAGATTTTGTGCCTCAGATGGTAAGTTAAACATTGAAAATTAAGAAAAACACTAATTTAATTAGATAAAATTGCGAGTCTAATCCAGACTTATACTCTTTTCTTTAAGAAACAACATATCCATATGATTCGACCGTCGTACAGATTCTGAGAGCCTGTGTGATAAAAGTATTGCATCATTGTTTCATGGGGTGCATGCAAGCAGGAGGAGATCAGGTGGATTCCTGGCCACCCACCGAGGAAGAGCTTCTTAAGGCCTTATGCCCCAGAATATCGAGGGGCGAGATCCTATGGGTCATTATGAACATAGCGTGTAAGCTAGAGAAATTATATGTGACATGTGATACCCTTGATGAGCTTGTGGAATTCATGGAGTATATTGAGAGCAGCCCTAAGCCACAAGATATAATGGCGAAAATTGGTTCTGAATTACCAGTGGCTTTGAAGAGGCTTATTTGTCAAAATGTAACAACTATTAATTACCAGAAACTGTTAACCTCTACCCAAGGATTGTAATAATAAAATATTTTTACAAATAACACGTTGCCTGTTTTTTCTTTCGCTGTCTGATAGCAGTAACTGCTGGCAGGATGAGTTAAAATGGCGTTTTTAGCCTCAAAATGAGAATGCACTCAGGGAGAAAGCAGAAAAAAGAGAAAAACATGGGGTATGGACATGTTCAGGCATGTCCGCAGGCGTGGCGGGAGAGCGCCGTATCAGGCTGCGACACGCGGGTAACACGTGACGGGGCAAGGCTATGACCAGGCAAACCTCCGCCACATTTCAGGCTATATACAGACCTGTCTTTTCCTTGAGAGTCAATGGACACAACTTTTTGTATTTACTATATTTTGGCATATTTAATTTTCTCCAGCGGCTGAGGCTCAACCAAATCCCAGGCAGAGAAAAGGTTTCTCTTTTGAAGAAACATGGCAAGAGCTGCTTCAAAAAATTTTAATAGAAAAATAGCAAAACCTAGTGCCGTATGCTCTAGCACAAGGCCGGTGCCAGTAGAATGCAACAAACTCTGTTGTCAGGATTTTGGTGAAGAAAACAAAGAAAATTTTATATTCAGACCTGTTTTGTATGGTTGCGGTATGGCGTGTTGTGCCTTTACTGATGAGGCGGAGAGCGAAACAGAAGACTTCCCTTGTGATACTTACCGGGCAGCGTGTGAAATGGTGAGCTCCGCACCAACACCTTCCAGCAGTGGTAAGTAAATATGTTTTTATTGATGACAATGTAAATGCTGACGGGGCCCAGTTAGGGGTGCTAATAGGTTATGTTTTATATTTTGCAGTACCTGAGTTACCAAGTCCTAGAAAGCAAAGATACCGAAGGAGGGCCGTATCGTATACCGGCGGCCGCACATCTTCTGACGATTTATCTGCTCCTGAACATGACAACACCTGTAAATTATGCGAAGACCTGTTAGAATGTGGCAAAGGGCGCTGTTGGGAGGGTACAGATGAATCAGGGTTTTATGGCTCTTTATCTTCTTCTTCTTCTTCTTCTTCTTCTTCTTCTGATGATGATGATGATGATGATGAGGGATATGTTTCCGGATCCCTAGACAACCTCTCTCAAAGCTGTATCACCAATAAAGCATTGTATTAAAGACAAAGTGTGATCATTTTGCCACAGACCCTTCGTCATAATGAGGTATGAAAATATTCTAAAAGAGATCTATTACACACCGGGTAGGGTAGGGAGCTATGCTGGGGTAAACCCACTTTTTCAGGAGGGAAGAAAACATGATAAAAACCTGTCCATGAAGCAAGTCAAGACATGGTTGTCAGGACAAGATGCTTATGCGCTTCATAAACCGGCAAGAATTAATTTCCCTCGAAATAAAACAGTGGTGTCGGGTATAGATCAGCAATGGCAGGCCGATCTCATAGACGTGTCCAAATTTTCTAAGGAAAACCATGGAAAAAAGTTCATCTTAACAGTCATTGATGTGTTGTCTAAATATGCATGGGCATACCCTCTGACTGATAAGTCAGGGAGCGAGGTTGCTGCCGCCTTCCAGAATATCTTTGAAACAGGCCGGGCACCCCGAAAAATACAGACAGATGCCGGCAAAGAGTTCTTAAATACGCCTCTGAAGAAACTTTTAGCACGTTATGGTATTCAGCATTTTGTCACTCATAGTGAGACTAAAGCCGCCGTTATAGAGAGGTTTAATCGGACCCTAAAAAATAAACTCTGGAGATACTTCACAGCTAGAAACACCCACCGGTACGTAGACATCTTGGTAGCCGTTCTTCAAGGTTACAATGACACGTACCACCGTAGCATCCGGACTGCTCCTAGCACTGTAAATTTGTCTAATGAAAGGGTTGTATGGTTAAGACTGTATGGAGATATTTTAAAAAGTAAAAGAAAGGAAAAACATCTTAAGGTGGGGGATCACGTCAGGATATCCAGACTGAAGGGAAAATTTGAAAAGGGCTACCAGCAAACCTACACGGATGAAATATTCATCATCAAAGAACTGTTAACAAGAGGGGAAAGAGGGGTGTATAGATTAAAAGATTACACAGACGAGCCAGTAAAGGGCACTTTTTACCCTGAGGAGCTCCAAAAGGTTCCTGATGATCAACAACGTGTATACAGAATTGAAAAAGTGATCAAAAAAAGAGGGCGGGGAAAATATAGAGAGGTTCTAGTCAAATGGGGTCGGTTGGCCAGACAAGTTCAACAGTTGGGTAAAAGAGGCTGAAGTACAAGACCTTTGACATGGCTGGCTTTTATATCACCCTCCCCAGCAACGCATCGGCAACAGCCTTCCCCAAAAACAAAAGTTCCAATTTTACTGTTCAACTAGCAAGAGCTCTGGACCTGCCGGGGTCATGGGAAGTGGGGCTGGTGGAGATACAGTACCCACACAGCTGGAACACGCTAACCACAGGTGGATATTTTGAAATTGCTAACGAAAAAAAGAAGTGGGAGTTTTCTTTGAGAAATGGATACTATACCAGCATCCAGCAGGTATTAGAAAATATGAACAAGCTTATGACAGACGCTGAGAATCCGCCAATGGCGACCCTGCGATACGACCCAGTTGCTCGAAAAATTAAATTTAAAGGAGATGGGGCGTTTAGCATACTAGCTAGTGATGAACTAGCGAACATATTAGGTTTGAAGCCCCAAGCCCGCTTCAAAAAATTCCCCTTTGCGGCCGATGTGACAGGAGGATTCAGTACCATATTTATTTATACAGACATTGTGGAGCCGCAGATAGTGGGCGACTTCTATGTGCCGTTACTGCGCTGCGTGCCTGTGCGGGGGCAAGACAACGACATCATCACGGTAACCTATGACCAGCCCCATTATGTTCCAGTCAGCAAGCACGGCATCAGCACAATTACTGTAGAGATCAAAACAGATCAAAACAAACACATCCGTTTTAACCACGGGAAGGTTGTCGTCAAGCTTCATTTCAGGCCTCAGAAAAGTGAAGGATGGTTGTGATCAAGGAGTACGGGAGTCCTCAAGACTACGTGGCCTATTACAGGGCCCAAGCCGGAGCCGGTCTTGCGGGGTTCCGGGGAACACCCGTCATGTATGGGACAGGCCTAGGCGGTTTGTTCCGTGGACTTTTTCGAAAAGCAATGCCTCTTCTGAGGAAAGGGTTAGAAATCGTTAAACCCCACGTGAAATCTGCAGCTAAGAATATTGTCAGAGATATGGCAGGGCAGCTTGTATCCCGTGTTGTAGGGGGCGGCCAAGAGGGCTCGGGCTTGGTCGTGGCCAGAAAGAATTACGCCTTGGGACCGCCTATTCCCTCTAAAAAGAGAAAGAATGTGAGAAAGCGCCATCATACAAAGAGGAAACGTGCTCAGAAGAGGAAGCGCTGTGACAGCCGGGACATATTCTAATACAAAATGGCTTTTATCCACGAGGCATCGCAGGAGTGTGTTAAATCAGAACTGGACCTTTTTCAACTGTCACCTACTCAAACCAGTATTGAAAATAGCACGTATGTCGAGATCCCTCCTTTATCAGCGCTAACGCCCAATGCGCCCCTGGAATTTTTTATCACAGGACACGGTGAGCATTACACAGATCTAAATAACACCCTGTTGTATGTGAGTTGCAAGATTGTAAAGGCTGATGGCACAGATATTGATGACGGTGCAAGGGTGGCCCTGACCAACTATCCTATAGCTTCGCTGTTTAATCAGCTGGATGTTACCCTGGGAGACCGGCTCGTAACACAGAGCCACCACTGCTATTCTTATCGGGCCATGATTGAGCTGATTCTGAACTTTGGGGCTGACGCTCTGGGAACCCAATTTACAGCTGGGGGTTTTTACAAAGATGAATCAGCGCTTATGGAGAGCACTGTGCTGGCAGCCGCGGGCAACGCTGGTTTCAGAGCGAGAGCGGCACATACAGCCAGGAGTCGTAAATGGGACCTGCTTGGGCCTTTGCACAGCGATCTGTTTTTTCAAGACAAACTGCTAATTAATGGGGTTGATGTGAAAGTCAAACTCACAAGAAGCAGAAACGAATTTTGCCTAATGAGGGATGGCAATGAGAATTACAAGGTGCAGCTCCTGTCGGCGTCTCTCTTTGTAAAGCGTGTAAAAGTAGCAGCAGGCGTACGGCTGGGCCACGCGGAAGCCTTGCTCTCCTCCAATGCCAAATATCCCATTGATCGTGTGGGGATGAAGGTTTACAGCATTCCTGCAGGCAGCCTTGTGTGTAATCAGGAAAACCTATTTCTGGGCCAGCTACCTAAACAGCTAGTGATTGGATTTGTGGACAATGCCTCTTTCAGTGGAGATTACGAAAGAAACCCATTCAATTTTCAGCACTGCAATGTTAATTTTTGTGCCCTGTATTGCGACGGCGAACAGGTCCCCGCCAAACCTCTTCAGCCTGATTATGCTCGCGGTGTTTTTGTGAGAGAATACATGCAGATGGTACAAGTTTCAGGCAAAGGCATGAAAGACAGACCTCTCCTAATCAGCCGTGAAGAGTTTAGTCACGGATATAATTTATATTGTTTCGACCTGAGTCCTGACCAGGGGTGCTCGGAGCACTATTCTTTGATCCGGAACGGCAACCTCAGAGCGGAAATTAGATTTGCACTACCTCTCCCCAATACCGTCAATATGATTCTCTATGCAATCTTTGAAAACCTCATTGAAATAAGCCACACCAGGAACGTTCTTTTTGATTATATGTGAGGATGGACACCCTGCAGCTCCTCCGGCTGTTCTCTGGAAATCCCGACTTTCTAGGGGTCTACCCCTGTGATCTGCTACCCAAGAGGCAAATCTCCAAAAGACCTTTCGGCATAATTGTAAACACTCATCCTCAAACTCTACCTGGCGAACACTGGCTGGCTGCCTACTTCCCATCTCCCGGCTATGGTGAATTTTTTGACTCTTATGGAAGGCCTCCAGACAGCCCTGACTTTCCTGGAGCCATAGCGATATTCTTAGAGCGGCAAGCTAAGAAGTACACGTTTCACCAACTTCAACTGCAACACCCCAGCGCTGTAACATGTGGGCATCACTGCGTGTTTTTTCTACTGAACCGGTCTAAAGGCATGGACTATGGAAATATTTTAAAGATGTACTCCGATGATGCTGTTAAAAATGATCAAATGGTAAAGCTTTTTGTAAAATGTATAAAGGTGGGGAGGGGGATTGGAGCCTGTAACCATCACCAGTGCATGCAGACATGTATGCCTTACTGCAAAATAAAGAAAAAGCCTTAAACGTTTTACTTCTTTCACTGTGTTTTTTATTCATTTTAAAAGCTGTACATACAACATTGCATGGCCAACAGGCTGAAAAGCATACGTTTTACAAATTGAGCCAGTTACCAAGCCTGATACTGCTTCTAGGCTTTACCATCAGGGGTCCAGAGGGCGAGACAGCAAACAGGGGCTTCTGAGTTCCAAAAGGGGCAGTCATAACAGAGTCAGGGCTAGTAGCAGCCTCCCCCTTAATAATCAGAGAGTCTTTCAACATTTCTAACTGCTCTTTAACAGCCGTAGAACCCAACACAGAGGTAGGGACATTCACCTCGGCCATAGCAGTCATAAATTCATCCCAGCCTTTAGGTTTCCGCTTCTCAGTAAGGGAGCGATGTTGCGAGGCGCCTTTCACCAGGTCTAAAATGTTAGTACCGGGAACAGGCATGCCCCTGTATAAAAATGTTCCACGTGTATCCCAGGATGATATGTCCTGGTGCTGTTTCATTTTGTTTAGCAAAAGTTCTGCATTTTTCCTATACCGGGAGCTGACGCCACTTAGGATCTCAGTCATGGCGGCGTCCTGCAGAGCGGCATGTGGAGGCTGTTCTGGCAAGCCTTGGGGTTGATGAGTCTCTTCTGAGGGGTAAATGAGATTCAGTCTGTCTTTTTCAGACTCATTTTGTCTGGTCAGTCGTAGAAACCTCTGCAGCACAGAATTGTAGAGCTTAATCTTTTCCTCCTCGCCCAAATCAGCTCTCTGAAGAACGGCGCGCATCTCATCATCCAGCCGATTAGCAGCCACAGTCCCCATAGTAGGAGCCCTGCCCTGTAGTTGCCCCATCTGGTGGCGTGGCACCAGAAACATTTTCTCAGCATAGTCCATGGCTTATCCGGCTATCAGGTTAGCCAACAACGGTATAGCAGCCCCCAGCAGTGAACCAACGAAACCGCCCGACTGGCGAATGACCTGCTTCTTCTTTTTGAGGGATACCTTTCTATCGCTCAGTTTTTTGATGACACCTTTCTTCCTCTTTAAAGTTCGGTATTGTGAAGGCTTCAAAGGGAGGTTTCCTTTTAAGGTGTTCAGGGCTATTTCTGCTATTGCCCCCACCAGATCGTTATTAGCCTTGCATAAGATGGCCTTTCTCTGTTTTGGCCCAGCCCTTACTAAGATTTTTAAAACCGCCAAATTTCTGAGCACCCTCTCTGACATCCTGAATGAACTAGTGCTAAGGCATTCAGGCTAATGCTTTTTACTCTTCTCTTTCATAGTGTAAACAGCAGGCCAATCAGGGGGAAAGAGGCCTGTTCTCAACCGGTAGGTTTCTGGGGTGCTGGCTGCCAAATCTACCAAAAGGTACCCGTGCGGTTTGTGAGTGGCATCTTGGAACACTTCTAAAAAATACTGGGTGTTAGTGGGGTACATCTGGCGGCCCAGTGTGACAATTTGCAACTGATCACGAGGGCTGCGGAATAAAACCAAATATTTGGAATTCAGAGCTATTGTTCTCATCTTCTTACCTTGAAAAAACAGGTTTTGAAGTATGAGAATAATGCTCAGGTTTCTGTGGTGAACGTACTGTGTAAAAGCCTTCTCTATTTGATCGCTGTCGCCGGCTGAAGCCATGAGGTCGTCTACCACAGCTAAATTGGTTTGGTTTGGTGGAAACAAATCATCATCTTCAAAGGAAGACGGGAGGCCCTCCATAAACTTAATATAAGGGAATTTATTAAGCAGTTCTTTGTACAGAGGTTGCCAGCAGCTATAAAACCATACAATATTTTGTGGCATTTGAGACATCACAGAGGTACCATGCTCTAACATTTGCTTGATAAAAAAAGATTTGCCAGAATTGGACGGCCCGCTTATAATGCAAGAGAAAGGGTGTACAAACTGTACAAGGTTTTCCATAATGTTCAATAGCCGTACGGCAGTGTGCAGTAATCCTCGCTCTTTAGAGCCCTTTTATTATAGACGACCTTCAGGGTTTTCCTGAGGACTCTTGTTTCTAGGGCCCAATGTCTCTTAACCCTAAAAATACCCGTCTGTTCCACTTTGATTGATTTCTTTCTCTCTGGGCCGGTCAGGCAGTAATCATCCACCAGTGCTTTCAAGCTGTCAAAATTAACCTTTTCAGCATTGCCACTGTTTAGCGTAATACCCTTCACCTTTAGCACCGCTTCTCCGCTGGACAAGGCGTATCCATATGTTTTGGGTCCGGCTGCCACAAACTCTGTGATTGAGGTGTTTGGTGGGATCTCGCTTGTCAGCTGCCCTAAATAGTCACCCAAAGGTGGTGTCCACGCCCCCTGTCTACTTATAAAAATGACTGAATCAGTGTCATGGTACAGGCATCTATCTCCCAATCCATCCAGTAGCCTGTATAATTCCAGCCGGGCATAAGCCGTTGTAAAACTGGCGATGAATATGTTAGTACATGTGGCTTTGGTGGGTTGGTTCTTGGCCATTTTCCACGTCACAACGGCTGTCTCTGTATCCACAAACTCGCATGAGGAAACATCATAATAGGGCACAAAAAGATATTTGAATAATTCCTCAGGTTTTGTCACCACTGATGTGGTCAGGTGGTTGGTGTTCTGACCAAACTTGCCCCACAGAGAGTTTAAAAAGAGTTTGGCAATCTGCCTTTTAGCAGGATTTACTTCGATATGCTCACGCCGTAAGCGGACACCTTCCATCTTTTCATACTCCTGAATATATTTATCTTTATCCTGTTCTGTTTTGCACCAGGACGGGTAACCGCTGGCCTCCTGCTTCTGTCTGAGATGGGTGTTCATATACCCTGAAAATAATGTGACTGATGTTCTTTCAAAATGCCAGATCTCATAGATCTCAGCAATTCTGTAACCCTTTTCTATAGCCACATTCAATTCAACAGTACACCATGTCCCCGTCAGAGCCCTTTCTTCATCACTGTGTTGACAGGGGGCGGTTTGCAGACTTTCTGTGCAGGTTGCACACAGGCTAAACATTAATTTGCCCCCTGATTTGTGGGGTAGGACTGGGAAATAGAGGTTCCTTGGTGGGTACACTTTGACTTTGGCAAGCCCGAAATACTGCTTTATGTCCCCAAAGTTTTGATAGATGATTTGGGGGTGTCCAATCAGGTACTCCTTGTTCTTGTTCACAAAGGGGTACAAACTGGTGAAATCGTAATATAAGATTTGCTCCCCAGCTTTTGGCTTGTAGTACAGGCATGTGGCATTTGTTCTACCCCCAAAAAATGCATCTCGGGGGTTCAAAGGGGTTGGGAGCTTGTTCTCCATTAGAAACTGCTTCAAAGCGGGGTCGTTCTCCAGCATGTCCCGCCATTCGTGTTCCCAGATGCTACGTATGGCATACCCCTGGTCCCTGAGGTACTCTTCTTTAATCCTGGTACGATTGTGCAGACCCCCGTATGTTGAATCAAGTAATTTGTTGAAGTCTTTTTCAGAGTAGCAGACAGGACAGCCGTGAAAAAAACAGCCGTGAAATTCAAAAGCAGTGGGGACCCCGTTTATGACAGCAAAACTGTCCAAAAAATATTTGCCTACTTGCTTTTCACCACCCTTCAGAGCATGCTGGATATTGAGATTCTCAGTGTGCTCTATATGCAACAGCCATTGAATCGCTGGTGCTGAGTACCTTTTCTGTGTCTTGTGATAACTGTCCAAAGGGGCTAACGCAATGGTATTCCTCTTCAAATACATGAACAGGTACTGGGCCATGCAGACAGAGGCCAGTGTAATATACTGGAAGGGGTCAATGCAACGGATCTCTATCTCCTCAACAATCTCTCCCCCGCCATCTCTGAGGCACTCGCGTTCTGTCATTTTCATGACTTGGTCCCTGAATCGAATACAGGCCTCCCTCAGAATCTCCACATCTTGTCTGCAGTAGTAAGCCAGGGCCTTCTTTAGCTTAAACACCGTGCCTGCATTATCTGCGTGCCATTTCAGGAATTCTTCTCTCTCCCCGGGCATCATGGTTTCTGGACTGTAATACTTGGCTTCAGGGAGCGGCCCCACATAGTCTTGATTGTCCATTGTGTTGAACAAATGGGGGAAATACCCCTTGTTGCCCCGAAAACCCATAGCTTTCGGTAGCTTGCTTAATTTAAGGGGCAAAAAGGAGAGGCTGTCAATAAACCGAATCTTATAATCCGGTAGGAGAATACACAGCAGCTTACCCCCTTGACTGATCAATTCAACACGCACTTTTTCCCGTATCAGCTGTCTCAGCACCAGGTACCCGTCATAACCTTTGGAATTGTGAGCGATAAAGGTACACCTTTTAAACTTGTGATTTATAAACTTCTTCACAAATTGCTCCAGGCAGCTAACGCCATGACAGCCCCAACTCACAGCCTCTTTGCCATCACCTTCCTCCAGCATATCTGTGGCATACACGTAATTTGGTATATGCACGCCCGTCTCTTGACAACATTCAAAATCATAAATGATGTATCTTTCACCAATTTGCGGGCGCTCCAAGGGCTTCAGAAAGCATAAATGCCCTTCCAAGCTGTCAACCTTCTCAGAGCACTGACCACACTTTGTTTTCTTGCATTTTGTGTGGGGAGTGAAGACATAAAGGCCACACTTTTCACAATATACCTTATTCTTACAGTCAACTTTCCCTTCCAATGCCATCTGTGTATGGCTTTCAAGACAGGCCTTAGACCGGCAAAACAATTTTAAAGCCTAATTTTCCACATTCAGAACTGTAAATCTAGGCCAGGTGTGCAGGCTCATTTTTGAGGCTAAAAATGCCATTTCAACTCCTGCTGCCAGCAGTTTCTGCTATCAGCCAGTGAGCTGGACATTGCAACGGCTACTCCAATGAGATCTAGGAGCTGGCTGGAGGGGGGGGGGGCTGCCCCTTCCCCTCAGGCCTTTGCTGTTGCATGCGACTTCCTGTCAGTCAAGCTGCCCGTGCTACCGGGTGTGACTGTGTGCAGGAGAAACCTCGGCTTTTAAAAAAAGTTTTCCTCTTAAGAACTGGCTATTATGTCTGCCTAACACCTCCAGATCCCCATGTGAGTACAAAGACCCCGGTGTTTACTTATGTTAAACCTTGTTTAGACCCTTCCTTGTTTACTGCTGCATTAGAAATGCTTATAAACATTTTCCTTCAGGGTGACTGCCTGCTTAGGGAAAAGGAAAGCTGCCTACCCCTGGGCTTTTAAAAACAGTTTGGCATGTGTGGAGAAGAAGAAAACCCTGCTTTTAAAAAATGCTTCCCTCCTAATCAGGCCTGGCCATCTATGCCAGCCGTGGCATTTTAACTCCTGCAGCCAGGCTTAAGGAAAGAAAAACTTTTTCCCCTTTTGAAAAAGCATTGCCCCCCCCCCCCCCCCCCCGCTTTTCTCTTTCTTCTGCTTAGAAACTGATAAGGCTTTAAACACAGGCAGTGTGGAGTTGAGGCAACCACCCCTTCCCTCACAGACATGTGGTCATGGGCATGCCTGGGCATGCCTTGGGTTAGCACGCGGGTGGGGGTGGGGCACACTCCACTTCCTGCAAAACATGTGGCTGGTCCAGGGAGGGGTGGCTGACACGTCACTTCCGGCAAAACACGCATTGCATGATGGGAGGGGTGGCTAACACGCAGAGGATCATGGGAGGGGGGGGGAGGGACTATGACGTCACTTCCGGTGAGTCAGCATTTCCCTTATCTGATCAGCCCAATACAAAAAAGGTATACACTATTACTACTGATGGATGTTTAGCAAAAATGGACCATGCAAGTATCAGATGGGGGAGACCTGGGTTGGCAATAGGATGTGTGAACGGGATCTGGGTGTCTCTGGCGGACCACAAGTTAAACAAAAGGCAGCAGTGTGCAGAAAAGGAAACACTATTTTGGGGTGATATGGATTGTCCCCCTCTACTCTCCCCTGGTCGGCCCTCATTTGGACTTCTGGATCTAATTCTGGGCCCGCAAGTTAGAAAAGTGGAGGACAAATTAGAGCGGATTTAAGAAACAGGGAAAGGATCTGGGTACGATTAACCTGCGGAGAGGTTTAATAGATAGCAAACTTCAAAGATTTGGAGGATTATCACATAGAAGAAGGAACAGCCTGATTCTCTGTAGCCCTGAAGGGAAGGACCAGAAATGATGGTTAAACGATAAGGAAGCAAGCGCAGGCCGGATGTCTGGAGGAACTTCCTGATAGGATGAGCTGTTAGCCGGTGGAACAGGCTGCTGCATGATGGGGTGGAAGTCTTCAAAAGACGCCGGAGGTAATCTCTGAGATGCTCTAGGGCAGTATTTCTCAAACTCGGCCGCTTTAAGACATGTGGACTTCAACTCCCAGAATTCCCCAGCCAGCATAGCTTGTTGAAGTCCACATGTCTTAAAGTGGCCGAGTTTGAGAAACAACGCTCTAGTGGATCTTGCACTGAGCAGAAAGTTAGAGGTCTTCTAGCTCAGCCTCTTCATGAACATGTCTTGCAAAGAAAGCCCATCGTTCCCTGGGTAATTGGTTGCAGTGTCAAACGGCTTTTACTGTCGTGTTTCCTAATTTTCAATTGGAATCTGCCTTCCTGTAAGTTACGGTTCCATGGAATGAGGGTGATCAGGTCTTATCTCATATTTTTCAGTATTTGAAGAAGGCTATTATATTCCCCATGGCTAAAAGCGAGGAGGAGTTGAAGAGCCTTATGACGAAGGTGAAAGAAGAAAGTGCAAAAGCTGGGTTGCAGTTAAACCTCAAAAAAACCAAGATTATGGCAACGAGCTTGATTGATGACTGGCAAATAGAGGGAGAAAAAGTGGAGGCAGTGACAGACTGTATTTCTAGGCGCAAAGATTACTGCAGACGCTGACTGCAGCCAGGAAATCAGAAGACGTCTACTTCTTGGGAGGAGAGCAATGGCAAATCTTGATAAAATAGTTAAGAGCAGAGACATCACACTGACAACAAAGGTCCGCATAGTCAAAGCTATGGTATTCCCCGTAGTAACCTATGGCTGTGAGAGCTGGACCATAAGGAAGGCTGAGCGAAGGAAGATAGATGCTTTTGAACTGTGGTGTTGGAGGAAAATATGAGAGTGCCTTGGACTGCAAGAAGATCCAACCAGTCCATACTCCAGGAAATAAAGCCAGACTGCTCACTTGAGGGAATGATATCAAAGGCAAAACTGAAGTACTTTGGCCACATAATGAGAAGACAGGATACCCTGGAGAAGATGCTGATGCTAGGGAAAGTGGAAGGCAAAAGGAAGAGGGGCCGACCAAGGGCAAGATGGATGGATGGTATTCTGGAGGTGACGGACTCAACCATCGGGGAGCTGGGGATGGTGATGGCTGACAGGAAGCTCTGGCGTGGGCTGGTCCATGAAGTCACGAAGAGTCGGAAACGACTGAACGAATAAACAACAACAAAAATTATATTCCCCTCCCGACTCTACTCCTTCAATCTATCAATCTACCTTCAAAAATGTCTTTGTTTCAAGCCCCCTGACCCTCTTCCTTGACCTTCTCTGCGCCCCTTCCATTTCTTGGCATCCTTCTTCAAGTGTGGCGCCTCCATCCAGAGATGATTTTCCAGCTGGGATCTGGACGAGGCCGAATATTGTCTAGCAATGATTCCATATCCTTTAAAAGCTCCGCTTCCTGTTGCAACCTCCAGTTGCATTTGCAAATTTATCAACCCCCCCCCCACAGCAACTCCGCGTTGTGTGGGTAGAAGCTAATCTAATCCATACGAAAGGTATGGCTTTTCAGGATCAAAAGACCCACCCCCGTAGCCAAGTCCCGCAAGCGAGCCAAGCCACAGACAACAGGGGAAACGGCCAAGTCCGCCTGCCTTGCGCAGTTGCACGGAGAATAAAGAAAGCCGAGCCAAGCTTTCTGCATGGCGCAGGGCGCAGGGGAAAAGGATGCATGATCCATATGATCGAGGATACAATCCCGTTGTGCTAAGCAGACAACCACGGCCATCATCATCATCATCATCATCATCATCAGTTAAAAATTGGAACTTACTGAATGTACAGGAAACAAGAGGTGAATATCGAAATAATGTCATGAAAACACGAACAGCAAGGAAAAGCATTACATGGGCAATTTATACAAAAGATTGAGGGGAAAGTGGACAAAGATAAAACCTGGCAATGGCTTACAACTGGAACATTAAAATAAGGAAACCAAAGGCTTGATTTTGTCTGCTCAAGAGCAAGCTATTTGAACTAACGCAACCGAGGCCAGAACTGAAAAATCATCCAATGATTCAAAGTGCAGATTGTGCAAAGAAGCAGAAGGAACAGTAGATCATATGCTCGGCTCGTGTAAGAAGATCGCACAAACTGACTATAAGCAACGACATAACACAGTCGCCAAAATGATTCACTGGAACATCTGTAAAAACTATCATTTGCCAGTAATGAAAAACTGGTGGGAGCATATAGTTGAAAAAGTAGTCAAAAATGAGCAGGTTAAAATATTGTGGGATTTCCGAATACAAACTGATCAAGTCTTGGCGCACAATGCACCAGATTTAACTGTGGTTGAAAAGAAGAAAGTGCGGATAATTGACGTGGCAATACGAGGGGACGATAGAATAGAAGACGAAGAATTGGAGAAGATCACAAAGTAACAAGATCTGAAAATCGAAGTTGGAAGATTACGGCATAAACCGGCCGTGGTGGTCCCCGTGGTTATTGGCACATTGGGTGCCATTCCAAAAAGCCTCAGACGACACTTAGGAAATCTGCGCATTGACAAAATTTCCATCTGTCCATTACAAAAGGCCACCCTGCTTGGATCCGCACATATACTACACCGCTATATTACGACATCCTAGTTGTTGGGAAGAATTTGATGCGAATGAAGGCCAACGCCAGCTAAAGAACTGGCAGCTGTGATTGCACATTGTTGTGAATAATAATAATAATAATAATAATAATAATAATAATAATAATAATTTAAATCTATATGCCATTTAACTCCCAGCGACCCTTTAGCCATTGGCAGCTGACTTCAACTTGACTTTCCCACATCTAAGATCCCCCGGATCCTTCACCATTCACCTCCCTCCTGTTTTAGCCCCTGGGACTGGGACCCCCGCTAAACCGGGCAATCCCATTCTGGATGTCTTGAGAGAGACGGTGGGAGAGGGACTAATTTGCTCTGGCACTTTTGGGTCCTTCAAGACAATCTTGTCGCCTGGCCCTTGGCAAGGTTTTTAGAAGCGGCTTACCAAGACACTGGGAGGGAGGGGCTGGCCCAGAGTCAGCCAATGAGCTTCTGGGACTGAGGGGGGACTAGAACCCGGGTCTCTCTGACCTTAGTCCAGCCCCTTCCCCACTGGACGACTACTGATTGGTTCTTGGGCTGGGAGGGAGGGACTGGCCCAGTCAGCCAATGAGCTTCTGGGACTGAGGAGGGACTAGAACCCGGGTCTCTCTGACCTTAGTCCAGCCCCTTCCCCACTGGACTACTCCTGATTGGCTCTTGGGCTGGGAGGGAGGGACTGGCCCAGTCAGCCAATGAGCTTCTGGGACTGAGGAGGGACTAGAACCCGGGTCTCTCTGACCTTAGTCCAGCCCCTTCCCCACTGGACTACTCCTGATTGGCTCTTGGGCTGGGAGGGAGGGACTGGCCCAGTCAGCCAATGAGCTTCTGGGACTGAGGAGGGACTAGAACCTGGGTCTCCCCCCTCCTAGTCCAGCCCCTTCCCCACCGCACCAAACTAGCCCATGGATGGTATATATCAAATCTAAACAATAACCATAGCAATTGGACATAGCCAGTGAAATCCTCCGAAAGAGAGAAGGCTAAGGAACAAAAGGCAATGAAGGGGGGAGGAGGAGGAAGAAGAAGCAGAGGGAGAAGAGGGAGAAGCAGAAGCAGAAGAATCTCAGCAAGTTTTGTCAATTTCACCAACCATTCCTCCATGGTGGGTACGGGTAGTCCTCACTTAATGACCATTCGTTTAGTGACAGTTCCGACTTACGATGGTGCTGAAGAAACCAACTTACTACCGGTGCTCACACTTACGACCGTCACAGCATCCCCGCGGTCATGTGATCACAATTTGGGCGCTTGGCAACCGGTTCGCATTTATGACCGTCTCAGCGTCCCGTGGTCACGTGATCGCCATGTTCAACATTCTCAGCTGGCTTCTGGCAAGCAAAATCAATGGGGAACTGCATGATTCGCTTAACGACCACGTGGTTTGCTTAACGGCCACAGTGATTCGTTTAATGACCGCCGCAAAAAAGGTCATAAAATCGGGTTGGATTTGCTTAATGACCACTTTGCTTAGCAACCGAAATTCCGGTCTCAATTGTGGTTGTTAAGCGAGGACTACCTGTAATGCCAGATCTTTCCATCTTTGTGCTGAGGTTTGCTTTTTGACTTCCAACCTAATCAGCCGCTGTAGAATTTCCTGGTGGTCTCCTATCCAAATACTACCTAGGGCTGACTCTGCTTAATTTCTTAATTTCACCCCAGTCTGGCTAAGTATCAGCCCTGCCGAGACAAAGGGAATAAAGAGGAGAGCCGAGCCATCTTTTCCGTTTTGCGTGCTGACTTGGACACGTGTGTATTTCAGTGCCAGTCAGCCAACACGTCATCTTCCTCCCCTTCTCAAAACCAGCTAGGATGATGGTGTAGCTGACTGGCTGCTTGTAGAGAAGCTTGAAGTGTTTCCTGCCTGTCCAGCTTTTGAAATCCCCCCCCCCCCGCCCCAGCCCCCAATTCTCCCGATTGCCGTTTTGCAGTTTGGGGATGGAGGAAGGAGCTGTCAGCCGCTGGCTGGAGGCTGTGCATAGCCGAGCGCCAAGCCAGATGAGCGGAGGACCTCCGCGTGGCTGCAGCAGCATTTGGTTCAGCCTGCCTGGCTGGCTTTGCCCCCCCGCCCCTTACAGGGAGCTGTGCCCAACCACTGCAAATGGGGCAGAAGGATCTGGCATCGTCTGGAGCCCACAAGGGCCTTGCTGGCGGCACGTGGGCCTGCCGGAGCCAACGCGTGTGGACGTGCTAGCGTGTGTCTGACAGCCTCCGTCGGGTGTGCTCTGTTGGGGGGGAACAGAGGGGGCCTCGATCGGAGATGGCAGCGCCAAATGGGCACACTGTGCGGGCTAACTCTATGGGTTACAGGAAGGGAGAAGAGAGATGTCCCACCTGCTGGGCAGAGGGGGCCTTTGGCCACTAGAATGTTGAGGCTGGAGAATCAGGCAAGCGGGCAAGGAAGTGAGAGCCTTAGAATTACAGGGCCTGCTTTTGCCCTAGCACAGGGGTCGGCAAACTTTTTTTGCCGGGAGCCATTTTGACATGCTCGTGCACATTTTGAAGTGCTCGAGAGCCAGGGGGCGGGGTTTGCGGGCGGGGGCCAATTGCGTGGAAGGGGGCGGGGTTTGCGGGTGGGAGCCAATCGCGTGGAAGGGGGCGGGTTTTGCGGGCGGGAGCCAATCATGTGTAAGGGGGCGGGGTTTGCGGGCGGGGGCCAATCGCGCACACTTAGGGCCTGCTGCCGCCATGCCCGCTGCAGTGCCCGCCGCCGCCATGCCCGCTGCCACGACTGCGCAGGCGGAGCTGCCTGCCTGGCACTCGGGCGCTCCGGCTGGGGTGCAGCGGGACGGGAGCATCGCCGGCGGCCCGCGAGGACCAGCCAGGGAAGGCGCGCGGGCAGATCTCCCGTCCCGCTGCACCCCAGCCGGAGCGCCTGAGTGCCAGGCAGGCAGCTCCGCCCGCCCGCCTTCCCTGGCCGGTCAAGATCCCTTCCCCGCCCCCAGCAGAACCAAATATGTTAAAAAGTGGGTAGGTAAAGTACGCTCGCGTAAACATCCTGGTTCCTTCATGATCAGTTGAGCAGCAGCCACGCAGCAGCAGCAAGCGGGCGTCTTCGACAAATTGCTCTGGAAGGGGGCGGGGGAGGTTTGGAAGAAGAAGGGAAAGAGAGGCTCGACTGCTCCAGTTGCTTCTCTTCTGGAGCCGCTCACGCCCCCAGTCCAGGCAAAGTAAAGCTGGTGGGGAATCCAGCGCGGGAGCGGGGTTTGCGGGCGGGAGCCAATTGCGCACACTTAGGGCTGTGGGGTGGAAATGTGCTGCTTTTGCACGGAGAAAAAGAGTAAGCAGAGCAGCAAGGAAGAGGTTAAGGCAGGGCTTTCCAAACTTTTGCCGTTGGCGACACACCAACGGCCAGCCCACAAAAACCTGGAAGCACCGGCGGCGGTGCTTCCAGGTTGTCGCTGCGGCGGCAACGGCTGCCCCTTCGAAAGGGCAGGCTCCGGGGACCCCGGAAATGCCCTCGGTTCCGGCAGGGAGGCAAAAATCGCGTGTGCAGGCTGCCGGGCTTCCCGACGCACAGCTGATTGGCGCAGTGGGGGGGGGGGGGACGGGGTGGAAATTCTCTGTGCTGATCAGCTGTGCGCCGGGAAGCCCCGCAGCGTGCGCGCGCGATTTTTGCCTCCCTGCTGGAACCGAGGGCATTTTCGGGGTCCCCAGAGCCTGCTCTTCCAGAGGGGCAGCAGCGTCCTGGAACCCGGAAGCACTGATGGCCCACCACCGCCACTGCCTCTTCGAAAGGGCAGACTCCGGGACCCCGAAAATGCCCTCGGTTCCGGCAGGGAGGCAAAAATCGCGCGTGCAGGCTGCCGGGCTTCCCGACGCACAGCTGATTGGCGCGGAGAATTTCCACTCTGGCCTGGCAGCGCGCGCGCACGCGATTTTCACCTCCCTGCCAGAACCGAGGGCATTTTCATCAGCGCTTCCGGCTTGTCACGCGACACACTTGGGGGCCCCCGGCGACACAGTATTGTGTCGACACACAGTTTGGAAAGCCCTGGGTTAAGACGATGGGCAAGTGCCCGTCGTCAAGATGGCTGCCGGAGACGGAGGCTTCCAAACTCTCGCGAGACTGTGCGAAGCCCGTCCCCGGAGGAAAAAGAGAGGCTGGGCCTAGGCGGTTGCCAGGGGTATGCCCACAGCCACGCACACCATACCCGCTGCCGTGCCTGCCCCGCCACACTCGCTGCCGCGCCTGCCCCCGCCACACTTGCTGCCGCACCTGCCCCCACCACGCCCGCCACGCCTGCCTGCGGAAGAGCCACACTCAAGGGGCCAAAGAGCCGCATTTGGCTCGCGAGCCGCCATTTCCGACCCTTGCCAGGGCATCTGCGGGAGGGGGAATGGTCAAGAAAGGCAAGATGGCATCCGTGTAGCTGCCCTCCCTGGCTTCCACATTTCCACCTATTTTTCAGCCCCCGAGATCACTCTGCTGCACCCTGACCTCCAGAAAGGGTTCCAGAATTCACACGCATCCCCAGGGGTGGGTTATAATCAGCAGGATGGTGGAGAGACGGCCTCGGTGCAAGCCCCTTTTCCTGTATGTGCGCACGAGTGTGCAAAAGGGGAGGGGCTCGCATTACGATGCTCCCTCCTGTTGATTTTGACACCCTTGCCCATCCAGCGGTGGGCACCTAGGCTAATATTTCCCTTTCCTTTCTCAGCCCACAACTCAGACCATTTCACAGAGCTCCAACGGTGGATGTTTGCCTCTCTCCATTTCAGCGGCCCAGAGGAGGTCAAAAAAGTCAAGAGGGCAGCCACAGCCCTGCTCTCGAAGCCCTGCCCCTTTTTTACATGCATGTGTCCCGTTAAAAGGGGGCTGGGCTTTAGACAGACTCAAAGCAGACTTTTTGGCTCCCCAGGGGCTTCTGCAGAGGGTGTGAAAAAACCCCCAATACTTTTTTACACAGGTCACCCTTTTGACTTTTTGACTCCCCTGCCCCACCCTGCAGCCCCCCCTTAAAAAGCCCTGGAATTAGTCATTCTTGAAACCAGTATGCTTGTTTTCTTCTTTGAAAAGCTGTTGGGTCTTCATCTATTTTAGCGCCAGGCCCGGCATGTCGCTTGCTAATCCTCTTCCTTGAGGCTATTTAATGATGGATGTCTGTCCTTTGTTTCTTCCTACCAGAAAGAAAGAAAGTTCTGTAGCTTGGAACCATCATGGCCACACGTCACCCCCTTTCCACCTGCCAAGTTGGAATGTTTGTGAACATTCCAGGATGGCGGCTGTGCTCTCATTGTAGCCACTCTACAGGCAGTCCTCACTTAATGACGGTTTGTTTAATGATGGTTTGGAGATGCAATGGGGCTAAAAAAGTTACTTATGACCCATCCTTGAAGTTACGATCATTGCACCACCTCCATTTGGGCACTTGGCAACTGGCCCACATTTTTACGACCGTTTGCAGCAGGATCGCAATTTGCGACCTCCCCAGGCAGCTTCTCAACCGAACAATACATTGGAAACAATTGATTCGCCTTATGACCGCGGTGACTTGCTTTACGACTCCCGCAAAAATGGTCTGTTCATGTGGTGCCTCTCTTAATGACCGCATCGCTTAGCGATCAAAATTCCAGTCCCTATTGTGGTCATTAAGCGAGGACTACCTATATATAGACACCCTTCCCATTTCTTCTAGAAGCTCTGGGGCCTCAGGAAAATATATATCAACAACAACCCTGCAATGGAACTTGCTGGTTGGGGAATTCTGGGAGTTGAAGTCCACACATCTTAAAGTGGCCAAGGTTGGGAAACACTGCCATAGAGAAATGAGATGATTTTGTAATCATAGTTGTATTTGCTGCAAAGAAAATTGGAAGCTTCTTCTTTCTATTTCTTTTTATCTTTTCGCACTTTTGCCTTTTCTTCTTTCTTTTTCTCTTTTACTTTACTCTTTTTACTTTACTTTACTTTACTTTTACTTTCTTTTTCTCTTTTACTTTATATTAGTTTTTGTTAGTTTTTATCTTTTTAAAACTTTTAATAAAATTTATATTTATTAAAAAAACAACAACCCTGCTAGGTGGGTTAGATTGAAAGCCATTTTATATGACCAGCGAAATGAGAAAAACCACACCCTTCCCTTTGCTCTAGGGACTGTTGAGATTTTTGCAGTCCAGGTATGAGAGGCTTAAATGTTTTTACACGAGAGGAGGGAGAAATACCTTGCTTTGCACATTGTGTGCAAGAGATAGGGCCTGACCTATTAATATTTTCTTGCCCCATTCTTACATACCAGTCTTTGTTTTTGCCCACTAAAATGGGAACGTAAAGGATTGTTCTCACCCACAGTCATGAAAGTAACTTAAATCTCATGCTGTTGAGTTTCATACTAGTTAATCTGATTAAATATTCCAGGCTAGGATAGCTGGTTTAGAAAGCTCATCTCACTAAAGCTTAATTCTAAACATGTTTAATTCATAGGAACTCTGCCTGAGGTCAATGGGGCTTATTCTGAAGTAAATGTGCATATAGGATTTTTCACCCAATGCTCCTGTGCATGCTTGACACAGGCATGTTCGTACAACACACTTAACTTGATCCCTTGCAAATCTAAAAGATGCATTCCCACAATGTGCAAAATCGGATTGGTATTAATCTTGGCAAGTTGATGAGGGCTCACCATGTTATATGAACTCAGCCCATTTGGTTACTTTCACAGTCAATGTATTGGGCAAACCTAGAAATGGGTTAATTGAGGAACCAGGTTAAGCATGTTGGGTGCGAATGCAGTCACTGAATCCTTCCTTACCGCCAGAATTTTCACACTTACAAGCAGTTGCTCAAATATCTGCCTTTGTGCCAGTCCTGACTAGCCAGCCCATGGCTGCCCATTTCCCCCCAAGACACTGCCTATCCACTTTCAAAAGCACATTCATGAGGGCTGGAAACTTGATTGGTATTTTGTATTGCCGGTATGAAAGTCTGCTGGTTTGGCCCCCAGTTTTCTTTAAGTGGAATCGTGTGGGGGGAAGAATCTTCATCACCCCCTTCGAAAGTTCTCAGCAAAGTTAGTCATGGAATTACTTGGCATTACAGGTAGTCCTCGACTTACGACCATTTGTTTAGCGACCGTTTGAAGTTACAACGGCACTGAAAAAAGTGACTTACGACTGGTCCTTGCACTTATGACCGTTGCAGCGTTCCAGGGTCATGTGATCACCATTTGCAACCCTCCCAGGTGGTTTCCGACAAGCAAAGTTGGGGGAGTTGGGTGGTCATATAAATTTAATTAATAATAAATAAATAAATAAATAAATAAATAAATAAAGTTAATGGGGGAAGCCGGATTTGCTTAATGACCGCGGTGATTCACTTAACGACTGCGGTAAAAAAGGTTGTAAAATCGGGTGTGACTCACTTAACAACCACCTTGCTTAGCAACGGAAGTTCCAGTCCCAATTGTGGTCATAAGTCGAGGACTACCTGTAGTGCCAAGCTGGCATTAACTTTCAAATACCGCCTTCCTCAGCGTAGTGGCTCATTCCGATGCTGGCTCTTCTGCATCCCGAAGCTGGGCCCATATTTATGGGTTTTGCTCACCATTCTCTCCTTGTTCATCTTTTGATGGAGCCCAAGATGAAGAGGGAGGGAAGGGGAAGGAAAAAAAAGGAAAGCAAAAGTTGGCTGATGGCCCCATTCAAAGGGAGAGATAAAAATGAGGCCATTTCCACTCCTTCGGTCTTTTTGCTTTCAAGGCCAGATTGGCAATTTGAAATCTGTGGTCCCTTCTGCCCCATCTTCCGGAAACCTTTGCCACGAGTGCCCTAAAACGCCTGCTCCCTTGAAAGGACTCTGCCTCCGTTTCGGCACTGTCCTCTGTACCTCCTTTGTCCTCCTGAAACGGTTGCCCCCAGTTGCCTCGGATTCTCGAGTTGGAAGAGACCCCTGAGGCTATCTAGTCCCACCACGTGCTTGATGCAAAGCCCAGATTAAATCAGCCACAAGAGGCAGCCATCCTGCCTCCAGCGAAGGGCCCACCTCTGGGTCACTGGTCCCAACCCCCAGCGCGATCTTTTCCCCTAAATATTCAGCTGGAGAATTCTATTCGACTCCCTTTATCACAGCTCCTCATCTGGATGACAGAGAATTTGCTTTTCAGAGGAGCAGCAAACGCCAGAGAAATATTCTCAAGCAGAGTGGGGTCTTCTTCTTTTTAGGTGATCAGGAGACCAAAACGTGGTACGGGCCTCTCTCCAGCAGCCTACCGCCTCCCCGGAGTCCGACAATTCAATCTCAAGTAGAATTCCTGCTGAATTCAGGAAATTCCCTGTTCAGCAGAAAGTTCTCTGTGGGCCTTTTTCAGACTGGGAAGGCTGCAGAAGGATGGGACATTTATTTCTTTATTTCAGAACCTTATCAGCTGGGAGTCAGGTGGCATATAAATTTAATTAATAATAATAATAATTTAATAAATAATAATAATTCTTATTGGGGTGCCTATCTTATACATGATACAGGAAGTCCTCACTTAACGACCACAATTGGGACGTTGAAGTCCACACCTCTTAACGTTGCCGAGGCTGAGAAACACTGCTCTAGATGCTGGCTGGGGCATTCTGGGAGTTGAAGTCCACACCTCTTAACGTTGCCGAGGCTGAGAAAAAGTGCCTTAGAGGAATCGCAAGACAGTGTTGCGTGCAGCGCTGTGCAAAACTGGGCCCCTTGCACATATGGATGGAGACACGGCCTGTTTTCCAGCAGGCTTGCATCAAGCAGCCATATCGAGAGTCTTCCCCCTTTAGCTTTTCAGTCTGTATTGGACCTGGAAATGCAGATGGTTCCCCCCATGGTGGAATCAGTTTTGCTTCAGCTGCTGAATGCAACGCACCTGTGGCAAGCTGCCTGTTTTCCTCCGGTTGAAGGCATCGTTCCTCTTCTTCTCCGCATCATCCGAGATCTCAGCGCTCATTCAGCTGTCATCTTGAGCCTTTGGAGATGGGAAAGATGATTCTAAAAGCCAGAGAGGCCTGTTTGATAGATTAGGCTTGTAAAAAAGAGAAGGGAGAGAAGAAAAAGGTCTGTGTGCTTGTGTGTGTGCGTGTGTGCGTGCATGCAAACGTTTCCACTGAGAAAAAGCAAAGGGTTATGGGCTTAGATGCTCACCTTTGCAGAAAACTTTTTCAAGTTTTCCCCTTTCTTGAAGCTTTCGGATTATCCCGGCAGCATCGGAGGCGAGGGCTTGAATGCATAAAATGAGAAAAGCAGCTGATGCAAAAGGATCTTTCTGGGAAGTTCTCTTCGATGGCTTACGGGAAAGAGTTACGTGGAAGCATTCAGAAGCGGTGTGAGGGAGGAACCAGGCGGGAGAAATCGCCAAGCCCCAAAACGTAAGGCTGTTGATGCTAGTTTTTAGGGGCACATTCCAGTGAGCTGGAAGTCTTGGGATCCAGTCCTCCAGGATCTGCACCGGACAGGTACTGGAACCACAATGACACAGCATTGAGATAACACTGGGGTGGGGATGATGTCAGAACCAGCGAGATGGTGCTTGCAAGATTATGCATCTGTGTGCATAGAAAGAAATGGCATCTTGCCTTTTTTGACACTGTTGCTAAATATGTCTTCCAGGTGGTCCTTGCTTACCAACCACTCATTCAGCGACTGTTTGAACTCATGTTGGTGCTGAACGAGGGGGACTTACTGTATAACCGGTCCTCAAAGTTCTGGCTGTCCCAGCACCCCCGCGGTCACATGCTCGCGATCTGGGCGCTTAGCAACTGGCTCACTTGTGACGGTTGCAGCGCCCCACGGTCACGGGATCGCCATTTGCGACCTTCCCTGCCGGTTTCCCCGTTGCTGTCATTAAGCGAGGACCTCTCGTGACCCTGACTTGTTACCTTCCCTGCCGGCTTCCCCATCGACTTTGCCTGTTGGAAGCTGGCAGGAAGTCACAAGTTACAGTCACGAGAGGTCCTCGCTTAACAACGGCAACGGGGAGTGCCGGGATTGTCGTCACTAAGAGATGTGGTCCTGTGACGTCGCGCTTTACGACCGCCTGACTCAGTGATGGAATTACTGTTGTTAAGCGAGGACTACCTGTACTGCGCTCAGGAGCTCTATGCTAATGCATTTAATATTCAAATTGCTTCTGTTCTTCCACAACACCCCCTCCCCCTGATGGGTGCAGCTGATTTTGGAGACTTTATTTTATATCTTGGCATTGGAAATTTTGGTGAATTCTGGGCCAGATTGTGTGTGGGGGGGAGGCAGTTTTCAGGGTTTTTTTTTCAAAAGGTGGCAAAGAATCCCACATTGAATTCTCACCAAATGTTTTTCTGCAAAGGTGCCCTCTTCCTGTGCAGGAATGCCCACCGTTGCCCTCTCTTCTGCTTCCTGCCCGATCGCTGGCGCACAGTGTGGCCTTGCAAAAAAACAGGAACAGACAATCGTGAGGAACGACTGTCCGGGCAGGGATGGGAGGAAGCAAGAGGGGAAAAATCATCACAAAAATAAGGTGCCTTTCCTTTCCCCCTCGCCGTACAGAGTTGAGTCACTTATCACCTTGTCTTCATTCCAGTTCTTGGCTGACCTGCTCCCCTCGAAGTCAGAGCAATTTCAAGACGGATCAAACGATCAAGTGAGCAATAATGAATTTCGGTGCCAGGAAAGAGGCGGCCGAGAGAAAACCCTGCCCCATTCATTGACCCTGCAAAGTCCAGACTTGTGAGATAGAGAATCCCCATTTTGGGGTTAGTGGAAATAATAATGATTATGGGATAATAATAATAATAATAATAAGTATCCACATTCTTCCCTTGCAGGCTAAGTCCTGTTATCCGAACAGCAGAGATAAACAGAAGAAAGACAGTCTGCAATTGACTTAATAAATTGAAAGGCATCCTTTCCTTCACACATCCTCAGATTTACAAGATAGTAAAGTAGCAGCCAGGGATGTCCACGGGGGGCAAAAAAGTCAAGAGGGCGGCCGCCACCCAGCATTCAAGGTGCTGCCCATTTTTTTACATGAGTCACAATGTAAAAAAGGGGCGGGGCTTCGAGTACAGGGTTGTGGCTGTCCTTTTGACTTTTTTGACCTCTGGGCTGCTGAAATGGAGAGATGCAAACGTCCATCGTTGGAGCTTTTTGGAATTCTCTGAGTTGTGGGCTGAGAAAAGAATGGGAAATTTTAGCCTAGGCGTCCACCTCTGGGTGTGCAAGTGTGTCAAAATCAGCAGGAGGGAGCATCATAATGCAAGTCCCACTTCTTTTGCACACTCATGTGCACATACAGAAAAAGTGGGACTTGCATCAAGACCGTGTCTCCACCATCCTGCTGATTTTGACCCTTTCCTGGGGATACTTCTGAATTCTGGCACCATTTTTGGAGGTCAGGGTGATCTCTGGGGCTGAAAAATAGGTGGAAATGTGGAAGCCAGGGAGGGCAGCAGATCTAGGGATCTGGGACAGTGAAAAAGTGGACTCCATCCCTCTCTGGCCACCTCCAAACCAAGTAATTGCATGCACACCCTATGGCCTGCAAGGATTTCACCAACGTTCTCCTCTGCTTTGAAAAAGAAAGTTCAAACGTGAATGTCTCTGTCACCCAATCAAATGAGACCTGGTAGGGTCAGAAGGTGTCAAAAAGTCAAGATGGCAGCCACAAGGGTACAAGCAAAGCCCTGCCCCTTTTAGCAAGGGTGGCGGCTGCCATCTTGACTTTTTTGACCCCCTAGGTAGGAAAACCTTAAAAAGGTTAAACCTCAAAAAAACCAAGATTATGGCAACCAGCTTGATTGATAACTGGCAAATAGAGGGAGAAAACGTGGAGGCAGTGACAGACTGTATTTCTAGGCGCAAAGATTACTGCAGACGCTGACTGCAGCCACGAAGTCAGAAGACGTCTACTTCTTGAGAGGAGAGCAATGACAAATCTTGATAAAATAGTTAAGACATCACACTGACAACAAAGGTCCGCATAGTTAAAGCAATGGTATTCCCCGTAGTAACCTATGGCTGCGAGAGCTGGACCATAAGGACATCTGAGTGAAGGAAGATAGATGCTTTTGAACTGTGGTGTTGGAGGAAAATTCTGAGAGTGCCTTGGACTGCAAGAAGATCAAACCAGTCCATACTCCAGGAAATAAAGCCAGACTGCTCACTTGAGGGAATGATGTTAAAGGCAAAACTGAAGTACTTTGGCCACATAATGAGAAGACAGGATACCCTGGAGAAGAAGCTGATGCTAGGGAAAGTGGAAGGCAAAAGGAAGAGGGGCCGACCAAGGGCAAGATGGATGGATGGTATTCTGGAGGTGACGGACTCGACCTTGGGGGTGCTGGGGGTGGCGACGGCCGACAGGAAGCTCTGGCGTGGGCTGGTCCATGAAGTCACGAAGAGTCGGAAGTGAATGAACGAATCAACAACAACAACAAAAAGGTAGGAAAAAAACATGGTAGGGAAAAATTCTGTCCAGCACTAATCAAAACCCATAGGTAAGAAATCACCCCAGTATTTCATACCCTGAGTGGAAATCACTTGAAAAGGATCTCTGCTTGTGCTGAATCCAAGATCCATTTAAGTGCCTAACTTAGTTTCCAGTTTATAAAAGTCCATTTGTTTAAAAACCCTTTAGGTTCTTAATTTTAAAGGAATTTTAAAGGAATTCCATTTGTAAAATTGTAAGCTTCTATACCTTAAAACAGCGTTTCTCAACCTTGAAAACTTTAAGTTGTGTGGACTTCAACTTGAAGTCCATCCATCTTAAAGTTGCCAAGGTTGAAAAACATTGCCTTAAAAGAAAGTGGGGTAGAAATGAATGAATGAATGAATGAATAAATAAATAAAAATGTGACTTAAATGTGCCACACCACCAGTAAGTAAAAATGAGATAAAATGAAAATACTGTATTAATATCCTTGCCAGCACAATTACAGATATTAGAAATCTCAAAGCTGGGAACAATACATTAGAAATCTCGGTAGAGTACAATAGAAAACATTTCCAGATCCTTCCTCACTCACTTAAACAATTTGCTGGTGAGGATTATTAAATATACATGTTTAATTAAATTAGATGCGTAGCAAAACACACACAGACACGCAAGGGAAAGGTCTCGAGCAGCACTCAAGTTAATTCTTTCTTGCTGTGTGCAAGATTGGAATAGATTTTTCCGATTTTGGGGGTACAATAATTGGATGTGCATTTGTGGATGTAGATCATCCGTCTTCCCCAACTTGGAGCCCTCGAGATGTGCTGGAACTGCAACTCCCAGAATTCCCTGGGAATTCCCTTGGAATCCTGGGAGATCAGTCCCATCTCACCCAAGAAGAGTAGACTGGAGAAGGTCAATGTAGAATGGACAGACTCCTTTTAAAAAACAATCTCACTTAATTTGGAATGACAATAATCAAACTGGCTTGTTTTAAAGAGGAGAGGGAGCATCAATGTCAACCCAAAGATCTGGATCTTTTTCTTGAGATCATATGGTGATCCAGTGGTGAGGGGGTGTCCCTTCATCCTTAAGTGGAGTTGATTTGTGTCTTGTAAGGGCTAAAATCTGCTTCATTTCACTCAGGAGCAGAAGCAAGACAAGGCCTGGCTGTGCAGAGATATTTCCATATGTAGGTCCTTCTACGACGTTTCTAAATCTTGCTCCATGTGGACGATGCTGATGCAGTTCCGCAGCATTACGTTTTCCTTTGAAAATAACACAGAATTTGTAATTCATAGGTTTTTTTTTAAAGAATCAAACACCACAAATATCAGATTGGAGGACGTCAGATCGCGCAGGGCGTCAGAAGACTCGAGTGAGGGATGCGGGAAGAGCCAGACGCTGTGTTTGCTTTGCTCAGATCCCTTATGAAAACCACAGAAGAAAAACAGTCTTAGATCAGACCCAGCTTCCTTCAAAGCCAGCATCCTCTTTCGGACAGTTGCCTTCAGGGGATGGCTCCAAGCCAGGCCTGAATATGCCTGCATCCCTTGTCTCCAGGATCTAGGAAATTGAAGTAGACTGCTCCAGGCCATGGAGGATCCATCTAGCTCTTTCAGTCCAGTTCCATAAGAAGAGCACTAAGCCATCCTGGGGTTGGTTTGGTCGGTTAGCAAGGGGGTTGAATCTGGCCAGTGTGATGGCTGAATGGATGTCTCAGTATAGGGGTGGTGTGAAGTCTCATGGCTGTCCTCCCCCCCCCCCCAGGTGAAATTGAATGCAGCCACAGGCTGACCTTGTCTGGATTCAGAACCTAGTCAGGAAGGAAGAGAAAAGAGAAAGGGAAGGAAGTAAATAGATGAGGAAGGGAAGGGAAGGGAAGGGAAGGGAAGGGAAAGAGGAAGAGGAAGAGGAAGAGGAAGAGGAAGAGGAAGAGGAAGAGGAAGAAGAAGAAGAAAAGGAGGGGGAAAGGGAGAGGAAAAGGAAAGGGAAGAAAGTAAGTAAACGGGGAAGGGAAGAGGAAAAGGAAGAGGAAGAAGGTGAAAAGGGAAGGGGAAGGGAAGGGAAGGAAGTAAATAAATGGGAAAGGGAAGAGGAGGAGGAGGAGGAGGAGGAGGAGGAGGAGGAGGAGGAGGAGGAGGAAGAAGAAGAAGAAGAAGAAGAAGAAGAAGAAGAAGAAGAAAAGGAAGAAGGAAGGGGAAGGGGAAGGGGAAGGGAGTAAATAAATGGGGAAGGGAGGGGAAGGAAAGAGGAAGAGGAAGGAGGTGGAAAGGAAAGGGCAAGGGGAAGGGAAGAAAGTAAATAAATGGGAAAGGGAAGAGGAGGAGGAGGAGGAAGAAGAAAAGGAAGGAGGAAGGGGAAGGGGAAGGGAGTAAATAAATGGGGAAGGGAGGGGAAGGAAAGAGGAAGAGGAAGAAGAAGGTGGAAAGGAAAGGGCAAGGGGAAGGGAAGAAAGTAAATAAATGGGAAAGGGAAGAGGAAGAGGAGGAGTGAGGAGGAGGAGGAAGAAGAGGAAGAAGGGGAAGGGGAAGTAAGTAAATAAATGGGGGAGGGGAAAGAGAAGAGAAAGAAGAAAGAAGAAAGAAGAAAGAAGAAGAAGAAGAAGAAGAAGAAGAAGAGGAGGAGGAAGTGGGAAGGGGAAGGGGAAGGGGAAGGGGAAGGGGAAGGGGAAGGGAAGAAAGTAAATAACTGGGGAAGGGGGAAGGGAAGGGAGTAAATACATGAAGAAGGGAAGGGAGGGAGAAGAAGGGGAAAGGAAAGGAAAGGAAGTAAATAGATGAGGAAGGGAAGGGTGACCAGGTGTTCCCTCAACCCTTTCTACCTCCCAAGGCCATCAGGGGGAGCAATGGAAGAGGGGCTTATCTTTACAACTCAGAGAGTGGGAAGCTGCCCTGGACAGCCAGATCAAAGGGGCTGAGCTGGGTTTGCCCACCAGACCCAACCCAGGCCGCCCAGCCCGGGATCAAGCCCTCTGCAGGGGGGCCTCTTGCAACTGCCCCAAAGGAACGCCTCCTTTGCATGGCCGTTTTTACCTTGCAGGGAGCCAAGACAAGAGCATTTTGGAGCCGCACTCTGGGAAAGGGGATGGGCTTCCGATGCTTCCCCCCACCCCCGCCCCGCGATGGTGCTGGAAAAATAAATGTCTGCACATCAGGCTTTGGGGGACCTTGGGGAGGGCAGCCAAAGGCCATGAGAACTCTGGGTATTGTAGTCCTGCAGGCAAAGCACAGGGAGATTTGTACTGCAGCCCGTGAGTCCGTCCCCTTGGAGCCTGGCCTTTCCCCCTCCTGCCCAGCCCTGAACGATACGGTTGCAGTTAACCAAGATCCACCATTGGTCAGACCCCTTCACTATAAAAAAAAAGGGGTGGAAGCCTTTGAGCTGCGGATCAGCACGGGGAAGCAAAGGGCACAGGGTTCATGGCCCCTCCACCGCGGATCCAGTGGGCAAGGCCGGGTCTTCCGCGTCGAAACCGCCCACCCGCCCTTGCGAGCTGTGGCAGCTGTTTCCAAGATACGGCGGCGAGCCGTGCTGACCCCAGGTTTAAATAGCATCTTTGTCTTTCCACTCAAAGCCTGCACTCGAGAATGTTTGGGCTTAAATAGGGAATTCTGAAAAAGAATCACGTTTTGAGATGGAGGGGGGGGAACACACGACTCGGTTTCTCTCAAGAGCTGCGTTCTCTTGAGAAAACGGGGCGCCGTGCATCCTGGCTTACAGCCAGAGCCAAAATTGGCTCTTTTTCTTTCTCCTACCCATTCCCGTGCCTCGATGTCCCGTTCTCCTCCTCTTCCCTGCTTCCCCTCCAGGAAGCTGCCATATTGTTCTGGCAAGAACCCCAAAACCGATGGGTTTGCACAGGGCTTTCGAATTTCTCAGAGCTCCACGCACCCCAGGCGGCCCACTCCTATTTGAACCAGGAGCACGCAGAACGTATCCTGCCCAAATGATCTGTTTCCCAACTGCAATGCGCTCGGGAGCCCGGCTATTCATTTCTGAGTCCCAGAAGTGAGCGGAGGTAGCCATCGGTTTTTCCAGATGAAGAATCCGCTCCCCAAAGCTCCAGTTTGCTTCTCAAAGATGTCTCTCTTCTACAGGTAGTCCTCACTTAACAACCACAATTAGAACTGGAATTTCAGTTGCTAAGTGAAGCGGTCATTAAGTGAATCCGACCCAATTTTACAACCTTTTTTGAGGCGGTCATTAAGTGGATCATTGCAATCATTAAGTGAACCGCATGGTCATAAAGCGAATCACACGGTTCCCCATTGATTTTGCTTGCTGGAAGCTGGCCAGGAAGGTCGAAAATGGCGATCATGTGACTGCAGGACACTGCGATGGTTGTGAATGCAAACCGATTGCCAAGTGCCCAAATTGTGATCACGGGACCATGGGAGAACGCTGCGATGGTCGTAAGTGTGAGGACCAGTTGCAAGTCGGTTTTTCCAGCACCGTTGTAAGTCTGAACCATCACTAAACAAATGTTGTTAAGTGAGGACTAGCTGTACATCCAAAGTGGACAGAAACAAAGGAGACCTTTTTATTTTTAAAATACTCTTCAATGTTTGCAGAAGCAGGTTCCGATGACTGTAAGGCTGGGAAACTGAGAAATTTTTTTTGTTGAACAGTAATTTACAAATATTATCATGGAACCAAATAACATAAATCTGTAATGATAGGAAACTGAGAAACTAAATGAGAGGGAAATTGACAGTCCAGCCTCAAGGAAAGACCTATCCTCTTTGCAGGAGCTGGCTTCAAACTCTCCGCTTCACATCTTTCTGACAATAGCCTAGATCTGAATGAACCAAGTGGATTTTTGCAGCACCCCAAAAGCTGAGATGCAGTTTCTTATTTTATTTGTTTATTTATTTAACAAATTTATATAGCTGTCCATCTACCTAAAGGAACTCTGGGCAACGAACAGAATTAAAAACCTAATTACCGTATATACTCGCGTATAAGCCCATCCTCAGATAAGCTGACCTGCAAAATTGCAATCAAAATACCAGGAAAAACGGAATCTGTTCTGGAAAACAACATTTACAAACTTGCTTTTCATGTACCTCAAATTCTCTGGCAGCAACAGAATTGCTTGCCTCCACCACTCTACTGATAATTTTTAGCTTGAAACCTGCCTTATATGATAACCGTTGGTGATTTCCAGACATTACCTACCTACCAGAAATGTGTGCAGCAAAAGGTGGGGAACTGCAAACTTTTACGCCATGATTTAAAACCCATTATTTTTTTTTTCCAAAAAAAAACTGAGCTCTGGTCCGTGGATAAGCCGAACCCAAATTTGGGGGTGTATTTTGGAGCCTCAAAGTCTCAGCTTATACACGAGTATATATGGTAAACTACATAAATCCAATGCAGAAGAAAACTGTCAGGGGTGTCTGCAGTGGTACCCCCAAATCATGCCTGAAAAGAAGGATTTTGAAAGGAAAACCCCTTTTGCAGTGCAAATGTCCCTTGGAATTATTCTTTTAATGGAATGAATTCTCTGATTAAGCCAGAGAATTTGGGATTCTTTGGGGCAATGAGTAAAGGGTGGAGGGGGAAGCATCAAAGTAATGCAGACCATAAATATGGTAACTGTAGCAAGATTATTATCTGCACAAAGGTGGAGAAATATTGAAATACCCACAACGGAGGAATGGATTGTAAAGGTGACAGAATTGGCAGAGATGGCAAAACTGACCTGTTTGGTCAGGGATAAAACAACAAGAACTTTTATAAAAGACTGGAAACCTTTTATGGACTTTTTGCTGAAAACGGAAAAAAGTGAAATGGTGATTTCTGGATTGGATGACTGAAAAAGGATCGAACAAGGGGCGGAAGGGATTATGGTAATGTCAAGGAGGGAGGAGTAAAGAAAGGCGGAAGTCACTTCTTTAACTATCTTTTTTTTCTTTCTTTAACTGTATTGTGGAGTCCTTGGGGCTCTCTGAGCCTTGTTGTTTTTTTGCAGACGTTTCATTGCCAGGCTAGGCAACATCTACAGTGCGAAAAGGGAGTGGGACTTGCTCTCTGTTTATATCCCATGGCTTGTCCTGCTTGTGTTGGTGGAGGTGTTGTTCTCTCCTTAGGAGTTCCTTGATTGGGCTGTTGTTTGCTGCTTGGTTGATTGACTGAGTTAATAGTTCCTTGATTAGGATCTATTGTGTTGTTTGATTGTTCCTCTGGTGCTAATCCTTGTGTTAATCTTTGCATATCTGGTTGTTGATTGCTGGCAAGGAGGTGTTCTGGTCTTTTGGCTTTTCTATTGTCTCTTATGAATGGTATGTAAATGTTGTTTCCCTCTATGTGTCTGTTGATGGCTGCTTTATCTGAGTGCCAAGCTTCCAGGAATTCTCTCGTGTTTTTTGGATTTGGCTTGGCCTAGGATGCTCACAGTTTCCCAGTTGAAAGTATGGTTGAGTCTGTCCATGTGTTGTGAGATTATGGAGTTTTCATTGTGTCTTCTGATTGCTAGTTGGTGTTCGTGGATGCGCTCTGCTAGTCTTCTGCCGGTCTGTCCTACATAGTGGCTACTACAGTCCTTACACTATACGTTGTAGATAACTCCTGTTTTTTCTTCTTGGGCTACTGGGTCTTTTGGGTTACTTAAGATGTTCTGCAGGGTTTTGGTTGGTTTATATGCTACAGTGATGCCGTGTGGTTGTAACAGTCTGTTAGTAGTTTCTGAGATGTTTCTGATGTATGGCAGTGTTATCCTTTTCATAGCTTCTGTTGGTTTTTCTGTGGTGGGTTGAGTGGTCAGGCACTTTCTGATAAAGTTGCGTGGGTATCCATTTTGCTGGAAGATGCTGTATAGATGATCTGTTTTAACTGTATTGTTTTCTGCACTTTTTCTCTTTCTCTCTTTTCTTTATATATTTCTGTCTTTGTCTTTTATCCATGTAAAAACCCTTAATAAAAATTAAAAACAACAACAACAAAGTAACATGGACCATGTATAGTTCGAAAACCTGGATTCAGTTACATTTTGTTGTTGTTGTTCAGTCGTTTAGTCGTGTCCGACTCTTTGTGACCTTACATTTAGAAGTTGGCAATCAGGAGGGTGTTCCAAAGAGGGCACTGGGTTGCCAACCAAGGTTATTTGTGCCACCTCTTGGTAAATACCTGCAGATTCCCAGGAGCCCCAGTGGATCCAAGCAGATCTGCGAAGCCATTGCTCGCTTAAGCCTCTTTTCCCCACCCCACCCCACCCCACCTACTCTCTTCCCTTCTTGTTTCCCCAGCAGCTCCGCATTGTTTTCCCAATCTTGCCTGGATGGCAAAACTCTAATACAGCCTTTCTCAACCTTTTGACCCTGGAGGAACCCTTGAAATATTTTTCAGGCCTCAGGGAACCCCTGCACATTCAGGCTCAGATATAGGCCAGACGTTACAAAATGATTCTATTCGTTTCATGGATAGGCCTGTATAGATGCATTCACAGTGTTCTGAAACTAAAAATAAAGAATGAAACTTACCTCTTTAATGTGAAGTTGCCTGAATTTGAAATAATGTTTTAAACAAATCGTGATCTCCCAGGGAACCCCTAGTGACCTCTCGTGGAACCCGAGGGTGCCACGTAACTCTGGTTGAGAAACCCTGATTTAATAAAAGAAAACCATGCATTTCCTCAAATCAATCTCGCCTCTATTAATTTGCCCCCCCCCAAAGATTTTTCACTGCCTTTTTCGTCAGCAGATCCAGATTGCTTGGCAGCGGCTCAACCAGCCTTTTTAATTCCGAGAAGCCAGAAAGGGGGACGTTGGCTTGGATGGCTGGGCTCTGTCCCGATCCCAGGCCACGAAGCTGGAGACTCGCTACTTTGGTCGAGTTCACACCTTCGTATCCACAGTTTATTGCCTGTCGTGTAACGTGGTAGGGAAAGGAGTCCCTTTCCACCAAATTTGGGCAATTCCAAGATTGCAGACCCACTTAATAAGAGGGAGACGAAGAAGTAGAATTTATTGCACATAATATCCTGTAATGGTCTGTGGGAACGACCTTGGGAGACAGGAGGAAGAGCCGCAGAGAAGACAACCATTGTGCAAAAGGTATCTAGGCCCACAGAAGGAAAAGGCGCGTGGGAAGCGTCTCAGAAGGGACCCTCCCTAGTTTTCCGGTGAGTAAAAGGAGAGGAGAGGAGAAAGACTTTCAGACTTGCAAGATTCTGTTACTGTAACCTTATAATAAAGGTAGTGTTAGTACTCATAGTTTATGCTTCTTGTCTGGACTACCTCGAAGGGCTGACATATCCTCACATTCTTTTCAGCAAGGGAGACTGGCAGAAGGGGGCTGCTTGGGCAGGCCCCCCAACTCTGGAGGCCATGGGTGAGTCCCAATGCCCCTTATATTTGATTAGAGTTTTGTAGGTTAAACATACTAGGAATTTGTGACCCCACATCATGCTTGCCTCTCATAATTGCTCATTATAAAACATGACTACCCGTCTGGAGGTGACAGACTCAACCATGGGGGAGCTGGGGGTGGCGACGGCCGACAGGAAGCTCTGGCGTGGGCTGGTCCATGAAGTCACGAAGAGTCGGAAGCGACTGAACGAATAAACAACAAAAAACCCGTCTTAGACGTTGGAGGTTCTGTGATGGCTGCTTCTTGTTGGTCCTGGTGATGTCTGAACAACTCTTTTCAAATCACTCTGGAATTAGTTATTTCCCCCTCCCAGGGATGGATTTAAAAGTTATCTGCCCGGTGAATGTGTAACCCAAAATAAAACAAAGAAAATCACTGCTGGGTTTGCAAGACACACCAGACTGTGAACTAATGACACGGGCTCAGTTTGCTGTAAAGTAGACAAGTGTTTCTCAACCTTGGCAACTTTAAGAATTCTGGGAGTTGAAGTCCACACGTGCTGGCTGGGGAATTCTGGGAGTTGAAGTCCGCACATCCTGGCTGGGGAATTCTGGGAGTTGAAGTCCACACGTCTTAAAGTTGCCAAGGTTGAGAAACCCTGCTTTGACAAAAAAGCAGGTGGCTAATTTGTGGTGGTGTGCGGTGTGGACAAAGCCATCAATTCCAAGGTTTCAGACAGGGTTCTTTGCCAGCTTTTTCTAGGAGTTTGGGCAGAGGAAACAAGAGACTGGCCCGTTCATGTATAGTCTTGTAATTATGAAGTAGAATTCATCGTGAACATTTTTTCCCTGCTTTTCAGCATTATAATGAATGTGCAAAAGAAACGTTATTGCTTGTTTCAATGACATCCATCGAAGTCTCTCTCTCTCTCTCTCTCTCTCTGTGTGTGTGTGTGTGTGTGTGTGTGTGTCAACAAAGGCAAGTTGGTGTCCCCAACCACACAATCAAACCCCTGCCCCTTCTGGATGTCTGTGCAACACTAGACCTACAAAAAAGGTGAAGTTTCAAGCCCACGGTTGCGATGGTATCTCTGACTCATTGGCTGATTTTAGAGAAAACAACTGATACAGGGAATTATGAGATGTTTTTTAAGGGCTGAAGCTGGCAAAGTGGGAAATTACAGTTCTCAGGCCAGAAAGAACATTCTGTAAAGACAGGTGAGATATAACAGGGCCTTAAAGACAGCAGTGACTTGGAAAAGAGGGAGAGAGAGAAAAAAATCTAGGATTTAAAGCCCAGGAGCTGCTGGCCTTTGCTGTAATAGGTATATATTCTGTTGTTCTTCTCTGCAATAAAACACCTATCGGTCTCTGTTGGTGAAGACTCTTGCCAGCTAGAGAATGTAGAGCAGGATTTCTGGAGAGCTGGGATTTGGGGTCCTGCCTAAGAGAGAAGTCGAAGAATATTGTGCAAATTTGGAGTCAAATGTGGCTTGCTGGTGCAGTAAGAGTATTATATGATGGAAGTAAAGCATCTGTGGGAATCAATGACATGCTTAGTGAATGGTCTAATATTGAGCAGAGAGTAAGGCAAAGGTGTATGATGTTCCTTTGGTTGTTTAATGCAATAAATGTGTAAGGAAGGTCTCCAGTGATGTTAGAGATCTGTTGCTGGGATGTAAAAACTTACTTACTTACTTACTTACTTACTTACTTACGTACGTATGTATGTATGTATGTATGTATGTAGATGGTGCCATGTTGTTGGCTGAGATTCCAAAGGATTGGCAGTGAATTTTAGACAGATTGTATCATGCAACACGGAGCATGGCTCTGAAGATTAATGCACCGAAGACCAACGTGGTTGTGTTTGACAAGGAAAAGGGAACAGATGGTTGCCAGTGATATACAAATAGAGCAAATCTAAAGCAAGTAGATGAATTTGTGTAGCTTGGTAGAATGCTTATTAAACATGGGAAAATGGATGGAGAATGTTAAGACGTGCACCTGCGGGTAGAAAGGTAATGGGCCGGCATGAGGTTTGTTGCGAGAGATGCATGTTCGGTGAAAGAAGGGAAGATGGATATGGATGTAAGATTGTGTTTCTGCCCACCTTGCAATATGGAAGAGGGAGTTCTAATCCCGCCTTAGGCACGAAGCCAGCTGGGTGACCTTGGGGCAGCCCCTCTCTCTCAGCCCTGGGAAGGAGCCAATGGGAAACCACTTCCAAACATCTTGCCAAGGAAATTGCAAGGACTTGACCTTGTAGTTGCCAGTAGTCAAGACTGGCTCGAAGACACCACAATAAAATAAAAAGAGTAGGAGGGAAGTAGACTAAGATGGTTTGTAACGGAGAGAGAACCAATGAGGGCCCAATCACCAAATAAATAAAGATATGAAGGAAGCGTGAATGGGTTGAGGGGAAGGGAAAACTGGAAGAGTCCAGGTTGGAAGGAGTTGATGAGATGCTAAAACAGAGAGAGGGGAGAAGTGTGTGAAGTAGTGGATGGACAGGGCTGGAAACGGGGATGACGTTATGGAGCTGGGAGCTGAGAGCGCATTCCAGGCTGATAAACATTCACACAGCTTGGAGAGTGTGGGGGGGGGGCGAGGAAAAGAAGTAAGCTAGCACCGCCCTAAATTCCCAAGGGTATTTCCCCCCCTTAGCTCAGTAAAGGAAACCTTTAGGCTAGCAAGATTCGGTATAAGGTAGAAACAATAAAGAACTGGAGTTGAATTTCGGCTCAGCGTGGTTTCTTCGCCCATTTCCCTGGCAGGTAATTTGCATACAGGGAAACAAGGAATGGTGTTGGTGTAAACTACAGGCAGTCCTCGCTTAACAACCATTCGTTTAGTGACGGTTCGGACTTACAACAGTGCTGAAAAAACCAACTTACGACCGGTCCTCACACTTACAATCGTCACAGCATCCCACAGTCATGTGATCACGATTTGTGCGCTTGGCAACCAGTTCGCATTTATGACTGTCACAGCATCCCATGGTTACCATTTTTTACCTTCCCGGATGGCTTCTGGCAAGCAAAATCAATGGGGAACTGTGTGATTTGTTTAATGACCACATGGTTTGCTTAAGGCCCTTGGTGATTTGCTTAACGACCACTGCAAAAAAGGTTGTGAAATTGGGTTGGATTTGCTTAATGACCACTTTGCTTAGCAACTGAATTTCCGGTCCCAATTGTGGTTGTTAAGCAAGGACTACCTGTAGTTTTGCTTTATTTCCTTTTCTTTTTCTTATCTCTTGCCTTTCATTTCTTGGGCTTAGTATTTCTTACTCTCTTTCTGTACTTTGGTTTAACATTGCTTACTCCAAAAGGGGACACCATGTGCGTATGTACTGTATATGTGTGTACGTATATACTTTTGTTCAAAGAATGAAAATTGGCAGATAGAGTGAATGATGTTGGTATAAACTCCATTTAGCTCCCACTCCTCTCCTCTCCCCTTCCTTTTCCTTTTTCATAGAATCATAAAGTCCTGGATTTGGAGTTTTTCTTCGTATACTTTTCATTTCTCATTCCTTTTCTGTGCTCTGCATAATGTGGCTTACCCCAAAGACAATGCGGTTGGTATGTTGAATGTCTCCATGTCCTTGGGGTCATCCAAGGAAGTCAAAGTTTTAAGAGACTTGGAAGAGAATACAGTTAATTTATGGAATTTATTGTCACAAGGCTGTCTTGGTTTTAAAAAGAACAATCCACTTGACTGGGCTGGGAGCCAGAGTTTGGAGAAATCTAACAGAAGGGGCTGAAGAGGAATCAAGATCGGAGATCAACAAGCCATATCAGAAAGCAGAAAGAACGGATGGATCTTCTTGTGAAAGAACAGGCCCATTGAGACATAGGAAGACTCCTTATATTTTCTCCTGTTCAGGAAGATCTGGTGGGTGGTGTCAACCCAGAGAGTTCTAATCCTCCTCCTCCTCCTCCTCCTCCTCCTCCTCCTCCTCCTCCTCCTCCTCCTCCCCCCAAGTCCTTGGGAAGGACTTGATTTGTTGTTGTTGTTCAGTCGTTAAGTGACCTCATGGACCACAGCACGCCAGGCCTTCCTGTCCTCCACTGTCTCCCAGAGTTTGCTCAAATTCATGTTCATTACATCGGTGATGCTATCTAACCATCTCCTCCTCTGCCGTCACCTTCTCCTTTTGCCTTCAGTCTTTCCCAGCATCAGGATCTTTTCTTCTTCTTCACATTAGGTGGCCAAAGTATTTGAGCTTCAGCTTCAGCATCTGTCCTTCCAATGAGCAGTCAGGGTTGATTTCCTTTAGGATTGACTGGTTTGACCTCCTTGCAGTCCAAGGGACTCTCAAGAGTCTTCTCCAGCACCACAGTTCGAAAGCATCAGTTCTTCAAGGACTTAATAGGTGGACAAAAATGCCAAATCCAGTCTAAACATCTGGCTGACTATGCGGCCAACATAAAAATAATGCTTTTAAGCACATGTCTTAATCCCTTTAAGTAGCATTCCACAGCATTCTCTTTCTGTTTAATGTTAAAGATATTAATGTGATGTTAAATTACCTCTCCAAACTTTGGAATCTGACTATTTTTGAGGAATTACGGTTATACCAGGCTTGGGGTGTTGCTAAGAGAATTATTTGGAGAAATTGGAAAAGTAACATTATTTACTATTCCTGGTATTAAGGATTGGATTCAAGAGATGCGTAACTTGCCTGTTTTTTGAAAAGGCTATTTTATCTACCAATCCAAAAATGATGCACTATGCTTCCCTTTGGCACAGATTTCCTGACATTTTACAACAATACGCAGAGCATCATCTTTTATTTTCTTTAGTTTAGAACTTTTTAATTTTTAAAATCTTTCTTAACATTTGATGGATACTTGAGATGCATAGTTCGTAGTCCCTTTCTGTTGTTTCTTTCCTTTTTTATTTTATTATTGCCTTTTCTTCTTGTTTTTATGTCCCCCCCCCCGTTTTGTGTATTCCTTTTTGCAAAATAAATAAAACTTTTTTAAAAATAAGCTTCTACTTTTCTGCAACGGCATGTCTTGCCCACATGGGGCAGTGTTGAGTAGTTCTTGCCCCTTTGCTGAGGGTTGCAGTTCTGCAACTTGCCACAAGGGGCAGCGGGTGAATTGTTCTTGGGCAACTGGACGAGACAAACTTATAGAATGTAGGTATATGTAGAGGTAAACTATATCTAACTCTTGAAGGGTTGAAGACTCTGACTCCCAGCAGCCTTAGCCAGCATGGCCAATGGGGAAGGATGTTGGGAGCTGTAGTCTTAGAAACGCTGTAGGGCAATTATTAGACGCTGACAAGAAACCTTGGATTTTTGCGGTCCAGATAAGGTAGCCTTACACAGGGTGAGGGATTGTCCACCTGTGCTATAAAAGTTTACTAGGCTGCATATCAGCTCCTGCAGAACAAACAAGGATTCTCAGGTTGATATCTTACTGGTGCGACAGCAGTAAGATTTATAGCTGCCTTCTATTTGAGAAACCGCACTGGCTGGGTTTGGTTTCACTTAAGCTATAGATCAAAGGGGGAAAAAACGTTGTAGAATCAGCAATTTAGGTGTGATAACTAAATATAAACTTCTAGTCTGAGAGCAGTCTATCCTGGAATACTGGAATTAGATGAAGCCCATTCTGTGATGTTTTACTCAGGAGCTTTGTAGAAATAAAACAAACATACGTGGGAGTATCCCAACACAACTGGAGAAGGGGTGCCGAGTTTTCTTGCGCTGCTGTAACAAGAATACTACGAAAGCTGCAAAAAAGGGAGGATGAGCTGATTAAGCGCCTTTAGCCGGGAGAGTGAAATCAATCCTTCATCTACCGAGGCAATCTATCTGTGTTAGCACAGTTACCATTTTCACCCCCTTGTTGGAAAGCAGAGGAGGGACCAATTTGGCCCCTGACAGGGATAAGGCATTCTGACCTGCAGCAAAGGTTAACAGTATCTCGACAAGCAGAAGAAGCTTTGCTGATTCTCCTTTTTGTCCACCGACAACTTGGGGAAAGGGGGTTTTATGCATAATGCTGGGCAACCCCAAGAATCAGGAGTCTGAAACAGCAGCAGAAATAGCTGGGTTGATCATTCATTCATTCATTGGCGATCACTCGTAGCCGAGCAAGATTGTCTTCGTGTTGATCACGAAGCATCAAGACGGCAGAAGGTAGAAGAGTCATCGAATGGAAGGGTTTGAAGGGACCTTAGACGTCATCTGTTCCAACCCAGGTATCTGCTACCACAGCATCTCCAACAGATGGCCATCTGGCCTCCATGTAAGCAGTTCCAGCAAACTCCTTCCTGAGGCAGCCTGCTCCATTCCTCGCCATTTGTGACCTTCCCTGCCGGCTTCCCACAAGCAAAGTCAATGGGGAAGCCGGCAGGGAAGGTCGTAAGTTGCTCTGGTAAGTTGCTTGCACTCCTGTGGCTTTTTCTCCGGAGGAGCCCTCCTCCGCACTCTCCCGCCCCATACTTGTGCCAGGCTGCGGCAGCTGCTTGCATGCCCTTTTGCCCCCCAGAGCACCCACCCCATGCCCGGCCACGCTCATTAGCTGCCTGGGACTCACGACTTCCTGCCAGCTTCTCCATTGACTTTGCTTATTGGAAGCTGGCAGGAAGTTGCAAGGAGGTCCTCGCTTAACAACCCGCGATCCTCGCTTAACGGTGGGGACTGCCGGGATTTCTGTTGCTAAGCAATGCGGTCGTGTGACATCATGCTTTATGACCGCATCACTTAGCGATGGAAATTCCGGTCCCCACTACCGTCGTTAACCGAGGACTATCCGTAGATGGAAGTGAATGTCCTGTGCCCACTTGCACCATTGTTGTTTATTCGTTCAGTCGCTTCCGACTCTTTGTGGACTTAATCAAAATGTGTACCCAACTCTCACATAGAAAAACTCTTGGTAGCACTACCATGTGAGCCTCAAGTTTAAATTTGGGGTTAGAACCCCACCATTCAGGAGGTGACACACGCTGCTGTTTCAACACCTTATTTTTTTATTTGTGGCCTTCTATTAAAAAGAGATGATGGCGGTAATAAGAATAAATTACAATCCAAAGGTTGGCATCTGTGCATAGCCTTTCAACAATGTGACGCGGCTACGGAAACAGGAAACGCAGTTCCAGGGTCCATCAAGAGAAATACTGTATAATGCCAAGATCAAGAGAGGACTTTGTTCCTCTCTTGCCCAGTGGTTAGATTCCATCGAGAAGAAGGCATCTCATTATTGGACACAATATTCTAGGAACAGTCAGAACAATATCACACCAGGTCTTCTCTGCGGGGACATCAGCTCTTCGAGGTAGGCCGGATCAAGAACAGGCATGGCAGGGATTCAAGGAATGGAACTTTATTGTTGTAGAGTAGAATACAGGTGAGAGCCAGTTTGGTGTCGTGGCGAAGGCATCAGGCTAGAAACCGGAAGGCGGTGAGTTCTAGACCCGCTTTGGGCATGAAGCCAACTGGGTGACCTTGGGCCAGTCGCTTTCTCTCAGCCCTGGGAAGGAGCCAATGGCAAATCAGGAGACAGAGTTCTAGTCCCACCTTGGGCATGAAGCCATCTGGGTGACCTTGGGCCAGTCGCTTTCTCTCAGCCCTGGGAAGGAGCCAATGGCAAATCAGGAGACAACGTTCTAGTCCCGCCTTGGGCATGAAGCCATCTGGGTGACCTTGGGCCAGTCACTTTCTCTCAGCCCTGGGAAGGAGCCAATGGCAAATCAGGAGACAGAGTTCTAGTCCCGCCTTGGGCATGAAGCCATCTGGGTGACCTTGGGCCAGTCGCTTTCTCTCAGCCCTAGGAAGGAGCCAATGGCAAACCAGGAGACTGAGAGTTCTAGTCCCGCCTTGGGCATGAAGCCATCTGGGTGACCTTGGGCCAGTCGCTTTCTCTCAGCCCTAGGAAGGAGCCAATGGCAAACCAGGAGACTGAGAGTTCTAGTCCTGCCTTGGGCATGAAGCCATCTGGGTGACCTTGGGCCAGTCACTTTCTCTCAGCCCTAGGAAAGAGGCAATGGCAAACCACTTCCGAAAAACCTAGCCAAGAAAACTGCAGGGACTTGTCCAGGCAGTCTCCGAGAATCAGACACGATTGAACGGATTAAATATATAATAAAATACAGGTAGTCCCCGGTTTCAGAACGAGTTCCGTTCCTAAGTCTGTCCTTAAGTCGAATTTGGATGTGAGTTGGAACAGTTACTTAGCATCAGTTAGTCAAATGTTTGTCTTAATATATAGCAGTGTTTCTCAACCTTAGCAAATTTAAGCTTAGCAAATTTAAGCATGGCTGGCTGGGGAATTCTGGGAGTTGAAGTCCACACAGCTTTAAGTTGCTAAGGTTGAGAAACACTGCTATATAGTATATATTTTACCTTTCTATGCACATAAAACACTTAAGAAACACTTCCAAATACATAAAACAAACTTAATAATACACAAAGTAGTATTTGTATTTAACCTGAAACATTGTACTTAACTCAAATTTTTAATATAATAGTTTTCATGGCTGTCCGTTCTTAACTAGGAGTCGTCCGTAAACTGGGACGTTCTTAAACCAGGGATTACCTGTAACAGAATCTCGAAAGCCTCTTCAACTTTCTGCCCATTCTGATATGAAAGAAAATCAAGGTGGGGTTATCTTGAGTTTCTTCCTCATGCTTACTTCTATCACAGGGCTGAGTAATCTTTTCTGCAGAAGTCCTGCAATCTTTTAAATTTAAAATGCATTTCAAGGCATAAAATAAAATACATACTGTGGGTATACTGTATATTGTGTTACAAGGGAAAGCAATGATGCTAAAATATGGTTCTCAAAATATTAAAAAATAACCATTATGTAATATCGTAATATATGTGCTTCTTTATTAATCCATCAAATCAATAAAGGGACAATACTCTTTTTAAGGGCATAATAATTTTAGATAGTGAGGTTTATTGAAGTGAAGAAAACTCTTTGGAGTCTAGAGGCCATAAATTACTTTGTTGCCTACACACATTATTGCATGAAAAGCTAAATTTCAGTTAGAGATTAGTGAAAATAACATTGCAATTTCCCCTCCCCCCATCCATGTTCACGGAACCCCTGAAGTCTATCGACCCCTTGGGGACCCCGGTTAAGCACCCCTGCTTTGCAAGGTGCTGCATTTTCCATTCTCATGTGGCTTGATGGCCAGGATGGACCAAACTAAAGGCAGACAGCTGGTCTCACATCATTGGCAGGAGTCCCAAGACTGACTGTGCACTTGGGGGAGATGTGGAGGGGCTGGGTGGGAAGGTATGAAAGGAAGCCAGAGAACAGATGGTTGCAAAGGGCCAGGGGGACATCCAGAGAGGAGGAGGGAGAGGAAGAGGAAGAGGAAGAGGAAGAGGGAGGAGGAAGAGGGAGGGGAGGGGGAGGAGGGGAAGGGGAAGGGGAGGGGAGGGAGGAGGGGGAGGAAGGAGAGGAAGAGGAGGAAGAGGAGATAGCGAAGGAGGAGGAGGAGAAGAAGAAGAAGAGGAGGAGGAGAAATGTAACAGTAGCAGAAACCAAGGAAGGAAAAACAGAAAATTTCAAGGAAGAAAAGGGAAAGAAGCGGTGAGAAAGCAGACTTACTGCCTGGGAGTTGTAAGGCATATAAGGAGGATGTCCCTGTGAAAGGGCACCTTCTCTTTGGCTCTTCCCTATTCAAGATTTCCCCCCATCTCTTTGCTCCGGCTCCTCTCAGCACCGTAAGCCATGACAGGGAGCAATGGGCGTGTTTTCCCCCTCGCCTTAATTAAAAGGGGCCCCATTGGAGGTTTTCTGAGCATTCCTTGCTTGCTCTCCGCTGGGCGGAAATAAAAAGTTGGCTTGTGAAAGGGACCGTCCTAAAAGAACCCAAAGCCACCAGCAGGCTACCATGCAGCATGGCGAAGGTGCATCCACTAGGCAGCAAAGCTGTTTGGTGCATCTTCCAAAACTTTCCAGGTTGGGTGAAAACAACTCCTTAAAGAAACAGATGGGGCTGAGCTTCATTTCATGCAGGGCATCTTCCTTGCTTGCTGGACAAAGAAGGAGAAGACCACGGTTGGTCCTCTTTCTCTGGCAAATGGTTTGGTCAGCAAGAGTTGCTTGCCAATAGTGGTTTGTTTGTTTCTCACATTTCTGCACCGCCCACCTCGCAAGCGACTCTTTCATCATATCTCATCGTTTCTTACTGCATTTATAGTTTGTCATTCCTGGGGGGCGTCAAGGGGGCCAGGAGGGGAAGTTCTCCCTCATTTTTGGCCTGGGAAAGTCAGCTGGGGATTTGAACCATGTGGAGAACTGGGTGAACTTACAAACCTGAGAAGTTATTGGTTATCATTCGTTCGTTCGTTCGTTCAATCAATCAATCAATCAATCAATCAATCAATCAATTTATATAGCTAGGTCTGCCCTGGGCTTTGGTTGGCCTCCCATCAGCATGCAAAGGCACTTGGGGACTGGACTGCTGAGGGTGGCTTTAAACATGGCTTCAGCCATGGTGAAAAATGGGGTGAGGCTTTAAATGGGGTGCAGCTGAATAGAAACATGTTGCAGGACCTTGGACAGCACCGATAAGAATGTAGGCCATAGCTTTCCAAACTGTGTGTCTCGACACTTTAGTACAGAGCTTTCCAAACTTTTCATGTTGGTGACACACTTTTTAGACATGCATCATTTCGCGACACACTCTTACAGCAGGGCACAAGGCAGGCGCTAGGACCTGCGCGGAATCCTGGCAGGTTTGTAGGCAGCAAGGCACAAGGCAGGCACTAGGACCTGCGCAGAATCACAGCACGTTTGGAGGCAGCAGGACACAAGGCAGGCACTAGGGCCTGCGCGGAATCCTGGCAGGGCAGGTTTGGAGGCAGCAAGGCACAAGGCAGGCACTAGGATCTGCGCGGAATCACAGCAGGTTTGGAGGCAGCAGGGCACAAGGCAGGCACTAGGACCTGCGTGGAATCACAGCAGGTTTGGAGGCAGCCAGACACAAGGCAGGCACTAGGACCTGCGTGGAATCCTGGCAGGGCACGTTTGGAGGCAGCAAGACACAAGGCAGGCACTAGGATCTGCGCGGAATCACAGCAGGTTTGGAGGCAGCAAGGCACAAGGCAGGCACTAGGGCCTGCGCGGAATCCTGGCAGGGCAGGTTTGGAGGCAGCAAGGCACAAGGCAGGCACTAGGATCTGCGCGGAATCACAGCACGTTTGGAGGCAGCAGGACACAAGGCAGGCACTAGGGCCTGCGCGGAATCCTGGCAGGGCAGGTTTGGAGGCAGCAAGGCACAAGGCAGGCACTAGGACCTGCGTGGAATCCTGGCAGGGCACGTTTGGAGGCAGCAAGACACAAGGCAGGCACTAGGATCTGCGCGGAATCACAGCAGGTTTGGAGGCAGCAAGGCACAAGGCAGGCACTAGGACCTGCACGGAATCCTGGCAGGGCTCGGAGGCAGCAGCAGCCGCGACACACCCAGGCACTGCAGCCGACACACTAACGTGTCCCGACACACAGTTTGGAAAGCTATGCTTTAGTGTGTCGCAACACACAGTTTAGTGTGTCACAAAGTGGCAGCGTGGGGGCGCACGTGGCGGCAGCGTGCACGGTGGCGGTGGCGCGCCATCAGCGCTTCCGCGTTTTAGCTGCTGCCACCGCCGCCGTGCGCCCCCGCGCGCCGCTGCCGTGCACGCGCACGCCCCCCCGCGCGTCCCCGGACCTCCACCGCTGCCACCATTGGTGTGTCGCCAACGGCGGCAGTTTGGAAAGCACTGATGTAGGCAGTCCTTGACTTACGACCACAATTGGGACTGGAATTTCCATCGTAAGTCGTTGTGAGTCAAGTCACCATGTGACTGAACCTGATTTTACGACCATTTTTACGGCGGTTATTAAGCAAATCCAGCTTGTCACGATCATGTGACCGCAGGAGGCAGCAACTGGTCGTAAACGCGAGCTGATTGCCAAGCACCTGAAATGCAATCAGGTGACCTCGGTGGGGGGAGGGGTTGCGGCATTTTGTGAAGCTCAGAAGTGCTTTGCAGGCCGTAAAGCACCCATTCCGAGGCCGTTGTAACTTTGCACCATCGTTAAACGAACGATCGTAAGTCGAGGACTACCTGTAAAGATGATCCAGACCAAGGGCGGCCTTAGATGGATGGACTGCTGTTTCTAGGGTGGAGTTAGGCAGCCCCAAGGATAATGGAAATGGGGTCTCATCAGCTTTGGGGAGTTAGTGGCAGAAGGAGCTGTGAAGGTGTGTGACCCACAAGCCAAGGAGGCTGCTCTGATTGGTTATCAGAAGAAGTACAAGAGCTGGTTGGAAAGAGAAGGGGTTGTGAGTGAGCTGGTAACAGGGCAGAGATGAAGCAGCTACGGAAGCTGCGGACAAGTTGCAACGTGGGGGAGTGAAGCTGGAGCAACATAGGCAGGTCAGCACAGCCTCATACAAGATGACCGCAGGACTGGCACAGGTCAGTCTTTGCAAACCTCTCCCCACGTGCTGAAGGATATGCCTGCATGGTGAAGATCTGGGGAGGGCCTGGAAGGGACTCCGGTCTGCTGATGCCTCCAGAGAACAGGTTCACTCAACCATCTGCCCGGTTGGGGAATGCGTGCCCAGTGAATCTCAATATGTATCGATCCCCTGTGTGATCTGCGAAGCTGGTGTTCCCCCCTCACCTGGAGGGATTCTACCCATGCGTTTTGGCATGCACACAGAACCTTTGGGAGCATGACTCTAGATTGCAGGCCGGCAAGGCGAGGGCTCTCCCTCACTCAACCCATCTCAGACAAATAGAATTCAACACCAATTGGCCTGTGGCACACTTTTTTATTTATTTATTTGAATTTATGGTCAGCGGGTAAGACGCCAGGCTTGTCAATCGGAAGATCGCAAGTTCGGAGGTTCGATTCCCTAGCCCCGCGTGACAGAGTGAGCTCCCGCGCTCGCCCAAGCTCTTGCCGACCTAGCAATTCGAAAGCATGAAAATGCAAGTAGATGAATAGGTACCACTTCGGTGGGATGGTAACAGCGTTCCGCGTGCGTCATGCCGGCCACATGACTGCGGAAGCGTCTTCGGACAACGCTGGCTCTTTGGCTAACAAACGGAGATGAGCACCGGCCCCTAGAGTCGGACACGACTGCACAAATGTGCGGGGGAACCTTTACCTTTTTATTGGCCTCCCAACTCCAATGGACTCTACACAGGTAGAGTCTGCATTGGCTGGTGGTGGATCTTCATGGATGCACCTGGATATATTTCAGTCTGGAGAGGCTGAAGGTTGGACCTGCTGTCAAAACTGGCACCGTACAACTCAGCTATGGCCACCTCAGATGAGTGGCCCAACGCCTCTAGCTTGAAGAAGGAAGAAACCAACTACGTAGCTAGTGACCATGTTTGCTAGATGGCACCTGCTTCTGCAAAGGTGGCCAAGCATTGAAGATAAATATGAGGGGGGGGGGAGTATTGGTCCTCGTTTGGAAGCATCTGCTGCAAACAAACATTGACCTTGCTGGACTTTTGGCCTGATCCATCAGAAGGCAGTTTTTATGTCCTTATAAAATTGATCAAATATAATCAACCCATCAGGACTGTCCTTTGTGAAAGGCGTAATTTCCGTTGTCGCCCCCTTCCCGAAAGCCTAATTGAGTGTCCTTGCCGTTTTAATAATGGCCCTGTCACCCTTTCCGTTGGGCGGCAAAGGGCTATCCAACTCTCTGAACAAATTTACTTGTCATTCTTAAAAAAGAGAAAGTAGCCATTAAAATTTGGATCGAGCAGGAAAACATGCCCCAACAACTCGGCCCAGCGCTGAAATCAAGTAATTGTCTCCTGCGTCGATTGTCACTCGGTCAGACGTTGAAACAAAAGACTGGCTTCGTTTCTCTCGAAATATAAATGCCACTGCTGTTGTGTTTGGGCTAATTGCAGTGTTGAGTTTGATCGCAGAGCCATTTTTGAAAAGGCAGACGAAAAAGTGGGTGGAGAAGACAGGAGGCTTGACTGTCACAGATTTCAAAGTGGCAAAGAGTCAGACGCCGACCGGTTGAGATGAATATCCATTTAATTAGCTAATGGGATTTGTGGTTCCTTGGAAGGACTGCCAAGGACAGCTAGGATCAGGCAACCACCGATATCGCACACTGGTGTTGCAGTTGTAGCAAAAATAATCTTAAAAAAGGCCTGCATCAATTGGTGGGTTTGTACTTTGTGCATCTTTTGGCTTGCAATACAGGTAGTCCTCGTTTAGCGACGGTTCAAAGTTATGACGGCGCTGGAAAAAGTGACTTATGGCCGTCCTCACACTTACGACCGTTGCAGCATCTCTGTGGTCACGTGATCAAAATTCAGGCGCTTGGCAACCGGCTTGTATTTACGATGGTTGCAGCTCTCTGGGGTCACGTGATCACCATTTGGACCTTCCCGGCTGGCTTCCGACAGGCAAGGTCAATGGTGGAAGCCTGATTCGCTTAATGACCCTGTGATTTGCTTAACGACTGTGGGGAAAAAGTTGTAAAATCAGACGTGACTCACTCAATGATTGCCTCACTTAGTGACAGAAGTTCTGGTCCCCATTATGGTCATAAGTCGAGGACTACATGTACTGCCTTTACCTATCACATGCTTGCTAACTCACCTTGTCTTGCAGTCGAGCAAGCCACTCATGATAACATGGCTTACCTGACACCCCTTTCTTCAACCATCCAGCATCCCAAGGCCTTGTGGGCCAGCCCTTTTTAAAAAATAGATCAGAGAAGTCCAGATGTTCATAAATATTCCATAGCATCGTAGCTGAGCCGATGGCTGGAAGAAAAGGGGTGGCGAAGCGCCTTTTGCCGTCCACAGAATCTGGAGCTTTCTTAGCTCAATCGCTATGCGCAAGATGACAGCCTGGAAAAAAATGCTTGGGCGTTTTTCTCCAAAGGTTCACGGGCTGACCTCCGTTTAGCAGGGGGACCTGTTTTTCTGCACGTCCCCTGTCTATTCTTTTCCCTTCTCTCTTTAAAAGATCAGCCAAGGAGAGACACAGATGAATGCAGGGAAGGTTGGGCTGGATCTAGGTTTTGGGGGGAGGGGAGGGGGCTTAAAGGGGTCCACCTAGACATAGCATGGCGTAGTAGGGAGCTATCTTGAGCCGGCTTCTTTGCGTACTCGCTTGCTTGCTGAAAGAGAAGCCTTCCCCTGTGTCCCAACCGTGGCCCAGGGCCAGGAGAGGCGGGCAAAGAGGCCAGATTGGCAGCTGCTTTGATAATCTTCCCCTGATCTTATTTAGAAAGGTATTTCTTCTGCAAGGATAAGCTAGAACCAAGGCCATCGGATGCTTCATCTCGGCTACCGTATCTGCCAGGGTTGATCCTGTGCCAGTTCTTCTGATGTCACTGCCTTTAGGCTCTGTTTATCTTGGTCCTCGCTGTTTAGCCATCCGTGTGCAACACAGGAAGAGAGGGGGGATATATGGGATATAACCAAAATGGAATATACTGTATATTTCTATGATACATAGTAGGAATCAAATAAATCAATAGCTCAGGAAAGGCAGCGGGATGGGCAACACCACCCCTGTTAAAACACAGCTCTTGGTGGGGACCAGCAACGTTGCATCTCAAGATCAACTTTCCCCCAGAATTTTCCAGACTACGGATTCTTCTATTTTCCTCTTCTGCCCAAATGAAAGAAAATCACTTGAAATAATTTATGGATGGTAATGTTGTTTTGATTCGTTCAGTCGCTTCCGACTCTTCGTGACTTCATGGACCAGCCCGTGCCAGAGCTTCCTGTCGGCCGTATGGTAATGACCCTGGTGAAATTGGTATATCTAACTCAAAATAAATACACACACTTTGCTTGCTGGCTTATTTATTTATTAGATTTAAGGCTGCCTGACTCCAGAGTAACTCTGGTCAGCTTATGCTATAAGGAATAAAACTTAAAATAAACAAAGGAGAGACGGTTTAGTGTATTGGTTTAAGGCCGTGTTTCTCAACCTTTTATGATGTGTGGACATCCACTCCCAGAATTCCCCATCCAGCATGTTGGCTGGGGAATTCTGAGAGTGGAAGTCCACACATCCTAACTAGGGAATTCTGGGAGTTGAAGTCCATGGATCTTTCTGGGGAATTCTGGGAGTTGATGTCCACACACCCTAGTTAGAGAACTCTGAGAGTTGAAGTCCACACATCTTAAAGCATGCTGGCTGCCCATGTCATTACTGGGAGTTAAGACTAATTCGAAGGCACAAAAACAAGCTAAGATGTCCAGGAGAATAGCCAGGTTTTTAGGGATTTCCAAAACAGCATTAGGGTGGGAGCCACCTAGATTTCTGAGGGGGATGCTATTCCAGAGGGCAGGTGCCATGACAGAGAAGGTGTATCTCCTAGGTCCCAAGAAATGACGTTGTTTGATAGAAGGGACCTGCAGCGCACCAACTCTGCCCAAACTTACCAGATGGGCAAAAACCTTGGAAGACAGGTGGTCCCTCAGAAGACCAGGCTGTATGCCATGAGGGAGTTTATAGATGACAATCAGCACCTATAAAACAGATACTTATATCTGTGGTGCACATCTGCAGGGGATGTTAAAATCTGGAATATGGTTAACACAGCATTGCAACTGATGTCCCTTTTGAGGCGTGCACACACACACACACACACACACACACACACACACACACACACACACACAGACAAAGAGGCGGGGCTTCGATTGCAAGGCCACACCCACAAACTTGCAGATTTTGACACCCCCCATGGACACACACTCCTGAGTGGGGGTGCCCAAGGCTTAGAAACGTCTGGAGCTTGGAAATTATCGAAATGGGTAAAAATTATCATTAGGAAATTAAAACAGTCTCCCTGTTTACACTGTTGGGAATATTCATTGTAGTTAATAAGAAAAAAGAAAATCACTACAGCCTTGGTGATTTATATGCTAATGGAACTACAAACCTGAAGCATGGAATATTGTGCTGAGATTATTGGTTTAGTTCTGCAAGAGAGAAGTGAGCTCGCTTTTTGCATCTCCAAATGGCATGATGGTAAGGTTTAATACATTTGTTATTCGATAACAAGGCAAAGAAGTGCCTGTTTACTGCCCTCAGAGATGGAAAGATGTGGGTTATTTGTAAAATGTTGGAATTCAGACTGGTAATATAGAATCGAAGAATTGTAGAGTTGGAAGGGATCAAGTACAGGAATCCTCAGATCAGTATGTATGTATGTATGTATGTATGTATGTATGTATGTATGTATGTATTTATTTATTTATTTATTTATTTATTTGAATTTATATTACCGCCCATCTCCCCCATCGCCTTGGCAACCCTTGCTGGCTGGGGGATTCTGGGAGTTGAAGTCCACCCATCTTAAAGTTGCCAAGGTTGAGAAACACTGCCTCAGATCATCTCAGATAAATGGTTGTTACCTTTTTCTTGAGAACCTCCAGGGATGAAGCCCGCATGACTCCAGGAGGGGGGCTGTTCCACTGCTTCATAGCTCTTGCGGACAGACAATTCCTCCTTATTTGAGATTTAGACCTCCCTCTGTGATTGTCAGCCTTGTGAGGTAGTCCAGACCATAAGCACACCCAGATGAACGGATTTTACTTTATTGTAAGGTAACATTAACAGAAACCTTCAAGTCTGAAAGTACATCTCTCCCCCGTCGTCTTTGCAGCCCAAGAAACTAGGGAGGGTCCCTTCTGAGAAGTTTGCCACACCCCTTTTCCTTCTGTGGGCTCAACTGCCTCTTATATGACTGTTGCCTAGTCTGCGGCTCTTCCTCCTGTCTCCGAAGGTCATTCCCACATACCGTTATAGTGATGCTATAATACATTATTATTATATGTATGATGCTACAGGATGCTACATTAGCTCTTGTCCTACTCTCAAGAACAACAGAGAATAGCAATAAGGGTAAGCAAGATCTAATTTCTTGAAAATGAAAGTCTCCGAACGTTTATATATTTTGTGAAATTATACTGTGCTACTCTGTTTGATGAAATACAGTTTTTTTTTTTTAAAAAAAGTGTGGATGTCGAGCCTATGACTTAAGGCATCTCTGTTTTTGGCTTTTTCTCCCATTTCATTCTAGTTTTCACATGTCAGGCTCTTTCCATCCCACCGATCAATTTTGTTTTATAATCATGGTACGCACTTTGAAAAACGCACCAAACAAACTTCTCCCTCATCTGCCCTGGCTAAATTCCCTAGGCTGCGTGCAGCATAGTACTGGGAGAGCATCACAAATTGGGTGGAATACATTAGCATAAAAAGCCCAAACTTTTGAGAATTAAGCACTCAAAATAGGGGCATCCGCAGGATAGAGACGTTTGAAAAAGTCAAGATGGCGGCTGTAATTGTGCAATTGAAGCCCCACCCCTGTTTTACATCCGTCAACATGTGTAAAAATGGGTGGGCCTTCAGTTGCACACTTGGGGCTGCCATTTTAACTCTTTTGACACATCCCCTCCGGACCCCCAACTCAAAGCAATAATTGCTTGGATGGATGACTTGGTGAGCTTCCTTTTTCTCCCCACTCGCATTTTTAAACATCTCATCCTTTCCGTCCCCCGTTGTTAAAACATACCGCCCACTTTTTATTAATAAAACTGTCCCCAAACTGGGTAGAACAATCTCAAACAATTCACGCTGGGGCCATTCAATAACACTTGCTCCACATTTGCACGTTTCAAATCAATAACCCAGCTCAAAAACTCGGTAACCGTGGATGGAAAACCAGAATGTCAATAGTAAAAAAAGAGGAGTTGCAGCAGCACAGATTTAACCAAAGGCTTAAAAGAATAAATAAGGTGCCACTTTACAAGATTTGATGTGTACCATAATGGAACAAAGAGCGATTTCCACATTTACGGCAACTGTATCGAGTGCTTATAAAATATACAAGAAAGCAAAACATACAGTATGAACTTCTCATCTGCTGCAAGGTGGATTTCTAAAGAAAGGAACTTGAAGCTGCACTTTGAACCCAGATTCTACTGAATTCTTGGAAATACAGGTAGTCCTCGCTTAACGACCATTTGTTTAATGATGGTTCAGACTTACGACAGTGCTGGAAAAACTGACTTATGACTGGTCCTCACACTTACAACCGTTGCAGTATCCCCACGGTCACATGATGTCAATTCAGGCACTTGGCAAAAGGTTCACATTTATGACCATTGCAGCATCCCATGGTCACATGATCAACATTTTCAATTTTCCCGGCCAGCTTCTGGCAAGCAAAATCAATGGGGAACAGTGTGATTCGCTTAATGACCCCATTGTTCACTTAATGACCGCCACAAAAAGGTCGTAAAATTGGGTCGGATTTGCTTAATGACTGCTTCACTTAGCAACCATAATTCCAGTCCCAATTGTGGTTGTTAAATGAGGACTACCTTAAGTAATTTTTATAAATCCACCTTGCAGCAGATGAGAAGTTCATACTGTATGTTTTGCTTTCTTGTATATTTTATAAGCACTCGATACAGTTGCCGTAAATGTGGAAATCGCTCTTTGTTCCTTTATGGTACACAACTTTGTTGTAAACCGCCCAGAGTCCCCTTTGTGGGGGGAGATGGGCGGTGATAGAAGTTGGACAAATAAATAAAATAAATAAATTAGTGCAAAGCAGAGAAAGTTTAATGGTTTGTGTTGTAACGCCAGTTTTCCTTCTATCTGAAGAAAGTGTCCACAAAAATATAAAAACCCTTTGGCTATTCTTTTTTAGGATTAGGAATGTTTGTAAGGTGCTCCATCCGATGTCTGAAATCTCCCTCCTCTAGAGTAAACCACAGACACACGGTTTCTTAGAAGCAGAAGGATTTATTACAGTACATGAAGGTTAACACGAACAAAGACTTGAATGAATAAGCAAAGCATGGCATGTTATATTTTAGCATTCCCCTCCCCGCAGTCCTTTGATATTCACACGTGTACTTCGTGGCTCCAGGGTGCTCAGGCATCTGTTCGTAGAGATGTGTGCTGGCGCTGGCCCCTTTAGGTGCCAATCGTCTACTTCAAAGGCAGGCGCCTCTTCCCTGTCTGTTTCACCCCGCTCTGACTATACGTCCTTATCTAGATATTGGCAGAGGTCTGCAGAGCTCTGACATGCTCCCAGGCCAAGATATTCCCCCCTCCCCACCAAGACATGGTAACTAATGAACTAACGAACTAGCTACCCATTTTCAGTCGTGCCCTGTAATGAGAAAACACAAAGAGAATTTTTTACATTGTCCTGTTGGGGTACCCGTTTCAGTGAGGTTTGTCAGGGAACTCCCTATGGAAGGTTTTTACCAATTTGGGGGCGCGTGTGTGTTTAGCGCTAACCCACTCCTTGTCTCCAATCGGCAGATGTTGCCACTTGACCAAATATTGCAGCTGCCCCTTGTGCCATCTGGAATCCAGAATCCTGTCGATTTCAAAGTGTGTTCTCCCTCCACTAACAATGGGGCGGGTTCTGCTGGTTCTGGGTGCCACTGCTGTGAAGTGTGGTGCTGTTTCAACAAGCTAATGTGGAAAACTGGGTGCACCTTTCTTAGTGTCTTTGGTAACTGAAGTTTGGCCGTTACCGGGTTAATGACTTCAATTATTGGGAACGGACCTATGAATTTGGGCGCCAGTTTTCATGACGGTTGTGTAGCCCTCAGGTTTTTTGTCGAAAGGTACACCTTATCCCCTACTCTCAACTCCCATTCCTTCTCTCGTTTGCGGTCTGCGTATTTTTTGTAACTTGCTTTGGCTTCCTGCAGCGTTTTCACCATGATTGGCCGATTACTGGTTACTTTTGCTATCCATTCATCCGCTTTCAGTGGCTGCGCTAGTTCTGTGCTTTGGGTCATAGCCAACTCGGGGATAGTTACAAAATCCTGCCCTGTAGCTACTTTAAATGGTGAAAACCCCGTGCTTTGGTGGAGCGCGTTATTGTAAGCAACTTCTGCGAATGGTAACAGTTCTGCCCAATCATTTTGTTGGTAATTAATGTAACATCTAAGGTGCTGCTCCAGTATAGCATTAATGCGTTCACTCGCACCATCTATGCACAGATGGAACGCACTACTAAGCCCCTGTTCTGATCCAATTAACTTCAAAAAAGCCCGCCAGAACTTACAAGTGAAAGTGCTGCTGCGATCGCTGATTATGCGTCCCGGCGTCCCGTGAGCCCGATAGATGTGTTGAATAAACATCCTAGCTAGTTTTTGAGCATTCAGGATCCCATTGCAAGCAATGAAGTGTGCCTGTTTAGAAAATAAATCTGTGACCACCCAAATAGCCATTTTCTTGTTGCTCACCGGTAAATCAACTATAAAATCCATGGCAATCTGCTTCCATGGTTGAGTGGGGTTTGCTACTTCCTGCAATTTCCCTGTGGGTTTGCCCATTTTCCTTTTAGCTGTTGCGCACACTGGGCACGATCGCACATAAGCTTTAACGTCTGTGCGCAATGATGGCCACCAGAATTTGCGCCGGACTAAATGTAATGTTTTCACAAATCCGAAATGCCCTGCCGTTTTGTGGTCGTGATGCTTGCTCAAAACCCTTTGCCTTAAAGGCTCAGGGACATATGCTTTATTGTCTTTCCACCCCACTCCATCTTTCTCCTCGAGGGTGTGCTTGTTCTCCCCCCACCATGTGTCTGTCACTGTTGCCGCTCGCAGTTCGCTTGCAAACGGGTCGCTCTCAGCCAAGCGTTTCGCGCTACTGCGAGTGATCGCCATGTTTCCCTCCAATCTCTCAGCTTGTGCCAGGTGACTCTGAGCCTCCTCTGGCTGGGAAGGGATGAGTGACTCAATAACCTCCTCCATCTTGCTTTCATGCTGCGGCAGGCGCGATAGTGCGTCCGCCAAGTAATTTTCCCCCACAGGGAAGTATTTCAATGTGAAATTGAACCTGCTAAGGAACTCTGCCCACTGGAGGTGTTTGGGATTTAGTTTTATGGGGGATTTGAGAGCTTCTAAGTTTTTGTGGTCAGTCCACACTTGAAACGGGACTGCTGCCCCTTTCAGGAGGTGTCGCCAAGTGCTTAGAGCATGTTTAACTGCGAACGTCTCTTTCTCCCACACATGCCAACGTTTCTCCGTCTGATTGAATTTTCTGGAGATGTAAGCACAGGGTCTTAATTTCTTACTGTCATCTGCCTGCAGCAATATGGCCCCGACTGCGCTAAACGATGCGTCCGTGTGTATAACGAATGGCTTGTCTGCCTCAGGGTGTTTGAGGATGGGCTCCTCAGTGAACATCGCCTTTAACTTGTCAAAGGCTTCCTGACATTCTTGGGTCCACACTAGTTTCGTGCTTGGTGACTGGGCTTTCGCTTTTGCGCCCTTGCTTTTCGTTTTTAACAAGTCAGTAAGGGGCAGCGCAATCTGTGCGAAATCCTGAATAAATTGCCTATAGAACCCCGCAAACCCGAGGAACGCTTGCAGCTGTCTGTGCGTTTGGGGGGGCTGCCAGCCCAGGACCGCTTTGACCTTTTCGGGGTCCATTTCAATGCCCTCATGCGATATGCGGTACCCCAGGAAGTCTAGCTTATCTTTGTGGAATTCACATTTCTCAAGTTTCACATACAGCTTTGCCTCCAGTAATTTCTCTAACATCTTCTTGACTAATTTCATATGTTCCTCTAAGTTTTCAGAAAAAATCAGTATATCACCTAAATATACAATTACCCCTTTGTACAGAAATTCATACAGTACTTCGTTTATGAACCTCATGAAAATTCCCGGTCCTCCCGCAATCCCAAACGGGAGCACTCAGTATTGAAATGATCCCAGCGGGCAATTGAATGCTGTTTTCCACTCGTCCCCCTCCCGTATACGTACACGATAGTAAGCCTCCCATACATCTAATTTCGTGAAAATCTTCCCTTTAGACAGTTGGGCTAACATGTCTTTCAACAACGGGAGGGGGTACTGGTTGGTAATCGAAATTGCATTGAGCCCCCTGTAGTCCGTGCAAAGTCTGAGGGACCCGTCTTTTTTCTTCCTGAATAAGACTGGGGCTGCTAGGGGGGAATTGGCTGGTTCGATAAATCCACGCGCCAAATTCTTATCGATGAATTTGCGAAGCTCCTGTAGTTCTTTTTGTGTCATGGCATACATCTCGGGCTTGGGAAACGGTGCCCCTGGGATGAGATCGATAGTTGCGTCCGACTGTCTGTGGGGGGGTGCTTGTTCGCATTCCTGTTTGCCGAACACCTCCACCACGGGGAGGTATTTCTCCGGGATTGTGTCCACAATAGTGCCACCCCCTTGTTCCTGATCCTCATCCCAAAGTTCCGTCCCAGCTGCCCCCACTTCTAAGCAACCCGGAGTTCTCTCCTTGTCCATCCCTAAATAAGTCCCATCAATGAATTCAATTTCCCTAGAAGCCCAATCCACCCTGGGGTTTCTTGTTCTCAGCCATTTCAGTCCTAATACAATAGGTCGTGTTGCAATGGGAGCCACAATAAACCTCAATGTCTCTACGTGAGTCCCAAGAGTCATTTGGATTTCTTCTGTGAAATACTCCACTGGCCCCACTTTCATTTCTGAACCGTCCAATTGGCAAAATGTGATGGGCGTATTTAATTTAAAAAGTTTTAGTCCCATCTTGTCAGCCACGTTCAGGTGCATTAAGCATCTTGAGCAACCAGAGTCTAACATTGCCACTCCCGAATATTTCTTTCTCCCAACCAAAGTTTTTAATTGTACCTTTAGATGCATTGTCGGGCTGTGGCTTTCCTTCCCGTTGCGCCCCTTTGCAAAGGCCTGTCCCGTGGCGCTCTTTAGAACAGACCTTTTTCATTTCCCGCCGGCTGGAATTCAATTTCGGAGTCATTGCTGTCGTCGTCCAGGTCCGAACCCAGGCTTGGGTCCTCTGTTGCCGCTGCTGCACCTTTGTGCTTGTTGGTCGCCGGTTTGTCGCTACTGCCGTCTGCTGACTTTTTCACCGGTGGCTTTTCTTTAAAGTTCGTTTTCCCTTGATAGCAATTATTTATTCTGTGTCCCTCCTTCCCGCAATGGAAGCACAACCCGTCTTTCACACGGTGTTCTTTCTCCTTTTCCCAATTCCGTTGCTTGCTGTCTTTGCGGGGGTGGGGGGTAAAAGTTCCTTGATTCCTTTGCAAGGATTGGAAGGTCCTAATATTTTGTAACTGCATTCTGCTGGTTTCAATTTTCCCCACTAACTGGATCCACCCCTTCAATGTTCCAGGATCATCTCTATCTATTGCTACCTCGATCAGGTCCTGTCTCAGCCCATATTGAAAATGTTCGATTTTAAACAATTCAGGCCAGTCTGGTAATTTGCTTAAAAGCTTTTTGAAGTCCATAGCATATTCAGCTACTGTCCTATTTCCCTGCCTTAAGTTCTGGATTCGCGCCCTGGCTGACATTTTTGATAGAGTGTCCTCGAATCTTTTGCGCAGGGCGTACATAAACTTCTTACAGTTCATCAGCTCCCAGGCCCCACTATCGTGTAGTTCCACCAGCCAATCGCCCGCCTCCCCTTCCAAAAGGCTGGAGATGTACCTTACTTTGCTCTCCTCTGTTCGGAAGGTATGTTCAAATTCCCCCATAAATCCTCTTACATGCGTTAAAAAGCATGCCAGTTTTTTAGGGTCCCCATCGAATTTCATCTTCAATTCGCCTATGCCACTCGGTGCGTTGGGCCACTGCGGGATCCTGCATTGGTCATGGTTCAGGGTGACTGATTGTCGGCTGTAAGTAATTCTTACTTACAGTAAGAATCTGTAATTCTCGGGATGCGTGATCAAAATTTGATTCAAGTCTTTATGTAAGGTGCTCCATCCGATGTCTGAAATCTCCCTCCTCTAGAGTAAACCACAGACGCACGGTTTCTTAGAAGCAGAAGGATTTATTACAGTACATGAAGGTTAACACGAACAAAGACTTGAATGAATAAGCAAAGCATGGCATGTCATATTTAAGCATTCCCCTCCCCGCGGTCCTTTGATGTTCACACGTGTACTTCGTGGCTCCAGGGTGCTCAGGCATCCGTTCGTAGAGATGTGTGCTGGCGCTGGCCCCTTTAGGTGCCAATCGTCTACTTCAAAGGCAGGCACCTCTTCCGTGTCTGTTTCACCCCGCTCTGACTATACGTCCTTATCTAGATATTGGCAGAGGTCTGCAGAGCTCTTACAATGTTTCACAAAAGGCAGAGAACGAATAAGAAATAGTAAGATGAAGATATCAAAGGCAAGAGAAGAAAAAAACAAAAGGAAAGCTAGCTAAATCTAATTCCACTAACACCATTCGTTATACCCCTCCATACCCTTTTTTATCCTTGCTAACTCCACATCCATTCATCAGATGCTTCCTTCCCTTGGAAAAATAAATTGCATAACTGCAGTATCTGTAGTATGGGTGTGTATGTGTGTGTGTTTGTGTGCACGCAAGATGGCGGATGGAGCAGTGTGATTTTATTTATTTATTTATTTATTTATTTGTTCATTTTTCAATTTCTATTACCGCACCATCTCCCCTGAAGGGGACTCTGGTGATGCAACTGGGACCCTTTGACCCGTGTGCCAATGCTACGGGCACATCCCCAAGAGGCGGAGCTTGCATTGCGAGGCCCCGTCTGCTGTCTTGCCAATTCTGATGCACACCCCCCCCCCGAAACTGCTGTTCGTCGAATTGTCCTCCCAGTCTCTCTTCCTACAGATTTGGTGGGGGGTTGAGAAAGACCATTTCTGTCAAGCTTGAATATGCTTTGGTTTGGTTTGGTTTAAGCTTATATCTTATCTTTTATCTTCTCTTCTCTTCTCTTCATCTCTTCATCTCTTCATCTCTTCATCTCTTCATCTCTTCATCTCTTCATCTCATCATCTCATCTCATCTCATCTCATCTCATCTCATCTCATCTCATCTCATCTCATCTCATCTCATCTCATCATCTTAGCTTAGTTTAGGGTTTGCTGGCTGGGGAATTCTGGGAGTTGAAGTCCACACATCTTAAAGTTGCCAAGGCTGAGAAACACTGGATTATGGTGTATGATTTATTCTTGGCTGCTTTGTATTTCAATTTTTGCATTCTTGCTATCGTTTTCATTTCGTTGTAATTTTGCTCACTGCCCAGAGTCACTCATTGAGATGGGCGGCCGTGCAAATTGAATTAAATCATAGGCAAATAAATAAACAAGAAGTCCAAGCTGGTCCACCTCTCCTGCCTTGCCCTTGTCAACAAGTTTCCGCAGATGCCAGCGGGCAGCTGAGTCGGAGGGTAGCTGATGGACCAAAGCAGGACTTGGCAACTGGCAGCATTTTTATCCACGAATGTCAACCTGCACAATCTGCAACATTGCTCGCTGCCAGATGCCTGCAAGGTTTGCCCAGATGTTTCATCCTGGCTACATCAAGCTGTGCCAATGTTTCCTGGGATCCTGGCACCCGTATTTGCTCTCTTGCTTGGCAACAGACCTGGATGCCTTGTTCCCTGCCCCATGTCTAGATGGAGGGGGCCTGGACAAAAATTGACCTCTGGTGGGTCTCTTCTAGGAGTGGCCAGAGCAGCGGTTAAAGCTAGGCATGGTCCATCCCCCTTTGTAATACTGCACTGGGGCATTCTGGGAAATGGAAACACAACCACTTTGGTCTTGCCACCCAGAGAAGACAAGCGAAGAAGAAGCGATTAATGGGGAGCTCAAAGCCAATTTGGATGTTGGGAGATTTGTGGCTTTCCACTTGGTTCTTGTTGGCTGAAGCCGATGAGATGTCGAACCCCAGAGGGGCGTAGGTTCTGCATTCCTAGAGGGCTTGACCAGGAGTAGGGACGCCCAGATTCAAATCCAGCCGCAGCCATGGAGACTCCCTTTCAACCCCAGAGACAGTTGGTTCAGTGGTGAAGGGGCTGGACTGAGAACTGGGAGATCCAGGTTCCAATCCTCCTTCAACCATGGAGCCCCACAGAGCACTTTGGGCCAGTCCCTCTCTTTCAACTCCTGAGACAGCATGGTATGACGGTGAAAGGGCTGGACTGGGAGTGGGGAAACCTGGGTTCAAATCCTCCCTTGGTCACAGAAGCTCCCCGGAGGACTCTGAGCCAGTCCTCCCCTCTCAGCCCAAGACGCAAGGTAGTCTAGTGGGGAAGCTGCTGCACCAGGAGTGGGGAGACCCGGGTTCTAGTCCCCCCACAGGCACAGAAGCTCATCGGCTGACTCTGGGCCAGTCCCTCCCTCTCAGCCCAAGAGCCAATCAGGTGTAGTGGGGAAGGGGCTGGACCAGGAGTGAGGAGACCCGGGTTCTAGTCCCCCTTCAGCCATGGAAGCTCATTGGCTGACTCTGGGCCAGTCCCTCCCTCTCAGCCCAAGAGCCAATCAGGTGTAGTGGGGAAGGGGCTGGACCAGGAGTGAGGAGACCTGGGTTCTAGTCCCTCCTCATTCCCAGGAAAGGTGGAAGGAAAGCGAAGAAGAGGATGACCATCAGCAAGAGAAGTATGAATTGGTGTCATCTAGATTGTTATGACAAACCAACAGATCATTGAACAAATCAACCCAGAGTTCTCACTCGAGGCACAAATGACCAGACTCAAATTGTCCTACTTCAGACACATTATGCAAAGATCCAGCTCCCTTGAGAAGTCCATAATGCTGGAAAAGGGAAAAAGAAAGAGAAGAAGAGGACAACCAGCAGCAAGGGGGAGGGACTCAGTTACAGCAAGACCTGAAGGGCTGAGTTGGGACGGATCCTCCTGGAGAAGGTCTATCTATGTGGCCTCTAACAATCACCACCAACTTGATGGCATATAATCAATCAATCAATCAATCAATCAATCAATCAATATGAATACCTGGCTCTGTTGAGAAGTCTATAATGATTGGAAAGGTGGAAGGAAAGAGAAGAAGAGGAGGACCAGCAGCAAGGGGGATGGACTCAGTTACAGGGGCGATGGAGGCACCCTTGGAAGATCTGAAGGACCAGGTTAGAGACAGATCATCATGGAGAAAATCTACCTATGTGGTTGCTAGGAGTCGAAATGACTTGATGGCACATATTCATAATCAAAGCTTCTAGCTGAAGATCATTCAGTGGCCTGTTAGAACCAGTGAATGGAGCAGAGCTTAACGTAGTATAAGCTTGTGCACAGAAAAAGAATATTGTTTAAAAACAGAGCCAGTGAACACGTTAGAGAGATCCAGGTTCTTAATCTTACACTTTTAGCCCACCCAAGCATAAAGAATCACACGCTTAGACATAGTGTGTTCAAAAAAAGTACAAAAGAGTTCTTACATTTATTTGGTCCAGGTACAGCATTCTCAGTAGATAAATGATGTTTCAGTTTCTCATTTCCTTTTTCTCTAAACTTTGTGGACTCTTAGCCCTATAGCTGCTAAGAGCTGCGTGGAGAGAGTGGGAAAAATCTCCTAGGCCCATCCATGGCCTAAGATGGAGAGAGAGAGAGAGAGAGAGAGAGAGAGAGAGAGAGAGAGAGAGAGAGAGAGAGAGAGAGAGCGCAGAAGCAGCATGCTTGCCTCTCCACTGGAGAGACTCAAAGAAGGACTGACTGAGGAGGAAGTAGGAGTGGCAACAAAGCAACTTCCTCAAACAACACGGAGAGTTGCATCTTGGGATGAACTTGCAAATGAGGCATGTTGATTTGCTGAAATTCCAACACCCCTTCTCAAATCAAAATCATGCATCATGCCTACACGAGATTTAACTCACTTCATAGGCCCTGGTAGACACCCCTTGCAAGTGGCTTTGTAATGATGTCTGCGATCATCCTCTCTGAGGGACAATACTCCAAATGTATCAGTCCTGTCTCCTGTGCCTCTCTATTTATGCGGTAGCGAACATCCATGTGCTTGTTCCGCCCTCCCACCCTCTGTGACAGAGAGAGTCTTATACAACTTTGGTTGTCCTCAAAGACTCTTATTGGAGCAGGACCACTAACCCCCAGATCCTCAAGTAAATACTTGAGCCATTGCACCTCATCGCATGTCTCAGCTGCTGAGTTGCGACTAGTTCAGCTCACAGCCCCTCCCCCAAAGAAAAAGACACACCCTCTAGTGGATTTACGATCAGTTGCATTCTCTGCCCAATCTGCATCAGTGTATCCCAAGACTAGTAAGGCAGGGCAGCTGTGGGTTCCTGGGCCCAGATAATTTGGCAAAGATCTTCACATTTACAATCTTCACAATCCACATTTACATGGATTGCTGTCCTGTATGCAGATCTGGAATTTCTTTACCTTCCCTGGGGAATTTTCCCAGGGCCAGCCTTTCCCTCCATTACAAATAAAACTTTTTTTTTCTTTCTCTCTTTCTGATAGCATTGAAGGATTGACCATCTTTTTGAAAGCTTGTAGAATTAGAGGCATTTCAGCAGATTTCAGGATAAATTGTTCATGAAGATGCAAGGGAGAATCTTACCTTTGGGGAAAGACAGAGGAAGGAAAAAATCGCTGAGATCTATCTATGGGGGAAGTAACCAAGGAAAATAGACAATAATACTAATATATAAGTACAGCTTTAATTCTAACTATTCCAACAGCAACTCTTAAATGCAGGTATAAGAGCTAAGAGTGGTTTGCAAAATGACATTTATTTTATTTTATTTTTATTTTCTATCCTGCCTGTATTATTTTTATAAATAACTCAAGCTGGGGAACATGCCTATTACTCCTTCCTCCTATTTTCTCCACAACAACAACCCTGTGAGGTGAGTTGGGCTGAGAGAATGTGACTGGCCCAAGGTCACCCAGCCGGCTTTCATGCCTAAGGTGGGAATAGAACTCTCAGTCTCCTGATTTGCCATTGTCTCCTTCCTAGGGCTGAGAGAGAGTGACTGGCCCAAGGTCACCCAGCCGGCTTTCGTGCCTAAGGCAGGACTAGAACTCTCAGTCTCCTGGCTTGCCATTGGCTCCTTCCTAGGGCTGAGAGAGAGTGACTGGCCCAAGGTCACCCAGCCGGCTTTCGTGCCTAAGGCGGGACTAGAACTCACAGTCTCCTGGTTTCTAGCCCGTTGCCTTAACCACTAGACCAAACTGGCTCTCACAGAATATCACAGAATGAAAGATAATATATTTAAAACCTATATCAGTTGTTAACAGACCATAAAAATGTTGGTACATTAATCTGGGCTGTCTTTCAACCAGGCACCGAGCAGCTTTTGGTGTTTTATAGTTTCATTCCTGCAGGCTTCACCTGACACTTTCACAAATACATCTCAATTTATTTGGGGGAAGAACAAACAGTAATATGGCGTTCTCAGATTTCCATGGGGAATTTATGCCTTTGCCACCCACCATATAAACACAGGGAGTTGTGTGTGGGATGTGTGTGTGTGTGTGTTTTAATCTATAGAGATGCTACATTCTGAGTGGAGGTTTGCACTATTCCAGGATATAGGATGCCTTGAAGGGAATGCTGGATGAGAGGAGGGACAGGAAAGAGTAAAATGGTCAAAAGCCGGAGCAAGGATTTATCCAAAAACTTATAAGATTCCCTTTCACAGCTGTTGAGTGCTCCTTGAGAGAAAGATTGGAATAACACATTTCCTGGGAATAAATCTTGCCTTGAAAATAAATGTCCATCTGCAATGGCAGCCAGCAAGTTCCATTTATCTGGTTCCTTTATCAATTTCTTGTACTGCACTTTTTCTCAGAAAGCGCAGTGCAAAGCAGCCGACGGGATGGCTTTCGGACATTTGAGCCCCACAACGATCTTGGAGGGTAGGCCAGGCAGAGACAGAAAGATCAAAGTCATCCAAGAGCTTCCTGCTTGAGTGGGGATTTGAACTTCCCTTTCCTTGGTCCAAGACCGACTTCTTAACTACGACACAATAGTAGCATCACTGTGGTTATGTTGATGCTGAAGATGTTACCTAGTCGGGTGATGAAACGTCTGCAAGCCAACAACCAAGCTCAGAGAGCACCAAAGACTCCACAGTTCAACCCTGAGCTACAGAGATTCTCTCCTATTGGTACTACACAACATTTAATCAATTAATTAATTAATTTAGCCACCCATCTACTGGAGGACAATTTTTACAAGGTTAGCCTATGGCCAGGTTTCTCAACCTTGGCAACTTCAAGCTGTGTGGACTTCAACTCCCAGAATTCCCCAGCCAGCCATTCTGGCTGGGGAATTCTGGGAGTTGAAGTCCACACAGCTTGAAGTTGCCAAGGTTGAGAAACACTGGGCTATCGGTTATTTTTCTCTCATTTGAGCCCCAATCTGAAAGCACGGGAATTACCAAAGGAAATGTTACATTGATATGCTTAGTCTTGCTTGCTTCAGAGAAAGCAAAGCTCGTACTCTTCCAGAAAGGTGAATTTAACCAAACTCATCAGTATTCATCACCTTAAAGCCCCCCAAAGACTGTCCTTTCTGCGCAGAAGGCCATTCCACTTCCTTTCTTCTTCTGTCTCCATGGGCCTGCTTTAATTCTTCTTCAAACATCTGGCCGCCTGTTGCTTCTTCAGTTTGGGGTATATCTGAAGAATAAATGCTGCAGAGGAGAAAGGAGAACCTCAAAGTAAAGATTATTGCGAAGGGACAGGAATCACAAACCAGTGATGTTTTTTTTTCACGACCCAGAGTTTGCAAATTTGGGCTCTGCCTATCTACCCCTGTCCTTCACTGTTTCTTGTCGTTTGTCCAGGACAGGGTTGAGGTGGTTAACTACATGGTCTAGCGAAGCCCAGATCTTGAATGTGATCAAGAGGAAGGAGAGGGAAGTTGAAACAGGGAGTCCTTCACAAAAGCATCACTAGTAAGCTTGAGGAATTCAATTTTCCTGGAGACCCAGATGTTCCAGATGTAGGTCTGAAGGTTCCTACAGCAGATGGCTGGCATCCAAGCATGGGTGCCCGAGGGGAGGGGAGGTATCATAGTTATGGATTCTTGCTTCATTCTCCCTCAAGGTCATATGAATAGAAAAGATGGGTGAACTTCCCAGGAGAAGCTTTAGAAATCCATGACGAACACCTGGCTAGCTAGATAAAACTTTCTTCAGTGAGACTACTCCAGAAGAGGTGAATGCCAATAGACCAAGGCTTTCCTGAAGGACCTTTTCTGAAGGAGAAGCAGAGGCAGTTAATCAAGCCCAGGAGGATGCTACAAATCCATCACTTCCGGTAAAGCCGGGAGCTAGTCCAAACCCAATTGCAGAAAAACACAGCAGCATGTGTTGATGAAGTATCTGACCCTCCTCCTTTTCTGGTCCTAGACAACAAAGTCTTCTAAAGATCAGAGGTGCCATCCCTTCTGAACAAGCAATTAAGGGCCAGTCTCAGGGCATTGAAAAGGAGTTTTCTCAGACTGAGACATACATACATGTCTACCGGAAAATATACAGAGAAAGCAGAGGTTGTATAGTCTCCTGGTGGTGGAAAAAGAAATATGAAGCTGGAACTGGAGTGGAAAAAGCAGAACACCAAAAACACGTTGTTGTTGTTTATTTGTTCAGTCGCTTCCGACTCTTCGTGACTTCATGGACCAGCCCACGCCAGAGCTTCCTGTCGGCCGTCACCATCCCCAGCTCCCCCATGGTCGAGTCCGTCACCTCCAGAATATCATCTGTCCATCTTGCCCTTGGTCGGCCCCTCTTCCTTTTGCCTTCCACTTTCCCAAAACATGGTAGATGGTTTGAATCTGTATATTGAGAGTTTGTCACTTTCTGAGCTGATCAGTCATATTAAAGGGATGAGTTAGATCAGTAGAACTCGGCCCTTAGCCATGCCATGGGCTTCCTGGAGAAGATGGACGCAATGGAGCTCCTCTTAGCTGGGTTACCTCGGAAATGCCTCTTGACCACCCCATTCCAAGAAGACAATCGATGATTTGGTTCTGTTGTTCAGCCTCTCTGCCATGCCACCGACTCAAAGTCTAGACTGTTGTGAACCGTCTCAATTGCATCTTGGACCTTTCTTGATATTAGCTTGTGTATCTCTCTGGCTTGATGAATTGGGCTTGTCTTCTCCATCTTGGCTTCTGGACCAGGTTCTGGAAAACAGCTCCTGCCTTGTGCTTGTAAGACCTTGAATGCTGTTTCCCCTTGACTAAGGAAGTTTTTAGCAGTGGCATCAGGCCAGGAAATAGGACGCTGACCAGATTTGCAGGGAACAGTGCCTGGCTGATAGGTAAGTTGGAATCCAACCGTCGGCTTTCATATAGATTTTAGTCTTACTTAGACCATTGATCTCTGCCAAGATGTCATTTATGGGTAATGAGCTGTACTGGAAAATATCTAGGGGTTAGGAATTGGATAGTCGAGGGGTCGGCAAACTTTTTTTGCCAGGAGCCATTTTGACATGCTCGTGCACATTTTTTTTATTTTATTTATTTATTTATGTTTCGACTTCTATCACCGCGCCATCTCCCACGAGGGGACTCTGGGCGGTTTACAAACATTTTGAAGTGCTTGAGAGCCAGGGGGCGGGGTTTGCGGGCGGGGGCCAATCGCGTGGAAGGGGGCGGGGTTTGCGGGTGGGAGCCAATCGCGTGGAAGGGGGCGGGTTTTGCGGGCGGGAGCCAATCGCGTGGAAGGGGGCGGGGGAGGTTTGGAAGAAGAAGGGAAAGAGAGGCTCGACTGCTCCAGTTGCTTCTCTTCTGGAGCCGCTCACGCCCCCAGTCCAGGCAAAGTAAAGCTGGTGGGGAATCCAGCGCGGGAGTGGGGTTTGCGGGCGGGAGCCAATTGTGCACACTTAGGGCTGTGGGGTGGAAATGTGCTGCTTTTGCACGGAGAAAAAGAGTAAGCAGAGCAGCAACGAAGAGGTTAAGGCAGGGCTTTCCAAACTTTTGCCGTTGGCGACACACCAACGGCCAGCCCACAAAAACCTGGAAGCACTGGCGGCGGTGCTTCCAGGTTGTCGCTGCGGCGGCAACGGCTGCCCCTTCGAAAGGGCAGGCTCCGGGGACCCCGAAAATGCCCTCGGTTCTGGCAGGGAGGCAAAAGCCTCCTCCCCGCACGCACACGCTGCCCTGGAGCCAGGGTAGAAATTCTCCCCGCAGAACAGCTGAGCGCCGCTTGCGCGCAGCCTCCCTGCCTAAACTGAGGGCATTTTCGGGGTCCCCGGAGCCTGCCCTTTCGAAGGGGCAGCACTGGCGACACACCAACGGCCAGCCCACAAAAACCTGGAAGCACCGCCGCCGGTGCTTCCAGGTTGTCGCTGCGGCGGCAACGGCTGCCCCTTCGAAAGGGCAGGCTCCGGGGACCCCGAAAATGCCCTCGGTTCTGGCAGGGAGTCAAAAGCCTCCCCTCCCCTCCCCACATGCACACGCTGCCCTGGAGCCGGGGTGGAAATTCTCCCCGCAGAACAGCTGAGCGCCGCTTGCGCGCAGCCTCCCTGCCTAAACTGAGGGCAGGCTGCCGGGCTTCCTGGCGCACAGCTGATCGGTGCGGTGGGGGGGGACGGGGTGGAAATTCTCTGTGCTGATCAGCTGTGCGCCGGGAAGCCCCGCAGCATGCGCGCGCGATTTTTGCCTCCCTGCTGGAACCGAGGGCATTTTCGGGGTCCCCAGAGCCTGCTCTTTCAAAGGGGCAGCGGCAGCAGCGGCGTCCTGGAACCCGGAAGCACTGATGGCCCACCACCGCCGCTGCCCCTTCGAAAGGGCAGACTCCGGGGACTCCGAAAATGCCCTCGGTTCCGGCAGGGAGGCAAAAATTGCGCGTGCAGGCTGCCGGGCTTCCCGACGCACAGCTGATTGGCGTGGAGAATTTCCACTCCGGGTGGCCTGGCAGCGTGCGCGCACACGATTTTCACTTCCCTGCCAGAACCGAGGGCATTTTCATCAGCGCTTCCGGCTTGTCACGCGACACACTTGGGGGCCCCTGGCGCGACACACAGTTTGGAAAGCCCTGGGTTAAGGCGATGGGCAAGTGCCCGTCGTCAAGATGGCTGCCGGAGACGGAGGCTTCCAAACTCTCGTGAGACTGTGTGAAGCCCGTCCCCGGAGGAAAAAGAGAGGCTGGGCCTAGGTTGCCAGGGGTATGCCCACAGCAACGCACACCATGCCTGCTGCCGCGCCTGCCCCGCCACACTCGCTGCCGCGCCTGCCCCCGCCACGCCCGCCACGCCTGCCTGCGGAAGAGCCACACACAAGGGGCCAAAGAGCCGCATTTGGCTCGCGAGCCGCCATTTCCGACCCTTGGGATAGTCGGATATCTAGAAACTTTGCAAGAAGGCCTAGCTCTGGAGGCCTCTTAAATTCTTTTTGTTGATCCTGACCCTTTCTATCAACTTTTCAACTATCTCACTCTGCACACTACTCTACCGGCCAGGGCCTTCTTCATGCCATCTTCTTTAGCCTCTTGTGTGCCCTGGCCAGGTCTCCACTCGCACCCCGGCCAGAAGTGGCAGATGGTGTGGTGGGCGCGGTGGCCGTGGGCAGGGCTGGGCGGTGGGGGCAGCCGACAGGAGTGGGTAGGCGGGCAGCCAAAAGCGGACGTAAATGTGGGTGGGCCAGAGTGGGCCCGAATTTTGTTCCCATGACCGCAGGGGCGCTGTGACGGCTGCAATTTCGAGGAGCGGTCGTTAAGTCCCTTCATGCAACGCTGTTGTGATTTTGAACGGTCGCTGTACGAATGGACATTATGCGAGGACTATCTGTCCATTTCTTTTGCAACAGATCGGCAAATTCCTTCAACGTGGATTCTATATAAGGCAGGGAGGGCAGAACTGAACAAAATCTGCTATTGTTCTTCCGTTTCTGGTTAAAAATGTGCATGCACAGACTTTTTTTTTTTGTCAACAGTATATGTTCACTCTCGCCCACTAGTTTTCTTGGAAATTATCCATTTTGGAACATGGAACCTAAAAAGAAAAAGGATAAACTCTTTCTCCTAAAACATTTCTTGTCCCCAAATGCCCCAGAGTAGTAGTTGACATCCTAACTGTTCCGTGATAGCTGGGATAGCCGGGCATTTCCTAACCAAACATGGTAGACTTTTTTCCCCCATTAGTTTCCTCGTGATTTTTTTCCCGTTCAGTAGCAAATTATGAATTTTATCTTTACGTATTTTCATTTATTTATCTATCGGCTTGCTCGCTCGCTCGCTTGCAATTTTGTCCCATCCCTGAAACGATGTACAATTCTGGCTGCGTCGCAGTTTATTATTATGACCTGAATGTTGCCCATTGGAATTTGAGTGTGCTTGCTTTCCTTTGCCCTCCTCACCCCTTTTTCCTCGAGTGCCATGTCTTTTTCAATTGTTTGCTTGAGGTGAGGGCAAGGAATGCCTCTTCTTTGCCGCAGGATGGCACTTAAGCAACAGATCCCTCTGGGAAGCATGTCCTCATTGCTTGGGATGGCCCAATCTCAAGAAGTTTTGGAGTATTTAAAAAATGCCTTTGGTTCCGTTCCTAGTGTTACCTTCTTACAAATACAGCTGACTGCTTGCAACAAGCCTGTGGGGCGCTTCACAGTCTCTCTGCAGCTAGCAGGCATGTGAGCGTATAAGGGACTGGTAATGGGTGTATGTTTGCGTACATAATTTCCTCAATAGGTTTGAATTGCTGTCTTCGAAATTACATTAAATTGGAAGAACAAAGATATCCTTTTGGGCACTCCAAAGCTTGCTGGAAGATAATCAAAGGGAATCGGACCCCCATTAAGGAGAGGAGAGGCAGCTTCTGGTACAGATTAAATACTTCCAACGCGGAGAGAATTCAGAGTGAAAAAACCCTTGAAAGGGGAGCAAAGTAAATACAGAAAGGTGCTGTTTTAAGGTGAGATAAAACGATGGCGAGAAAGGGGAGGAACAGGGGACGGCGATGGGGGTGATGGGAGGGATAAGGTAGATAGAGAGAGGAAATGGATGTATGGCCAGGAACCAAGAGAAGAGGTGGGAAGCAGGAAGTTTCAGCTGGAAATGTTATTATTCAGGAATAATAATAATAGTAGTAGTAGTAGTAGTAGTAGTAGTAGTAGTAGTAATTCTTATTTATATGGCCGCACATCTCACAACAGTGACTCTAGGCAGTGTACCAGGATTAAAACAACAGCTACAAATATTGACCCATAATGCCCAAGGTCTACAATACTTCCAATCTTAAAGGTCTTCGGCAGTGTTTCTCAACCTTGGCCACTTTAAGATATGTGGACTTCAACTCCCAGAATTCCCCAGCCAGCAAGCTCCCAGAAGTCCCCAGCCAGCAAGCTCCCAGAATTCTGGGAGTTGAAGTCCACCCATCTTAAAGTGGCCAAGGTTGAGAAACACTGCCTAACAATAACAGGAGCAGGAGTGGGCCTTCCTTTGTTGAAGGTTTTTCAATACAGGCTGGATTTCCATCTGTTGGGGATGGTATTTGGGCAGTTTCCTGCAAGGCCCCCTCCATTCTAGGATTCTAGACGAGGCCCTTAATAGATGCAGGGAACCCCAAGGCTGGGGATCCTGAAACAAGATTCACCCGGGACAGGAGAGGACATCTGGAAGATGCCTTCTGATCCAGGACTGACTTCTGGCCAGCCCGGGGGATTAGAATCAGCGCAAGTTCAGGACGTGGCCTTTGCTGTGGGTCTTGGCTGATGTGGCCCCACACCGAACGAATGGATGAATGGATGAACGACCAGGTGTCTAACCTTAACCCTGCCCCTACGTCTATCCCAGAGATGCATATGACCAAATTCGCTGGTTTCATAAAGAAGGGATGCGCACGAAAAGGGGGTGTCCTTTGATTACCCAATGGTGGCGGCCATCTTGACTTTTCTGACACCCCCTCGTGGAGGCCCCTGTCCCTGTATAACTCGCACTGTGGTAAGAAAAGGCCTTTGACAGCCCCTCACCTCAGTCCAAGGCAAGGAAGGAACTAGGATCTGTGTCACCCGGGGCAAACATGGATTCCGTGCCCCCCCCCATGGGTTATTTTGTCATTTTGGCGCCCCCCCCAGCGTGGCGCCCGGGGCACATGCCCCGCTTGCCCCCCCCTCCCCCAGTTGCGGCCCTGGCCCAAGGTTGCCCTTACGGATAAGAGCAGTTTTCTACCTCAATCTCACCTGGAGATGCTTGAGATGGTTAGCATGCAAAGCAAGCCTCCGAAAGTGAACGACAGTAGCTTCCCCGGGATAAACTGATGGATAATTAAATCCTAGGATGCCCAGTGAATACAGAAGCTGGTCAGGCTGGGTCAGACTCCATACAGCCCCCTAGCCTCAGCTTCACAGTTTATATGAGCTTCAGATCAGGCGCGAAAAGGAATCGAGTACTGTATAATTAAGCAATACCCCGAAGATATTAAGAAAAGCAAAGAAAGAGGAGAAAGAGCTGAAACCCACTTGGGAAACAGAAAAGGATTTAAAATGTGCATCCAAATAAGAGCTCTTTTGACATGGCCCCAAACGCAGGCGGTCAGAAGGTCAGTCGCCTTTTTCCTTTGGGGATATTAGAGAAAAAAAAAATCCCAGCATGAAAATCAAAGCATAACCTGACTTCTTCCCATATTGGTGCTTTGCGGTCTTAGCTGACCCTAGCAGAGGACAAAATTCAATTTGATTCCATTTATTTATTTACAGCCCCCGACCAAAATTTCATACACTACGCCAGACAACCAACATATAGGCTTTTTTATGCATTGATGTGCCCGTGCTTTATTGGCTGAAACACAGTATGAAATTTTGGCCTATGGCTACAAAAGAGATGAAACCACTCTACAAAAAAAAAAAATAAGGATTTGGTGTTCGGCCGCTGTGGGAAGAGGTGAGCTCCTTGCATTGGGGGGATCAGGAGAGAATAAAAAACAAGAGAGGATGAAGTTAGCCGCAGTCAGGGAACCATCGCAAGATCTCCCGAATCCCCTGGGACCCCCGGGCCTGGAGGCATAGCCAGGTCTTGAGGGACCTGCGGAATGTTAAGAGGGATGGGGCTAACATCACTTCCGGGGGGAGAAGATCCCATAAGGCGGGGGCCACAGCAGAGAAGACCCCCCTCCTTCGGGGTCCGCCAAGTGTAGCTCCCTAGCTCAGAGCTTTCCAAACTTTTCATGTTGGTGACACACTTTTTAGACATGCATCATTTCGTGACACACTCTTACAGCAAGGCATCATTTCACGACACATTCTTAAAGCAGGGCACAAAGCAGGCACTAGGACCTGTGCAGAATCACAGCAGGTTTGGAGGCAGCAAGGCACAAGGCAGGCACTAGGACCTGTGCGGAATCACAGCAGGTTTGGAGGCAGCAGGGCACAAGGCAGGCACTAGGACCTGCGCGGAATTCTGGCAGGGCAGGTTTGGAGGCAGCCAGGCACAAGGCAGGCACTAGGACCTGCGTGGAATCACAGCAGGTTTGGAGGCAGCCAGGCACAAGGCAGGCACTAGGACCTGTGCGGAATCACAGCAGGTTTGGAGGCAGCAGGGCACAAGGCAGGCACTAGGACCTGCGCGGAATTCTGGCAGGGCAGGTTTGGAGGCAGCCAGGCACAAGGCAGGCACTAGGACCTGCGTGGAATCACAGCAGGTTTGGAGGCAGCCAGGCACAAGGCAGGCACTAGGACCTGTGCGGAATCACAGCAGGTTTGGAGGCAGCAGGGCACAAGGCAGGCACTAGGACCTGCGCGGAATTCTGGCAGGGCAGGTTTGGAGGCAGCCAGGCACAAGGCAGGCACTAGGACCTGCGCAGAATCCTGGCAGGGCTCGGAGTCAGCAGAGGCCGCAACACACCCAGGCACTGTAGCCGACACACTAACGTGTCCCGACACACAGTTTGGAAAGCTATGCCCTAGCTGATGGGACCCGCAGCATGCCCTCTCTGCCAGATCGGGTGGGATGGGCAGATATAATTGGGGAGAGGCAGTCCCTCAGATAACCCAGCCCCATGCCATGAAGGACTTTAAAAGTCAAAACCAGCACCTTGAATTGGACCCGGAAGCAAACTGGTAACCAATGCAGCTCGTGGAGCAGAGGTGTAACGTGTCCCATTCTAGGGGCACATATAGCTACCCGCACCGCTGCATTCTTCACCAGCTGAAGTTTCCGGATACTCTTCAAGGGCAGCCCCATGTAGAGCACATTACAGGTAGTCCTCGCTTAATGACCATTCATTTAGTGATGGTTTGGACTTATGACGGTGCTGAAAAACCCGACTTACAACCTGTCCTCATGCTTATGGCTGTCGCAGTGTCCCCATGGTCACGTGACCACGATTTGGGCGCTTGGCAACCGGTTTGCATTTATGACCGTCGCGGCGTCCTGTGGTCATGTGATCGCCATTTTCAACCTTCCTGGCTGGCTTCTGGTTCACTTAATGCCTGTGGTGATTTGCTTAACGGCCACCACAAAAAGGTCGTAAAATCAGGTCGGATTCGCTTAATGACCGCTCTGCTTAGCAACTGAAATTCTGGTCCCAATTGTGGTAGTTAAGCAAGGACTACCTGTACAGAAGTCCAATTGGGAGGTGACGAGGACATGAGTGACTGTAAGCAGAGCCCCATGATCCAGGAACAGGGGCAACTGGCACGCAACACGAAGCTGTGCGAAGGCCCTCCTAGCCGCGACTGCCACCTGCTCTTTGAGCAGGAGCCGTGAGTCCAGGAGGACTCCCAGATCGCACACCGGATCTATCTGGGGCAGTGCCACCCCATCCAGCACCAAAGATGGCATAGTCCTAGAACCAGCAGGCCCCAAAACACAAAGCTACACAGTCTTGCCAGGGTTTAGCTGAAGCCTGATGTTCCCCAACCAGACCCTCACAGCCTCCCGGCACCGGGATAAGACGTCCACAGCATTGCTTAATTCACTAGGGGCAGAGGTGTAATTGGGTGTCATCAGCGTATTGATGATCCCCCGCCCCATGGCGATAGATGAGCTCACCCAGCAGTCTCATGTGGATGTTAAATAGGAGAGGGGAGAGCACCGAACCCTGTGGACCCCACATAGTAGGGGCCGAGGGTGGGACCTCTCCTCCCCAACTGTGGTTATTAATTAGGTTACTAGTACTGGTGCAGTTTAGGGGACTGAACCTCTGCAAGAGATCATACCCATCTGGAAAAAGATCAGGACCACCTCTTCAAGCAGTTATTGAAAAACGTTGTCCAAGTTGTCAAAAGAACAGGAAAAAAATCAGAACTGTTCAAAAACATTGCACCGAGTCCCTCTCGGAGCTGCTCAGGAAGCAAAGGGGGAATCTGGTCATCTCTTTATTTTGACCAAGGGAATCAATGACATCGATAGTGCAAAGCTCTTCATTGGGGTGAACAGCAAGAACAAGCCTTGATTATGGTGCAAGATCACCAATATCGGAAATAAAACAAAGGATGTAAAATGAATCAAATACCGATAGACTACCGAACCGATCACTGTGAGGACAGTTGTTGCCTTGATTTTCCTGTACAGGTAGTCCTCGCTTAATGACCACAATTGGGACTGGGATTTCAATTGGTAAGCGAAGCGGTCATTAAGCGAATCTGACCTGATTTTACGACTTTTTTGTGGCAGTCATTAAGCGAATCACTGCGGGTGCTAAGCGAACAACATGGTCATTAAGCAAATCACGTGGTTCCCCATTGATTTTGCTTGCCAGAAGCTGGCCGGGAAGGTCAAAAATGGTGATCATGTAACCATGGGATGCTGCGACGGTCATAAATGCGATCCAGTTGCCAAGCGCCCAAATCGTGATCATGTGACCGCAGGGACGCTGGCTGCAACGGTCATAAGTGTGAGAACCGGTCATAAGTCATTTTTTCCAACACCGTTGTAAGTCTGAACTATCACTAAATGAATGGTTGTTAAGTGAGGACTACCTGTAGCTACACAATATTTGGCGATGGTTTTGGTGATGAAATGTTTGGAATCTACAAGAAGGTTGGCATCGTATTCATCTCTCTGTCCTGCAAAGGACTGAGACAAGATCCTTATGAAAATTGCAGTAAAACAACAGCTGTCGCTTTGCTCCAACTGCTCCAGAATTGCCTGATCTGGTGCACTTGACGAGTTGAATTTTGGCATTTCAGTTTTATTGTGCACCGCCCAGGGTCCCCGCTGGGGGAGATGGGCGGTAATATAAATTTAATAAAATAAATAAATAAATAAATAAATAAATAAATAAATTTCTGCCCTGTCATAATGCCAATGGTAACACGTCGTGCCTGGCCCTAGAGAATGACTTTCTCAACCTGGGGAAGTTAACATGGGTAGCTAACTTGCAGATTCAGAGGTCCCCTTTCCTGTCCCCTCTTCTAAGGAGGGGTGCGGACTTCAGTTTGATGACAGCAATTCTTGCCCTGAAACAAACCCATCAACTTGGAAATGTACAGTAGCTCTGGATATTTAGTAAAGTCACCGGGGGGTGGAAGGGGGTGAAAACGTGTGTCTTGAGCAGTTGGAGGAAGGATATTTCGGGGGCTCTTTTTTTAATGAATGACAAATGCGTGGCGATCATACACCATATGGGCAAAATTTTCCCTTCATCTCCCCCCCTCTTTCTCCCCACACGTATGTGGCTCGGAGTATTAATCACATCCTTTTTCAAATGACAGGCCTCATTTACGGTGAAGGAGATATATACGCCCTCAAGTTGAGCTAAATTCCCAGGGACAAGCCAGATCCATGTATTTGCTTAGCAATAATATGGAAGCGATTTGCCACCTCGTTCTTCTGGGATGTTTTGTTGACTTCGACAGACCTGGGGGGTCTTCTGGTTTTCCATTCTAGATCAGCCAAGGCGAGCTAAGGGCCGGAGTCAGCTTTGGCCCATCCAGGGACACATCCAGGGACACATCCATTTATGAGGGGTACACCGAAGGAGCCTCCCCGAAGATTGTCAAAACAATAATACAATCAGGCGTACCCTGGAAACAGTGAATTGCACCGGCTAATCCTTCTAAAACCAGATCAAACCACAGCTAAGTGGAAGATGAACCCCCCAAAACAGTTGTTGTCACGACCAACCCTGACGGCGGAGAAATCCAAGACCCGGAGCATCTGATGGTGTGTCGATTACTGCCGGAGCCTTGTACTGTTGACGACCTACAGCAAGCTAATGACAAAGCTGTGGCGGTGGCTACATTTTGGCAGAGTAAAGTTTGATCTGGACACGAAAACAATAATAATCCATTTATGAGAGCTAGCATGATGTAGTGTTGGACTAGGAATGGGGAGGCCCAGGTTCCAGAGTCCTCCCCCTGGAAGATCCCTGCGGGACTTGGCCAGTCCCTTCTTTTCAGCCCAAGGGTCATGGTGGTGCAGTGGTCAAGGGGTTGGACCGAGAGCAGGGAGACCTAGGTTTGACTGTATCATCAGTCATTGGAGCTCCCTAGAGACAATCGGCCAGTTCCTATCAGCTCAAAAGCCAGAGTGTGGTAGTGGAGAAGGGGCTGGACCAGGAATGGGGAGACCCGGGTTCTAGTCCCCTCTCAGCCATGGAAGCTCATTGGCTGACTCTGGGCCAGTCCCTCCCTCCCAGCCCAAGAGCCAATCAGGTGTACTCCAGTGGGGAAGGGGCTGGACCAGGAGTGGGGAGACCCGGGTTCTAGTCCCCCCTCAGCCACGGAAGCTCATTGGCTGACTGTGGGCCAGTCCCTCCCTCTCAGCCCAAGAGCCAATCAGGTGTACTCCAGTGGGAAAGGGGCTGGGTCAGGAGTGGGGAGACCCGGGTTCTAGTCCCCCCTCAGCCATGGAAGCTCATTGGCTGACTCTGGGCCAGTCCCTCCCTCCCAGCCCAAGAGCCAATCAGGTGTACTCCAGTGGGGAAGGGGCTGGACCAGGAGTGGGGAGACCCGGGTTCTAGTCCCCCCTCAGCCACGGAAGCTCATTGGCTGACTGTGGGCCAGTCCCTCCCTCTCAGCCCAAGAGCCAATCAGGTGTACTCCAGTGGGAAAGGGGCTGGGTCAGGAGTGGGGAGACCCGGGTTCTAGTCCCCCCTCAGCCATGGAAGCTCATTGGCTGACTCTGGGCCAGTCCCTCCCTCCCAGCCCAAGAGCCAATCAGTGTACTCCAGTGGGAAAGGGGCTGGACCAGGAGTGGGGAGGCCCAGGTTCTAGTCCATCTTCAATAACCAAAGGTTCCTAGGGGACTTCTCAGTCCAACCTTTCTTGGTGGGTTGTTGCTATGGGGAAAAATTCAAAGAGGGGATCTTATGTATGCTGCCTTGAGCTTCAGGAGGAAAGGTGGGACATAAATCTAAGAAATAAATAAATTTATTAATAAATAAATAAATTTATTTCTTGGTAACATCTCTCAGAAGTGATTTACGTTACCTTTTTCCAAGAACCCTTTGACTCTCCACTCTCAGGTTCAACCTTGGGATTTCTTGTTGCTTTCCCATCCAAGGAATAACCTGGCTTCGTTTCTGAGTTCATTCACCGCCTGCTGAGACAGTGTGCAAATTTTGGCCATCCATGCAAAGCATCAAAGACCAAGCGGGACCAAGATGCTCTACGTCCCCTTTGCTTTGAAGCCACAGGCTTCTGTGGAGGCCCGGACAGAAGACAACTGAAGGTGATCCTGGATGAAAGTCCAACCTCTTCCGCTTGGGGTTGCATTTTGCCCTGAGGGAGCAGGGACTTGATCTTCAATGAGGTCAAGAAGAAGTTAAGGCGGATTTCGCTGGAGACCCCAAAGACAGCCAGCTACTTCCAAGGAGCTGTTTCATTCATTGGCATTCAAACGTTGTAGGACAGTCAAAATCTTTCCCGTTGCTTTTCAAGGCGTCAGGAAGATCATTGGGAGCTACAAAGGGGCCTGGAGCCCCCTTCTTTTCCTAGCCTCTCTTCTTCCCCAAGTGGTGATCTTTATCCTGCAGCAGGCAAGCGCATGAAACTTAGTCACATACTGTCCGTTCGGTGGCTGCCATGGCAACCCATCCGGAGACTGGTGGCAACGACAGGGAGAAGCTCAGTGTGCTGTTTGGATAAAGGCAGGGAGGGAAAGAGACTGAGAAATAAAAATAAAACACCTCCCCGTCCAATGGTTATTTTTTTCTGAAGCCCCCAAACTTTCCTGTGCCCTCTGCTGCAGCTCTCGTGCCCAAGGGCCCTCCCTCAACCCAAGCCTGGGAAAATTGGCGCTATGTCGGAAAATGTTAGCCAAAGGTTCTGCAACATTCGCTTGATTCATGGGAAGCTTTGTGGCAGATGGCAGCGGTCTCTGCAGGATGGCAGGCATGGCATCACATGTGCAATGCCGTGCCTGCCCTCTTGCACATTGCAACCCCCTCCTGAGGACACCACTGCAGGATGAAATCCAGCAGATAATGTTTCTGGTGGAAAATTGGGGAGGAGGAGGATGAAAAATGGACTTCTATCTCCTTTCTCTCAAAAGGCAACATGGGTGGCATTTCATGGCACTAAGGAGTCCCACCGCCCTTCTATCTACTCCTGGTCCTCCATTGGAGGACTCTTCTGGGTAGCAGAGCTGATAATCAAGAATGCTTGCTTCCAGTTGGGTGATCTGTTCAAGGCTCTGGTCCTCACCATTTAAACTGTGTTTGTTTCCTGGATGCATACAGTCGGAAAGGGGCCCTTGAAGCCATCAAGCCAAACTCCCAGCTCAGGAGAGGAATCCAGATCAAAGCACCCTCAACAGAGGGCGGTTGAACTTCTACCTGAACACATTCAATGAAGGAGAGTCCACCATCTCTGTGAGTTGTGGCTTCCATTGTTGAACTCCTCTTTTCCTACGGTTTAATCCATAGCTTTCCAAACTGTGTGTCGGGACACATTAGTGTGTCGGCTGTAGTGTCTGGGTGTGTCGCGGCTGCTGCTGCCTCCGAGCCCTGCCAGGATTCCGCGCAGGTCCTAGTGCCTGCCTTGTGCCTGGCTGCCTCCAAACCTGCTGTGATTCCGCACAGGTCCTAGTGCCTGCCTTGTGCCTTGCTGCCTCCAAACCTGCTGTGATTCTGCGCAGGTCCTACTGCCTGCCTTGTGCCTGGCTGCCTCCAAACCTGCTGTGATTCCGCGCAGGTCCTACTGCCTGCCTTGTGCCTGGCTGCCTCGAAACCTGCTGTGATTCCACGCAGGTCCTAGTGCCTGCCTTGTGCTCTGCTGCCTCCAAACCTGCCCTGCCAGGATTCCGTGCAGGTCCTAGTGCCTGCCTTGTGCCCTGCTGCCTCCAAACCTGCTGTGATTCCGTGCAGGTCCTAGTGCCTGCCTTGTGCCTTGCTGCCTCCAAACCTGCCCTGCCAGGATTTTGCACAGGTCCTAGTGCCTGCCTTGTGCCCTGCTGCCTCCAAACCTGCTGTGATTCCGTGCAGGTCCTAGTGCCTGCCTTGTGCCTTGCTGCCTCCAAACCTGCCCTGCCAGGATTTTGCACAGGTCCTAGTGCCTGCCTTGTGCCTCGCTGCCTCCAAACCTGCCCTGCCAGGATTCCGCACAGGTCCTAGTGCCTGCCTTGTGCCTTGCTGCCTCCAAACCTGCTGTGATTCCACGCAGGTCCTACTGCCTGCCTTGTGCCTGGCTGCCTCCAAACCTGCTGTGATTCCGCGCAGGTCCTAGTGCCTGCCTTGTGCCTTGCTGCCTCCAAACCTGCCCTGCCAGGATTCCGTGCAGGTCCTAGTGCCTGCCTTGTGCCCTGCTGCCTCCAAACCTGCTGTGATTCCGCGCAGGTCCTAGTGCCTGCCTTGTGCCCTGCTGCCTCCAAACCTGCCCTGCCAGGATTCCGTGCAGGTCCTAGTGCCTGCCTTGTGCCCGGCTGCCTCCAAACCTGCTGTGATTCCGCGCAGGTCCTAGTGCCTGCCTTGTGCCCTGCTGCCTCCAAACCTGCCCTGCCAGGATTCCGTGCAGGTCCTAGTGCCTGCCTTGTGCCCTGCTGCCTCCAAACCTGCCCTGCCAGGATTCCGTGCAGGTCCTAGTGCCTGCCTTGTGCCCTGCTGCCTCCAAACCTGCTGTGATTCCGTGCAGGTCCTAGTGCCTGCCTTGTGCCTTGCTGCCTCCAAACCTGCCCTGCCAGGATTCTGCACAGGTCCTAGTGCCTGCCTTGTGCCTCGCTGCCTCCAAACCTGCCCTGCCAGGATTCCACGCAGGTCCTAGTGCCTGCCTTGTGCCTCGCTGCCTCCAAACCTGCCCTGCCAGGATTCCGCACAGGTCCTAGTGCCTGCCTCCTGCCCGGCTGCCTCCAAACCTGCTGTGATTCCGAGCAGGTCCTAGTGCCTGCCTTGTACCCTGCTGTAAGAGTGTCGCGAAATGATGCCCTGCTGTAAGAGTGTGTCGCGAAATGATGCATGTCTAAAAAGTGTGTCACCAACATGAAAAGTTTGGAAAGCTCTGGTTTAATCAGAACCCACCCTACTCTGTCTTACACCCATGATTCCATTTCCTGCCCTCTGGAACAAGAGAGATCAGATCTTGACCTTCTGTATAATCCCCTATCAGGTATTTGAAGACAGCTCACGTACCTCCCCATGAGTCATCTTATCTACAGCTCTTTCCATCTCCCTTCAAAGGTCTTCAATTTCTAGTCTTCTGATCATCTCTGTTGCCCTTCTCTGAACCTGTTGTTGTATCTCTGAATCCTTCTTCGAGGGTGGTGACCAGAACTGGACATCGAACTCGAGGTGGCATCTGACCAAAGCAAAAAAAAGGGAGAACAATGATTTTCCAAGTTTTGGGAAGTGAACAGTTGATGCAGCCTAAAAGCAACAGCATTCACTTCAGGTTTTTTGCAGACATTTCCAACTCCTGCAGCATATTCCTTGGTGGGGGGGGGGGGGCGGTCTTAGGGAGGTAAAAAAAATCAAGATGGTGACTGTGGTTGCATAATCGAAGCCCTGCCCTTTTTTTACATGCCACACAAAAAGGGGAGGGGCTTTGCATGGTTGTGGTTGCCATCTTTTTTTTTTTGACTTCCCTCCCCTGGACTATTTTTTTTAACGAGAGTTTATTATTAACTAAACCAAAAAACCCAAAGAAGAAGAAAAAGAATATACAAAATTTTCAAAGAAGAAAAGAAAAAGCTAAAAAGGAAACCAAAATGTACATTTACAGACATGCAAACATCAATAAATGGAAGCCATGATTCGTTACAGTCATCCATACCTGATCTATATTACTGTAATCAATTCTGCAAACTACTGCATAGTTGTCTTTCTGATGCTGAACAGCAAAACTTTTGGCTATAAGTCCATTTTCTTTGTCTGGATGTCAACTCCCATGAGCTAAACTTCAAAAGAATATAAACATCTGAAAATCTTAAATCTCAAAGTTGAGTTAAAGCGTGTAATTGCTTCTTACCTAAATGGAACAATATCATGCAGACTGTTAATAAGCTAAGTCTCCTCCACCCACTTCCTGCTGGATTCCAATTTGAAACTCCGTTTCCAGGCAGTGTTGAAGTCTGCTGCACCCTTTACAGGTCGTCCTCGTTTAGCGACTGCCTCATTTAGCGACCATTCGCAGTTACGACGGTGATGAAAAAGGAACGTTGCGACTAATCCTCGCATTTATGACCTTTGCAGGTCTGTAAAACAAAGGAAAACGGAAAATCATAAGCAGAGTCACGATTTCAATTAGCGACTGCTTTGTTTAACCACAATGGGGGATGGGGGTAGGGATTTCAGTAGGAAAAATTCTCCAAAGTGGTGATGCTCATCATTAGTCCTAGTAATAGATAATTTTTTCCTCCCCACCTTCAGTTATATTGTTTGCATTATTTTGCTTTGCTTTATCTCTGAGTGGCAACATTACAGCTGTATTGGCAGGCTGGTCAAGAGTAATGTAGGGGTAAAAATGCCAAGAACAATTAGGGGTGCACAACTTTGGTTAGCCTAGGAAGGCACACTGCAAAAAGAAGGTCACTAAAAAGGTTTAGAAAATGACTGATTGCAAGAAATAGTCCAGACAAGAAGCTCACCCAGGTACTAGTTCTAATGTTATTGTAAGGTTACATTAACAGAATCTTGCAAGTCTGAAATCTCCCCCCCCCTCACCTTTACAGCCGAAGAAACTAGGGAGGGTCCCTTCTGAGACATTTGCCATTCCTCCATTGCTTCTGTGGGCTCAGCTGCCTCTTATCTGACCGTAGCCTAGTCTGCAGCTCTTCCCCCTGTCTCCCAAGGTCACTCCCACAGACCATTACATCGACTGATGATTAGGTGCCATCAAGTCGGTGTCAACTCTTAGTGACCACATAGAAAGACTTTCTCCAGGATTTAAAAACTGGGTAAGTGATTAAAAGTTTCCTCAAGCTTAACTGACTTCTGGTGACTTGAAAAACCTCCATGTAGTTTTCTTTGCCATTGCCTCCTTCTGGGATTTTCCCCCTCAATTTTCCAGTCTAGCCAAAGCCCTGGGATTTCCCGGTGGGGTCACATCCAAATACTGACCAGGTCTGATCCTGGTTAGCTTTGTCAAGATCATGGAGACTGACAAATCAGGAGCTGCTGCCTCCTGAAAATTGCATTAATTCAGTATGAGTATGATCATTTCGAATTAATGTGACGACTGATGTTTTAACACTGCAAAGAGTTATAGTAACTCCTCCTTTCCCTCCCATCTCAGTTGATTTCCTGGTTTAAAATGAATTAATGACAATGTATATATGTTTTTTAATAAATAAATATTAAAGTAAGCAGAAGAGAAGAAAGAAAAAAAAATCTTCCCAGTCCCCACTTACAGGTAGTCGTCAACTTGTGATGGCAATTGGGACCGGAATTTCTGTTGCTAAGAGATGCGGTCATAAAGCACGACCGCATCTCTTAGCGACGGCAATCTCTACAGTCCCGGTTGCTGTTGTTAAATGAGGGGGTGCACAAGAAGCACTGCGCGTGTCAGGGAGCGTGTGCAAGGGGAGGCGAGGCTGTGAGAGAGGGTTGGGGAGGGTGCAATGTGCGAGCGTGCAAGAGGGTGCGAGGGAGGGTCAGGGAGGGTGCCCAGGGGTGCGCGAGGATGTGAGGGAAGTTCAGGGAGGGCGTGCAAGGGGGGGGGAAGGAGTGCATGAGAGGTGCTGGGTGTGTGGGGGAGAGTGCACAAGGGTGCAAGGGGAGTGCGAGAGGTACTGTGCGGGTCAGGGAGGATGTGCAGGGTGCATAAGACATGCCGTGTGGGTTGGGAAGGGTGCTCAAGGATGAGAGGGGGGTGCAAGAGGTGCTGCACAAGTCAGGGAGGGTGTGCGAGGGTGTGCGAGAGGTGCCACATGATTCGGGGAGGCCGTGTGGAGGGGCTGGGGGAGGATGCGGCTTGCGACCCTCCCTGCCGGCTTCCCCATTGACTTTCTGGGGAAGCCGGCAGGGAAGATTGGAAATGGAACCACGTGATTGCGGGGCGCTTGGTGACTGGTCATAAGTGCGAATGGGTTGGACAGCATCCAAATAGTGATCACGTGACCACGGGGGTGCTTGGACGGCCGTAACTCCGAGGACCAGTCGTAACCACCATTTGTTCATTCGTTCAGCACCGTCGTAGCTGACCGAACGGTCGTCGGTTGAGGACTACCTGTATTTATTTCATTGATGTCCCACTCTCTCATCCAGTTTGAGCACTCTGGATAGCTAATGACAAATGGCAAACTTCCCAAATAAAGAAAGAATAAAGAAACAAAAATCCAAAGGCATAAATTGAAACCAATAAATTAAACCCAATGAAAATGTTAATTAAAAGTTAAGTTGGTGGAGAGAGGCAGAGCAGGTGGGTTAAGCTGGGGTCAGTCAGCTTTTGAAAAATGGGAAACTGGAGGGATGGGACTGTTCTGGTCATGCTCTTAGCATCGTGCACACAGTTTACTTATCTATTTCTGCTTCCGGAGGTTTATCCCATCAGTTACGGTCCTTTTCGTCACTCCCATCCCTGATGACAACCTGAAGCAGCAGAAGCAGTTTTGCCATCTTTTTTTTTTTAAGGGTTGTAATTGAAAACAGGTGTTTGTGCTCAAACAGCACAAGGGTTTGCAACAAAGCCAGTGTCTGTGACGGGGAAACCCCATGTCTCAATGAGATAAATCAATGTTTGCGGTATGAAGTGGAAAATCTGGGCCACTAAACCAGCCTTCCTTGGATGCAATCAAGAAGTCTTTGCTACTTAAATTGGGATTGAAGCAGCATTCTTAACAAACCTCTCTCTGTCTCTCTCTCTCTCTCTTTCAAGCAAACCAGACAAGAAACATTTCTAAAACACCTCTAACTTCACACATCTCTTTGTGCTCCTGGCACCTTTATTAATGTTGGCCCTTTGAGATAGTCCAGACAAGAACCACCGTGAAAGATACTAGCTCTATCTTTACTGTAAGGTTACGTTGACAGAATCTTGCAAGACTGAAAGTATTTCTTTCCTCTTCTCCTTTTACTCTCCGGAAAACTAGGGAGGGTCCCTTCTGAGATGCTTCCCACGCCCCTTTTCCTTCTGTGGGCTGAGATACCTTTTGCAGGACGGTTGTCTCTTCTGCGGCTCTTCCTCCTGTCTCCCAAGGTCATTCCCACAGCCCATTACAATTAATGTGCTACCTGGCCACACCCCTTCCCCTTCCAGGGCCAATCAGGGGGCGATGTTCTTCTCCAAGCTTGGAATCACTGCCCGTTTCCTCCAGGATATTCTGGGTGCCTCTACCACTTGCCCCGCTGAACACATACTAATTTTATTTATTTATTTATTCAATCAATTTATCCCAACAAGATCCCATTGTTCCACTCCACTTAGATGGCCCATGTTCAGTCCTGGGCACCACAGTCTAAAAAGAAGAGGAGCAAATGTGAGAGAGTTCAAAGGAGGACTACCAAGATGATGAGGGATCTGGAAACAAAGCTTTTTAAGGACTTGGGTAGGTTTAGTCTGCAGAAAAGGCAACCAAGGGGAGATACAGGTAGTCCTCACTTAGCGACCATATTTGGGACCAGCAACTTGGTCGCTAAGTGAAGCGGTCGCTAAATGAAACCGCGACGGTGCTTACAATCTGACTTCAGCTTTCCTTTGCTTTACAGACCTGCAAAGGTTGTAAATGCGAGGATTGGTTGCAAAGTTACTTTTTCATGACTGTTGTAACTGTGAACGGTCGCTAAATGAGGTAGTTGCTAAACGAGGTCTACCTGTATGAGGCCAGGCTTCAGAGATCTAAGGGCTGTCATAGGGAGTGCATTTGTTCTCTATAGCCTGGAAGGCAGGATCAGAAGCAAGAGGTCGAAGGGAGGTAGATTCAGCTTAGATATGAGAAGGAATTTCCTGGCAGCGAGAGGGGTCAACCCATGGAATCCTGAACCTGTCTTAAAACATTCTCTTAAGATTCTAGTCCTCAAGAGATGTCGGGATGGGGAAAGTTGATCTCTATAGTAGTAGAATTCATTCCAGCCTTTGTTTGAAGACCCTCGATGAAGGAGAACGTACTGGGCTTGAAGGAGTGGCGTGTTCCAAACACGGGCTGGAGAGCCATCGATCTGAAATGCTTTAGCAGATCCTGTGTTGAGCAGGGGTCAGACTGGATGACCTCTGATGTCTCTTCCAACTCTATGATTCAGTGATTTTATGACACGTGGGGATACTTTTCAGCCTGGCTGGCGGGAGGTGACTGAGCATATTGTATCTCTAAGCAGAGCTCCCGAGGGCACACGATCCATAGGCAGAGCAGTGACTCAGGAGGGCAGTGTGGGCAACTACAGAACTTAACAGCTGGAAAAGTTGGTAACAAGACAGGCAATCCTTCAGGCAGTCAGGCTGTAAGCCTTTGGGGCCTTTGAAGGTTAACACCAATCCTTTAAATCAGGGGTCCCCAACTTGTGGGCCACGGCCCACTAGTGGGCCGCGGCCTGTTAGGAAGTGGGCCGCGGGGCTCCCGTCTGCAAACCCTGCCCCCCGGTGCACATGATTGGCTTCCACCTGCAAACCCTGCCCCTTGGTGCGCGTGATTGGCTTCTACCTGCAAACCCCGCCCCCCGGTGCGCGTGATTGGCTCCCACCTGCAAACCCTGCCCCCCCAGTGCGCATGATTGGCTCCGGCATGCAAAATCCCCCCCCCCCCCGGGTCCGTGGAAAAATTGTCTTCCACGACCAGTCCTTGGTGCCAAAAAGGTTGGGGACCGCTGCTTTAAATTGTGCCTGGTAAACAACTGGAAACCAGTGCAAATTGTTTGGTGCTGGCATCGTACCATCCTGGCACCACTTAAGGAGGTGAGCTGCTGCAATTTTCACCTTTTATTTATTTATCTATCATATTTCTTCACCGCCCATCTCGTGCAAATGAACTTCCAGATACTCTTCAACGGTAGATCCAACTAGAGCAGTGTTTTTCAACCGTGGCAATTTTAAGAAGTGTGGACTTCAACTCCCAGAATTCCCCAGCCAGCCTTGGGGAATTCTGGGAGTTGAAGTCCAAACATCTTAAAGTTGCCAGGGTTGAGAAACACTGAACTAGAGCATGTAGCAACAGGCAAGACTGGACTTGAGCATGTCATGAATCACTATTCTCAAGTGTTGCAACCAACAGCCAGCCTTCCTTCCTTCCTTCCTTCCTTCCTTCCTTCCTTCCTTCCTTCCTTCCTTCCTTCCTTCCTTCCTTCCTTCCCTTTCCTCCTTCCCTTTCCTCCTTTCCTTCCTTCCTTCCTTCCTTCCTTCCTTCCTTCCTTCCTTCCTTCCTTCCTTCCTTCCTTCCTTCCTTCCTTCCTTCCTTCCTCTCTCCACCCATATTCTATTCTATTCTGTTCTATTCTGTTCTGTTCTGTTCTGTTCTGTTCTGTTCTGTTCTGTTCTGTTCTGTTCTGTTCTATCCATTTATCTTATCCATCCATCCATCAGATTGTCTGTCTATCTCTCTGTCTATCTAATCAGCCTACTGCTTATATCATGATTGCCACTCAAAGCAGCATGCCAAATATAATTAATTAAGATAGAACAAGAAGACAAATTAAGGATAGAGCAGTAAGCTTCTGAAGGTCTGTCTCTCCCTACTTCCTTGGGCCTCTGAACTTCTGGTTTGAAAAGAATTGTCTTTGGGGGGGGGGGCACCCTTTGGGTTGAGCGTCCGGCTTATGTTGGCATCCAATTGGATCGCAGCCACGTACAAATGCAATAAATGGATTTTAAACGTGGGAGGGGTTGCTGGTCCTGATTCCCTGAAGCTGTGTAGAATTGAGACTTTGGCTCCCAATTGGGGGCCTCTGCAGGGTGTATGTGTAAGAAGAGCCAAGATGGTGGCTACAACTGTGTCGTCGATGGCCTAACTCTTTTGGCTCTTTGGACACACACACACACACACACACACACACACACACACACACACACACCCTGCTCGTAATGCAAATTTGGGGCAGGCCAGAAGAGACAAACAATTTTGTCGCCCTTTGAGTGAGATGGGCGGTGGCTAAATTTGAAATATAAATAAATAAATAAAAATTTTGCTCTTTGCCTCCATTCTCCTAGGATGTTCTCCGAAAGGACAGTAGAAACAGGAGTCTTTGGTAAAGTTTTCTCTGCGGTGATAACTTCAGTACTGCATCTTTAAACAGAGACCCGAAGATACAGGCAATGGCTTGATTTGAGGTTTCCCAGTCGGGCACAAAGACAAAGACATTTGACATTCACCCACTTTTTAAAACTCCCCCTTCACGTTTATCTCAGCTTATATAGGAAACAGTCAAAAGGTGGCCTTCCTTCCTTTCCCAGCTGATACCAGAAGCCGTCCAAGGGTTCCTCCTGGCCAGGGGCCCAGAACTGCAAACTGCAAACTGGAAGGCCTCTGGATCTAAGGGGGCGGACCTCACTGAGGAAGTGAGGGATCTGAGGCACTCCCAGGGGCTGCCTTGCATTTCAGATAGACGCTCGGATGGGGTGCAGTGGGGATGGAGAGAGAGCAATAGATGGGTGGATACACAGGCTGACAGATAAGTATTTAGATGGTAGATAGATTAGACAGGTAAGTAGGTAGGTAGATGATAAATAGATAGATGATAGATGATAGATGATAAATGATAGATAGGGGATTGATACAGATGGATATATATAGAGAGATGATAGACAGATGATAGATGATATAGATTGATGATAGAGAAATAGAGTGATAGATAGATGATAGAGAGATAGTGATAGATAATAGGTAGATTGACAGATAGATGATCTATCTCTCTGACAGAGAGATAATAGATAGATAGACAGACAAACAGACAGATACACAGATAGACAGACAGATAGATGATAGAGAGATAAATAATAGGTATAGATAGATGATAGAGATATAGATAAGATAGATAGATGGATGGATTGATGGATAGATAGATAGATGATAGGTAGCCAGGCAAAGGAAGAGCGAGATGGTATAAAAGGTAAAATCTCCTTCAAGTCAAGCTGGTGACTTTTAATCATTTCCATGCAGTCTCCTTGGCAACAGCATTAAGTGCTTTTCCATTCCCTTCTTCTAGGATATTTATTCTCCTTTTCAACTCGAGCTTCCAGCCCTAGGATCACCTGGTGATCTCCTATCCAAATGCAAAGCAGGGGTAAAAATAATGTCGAGATGGCGGTTTCAACCACGTGATCAGAGCTTCACCTCTTTGATGGCAAACAGAGAAATGTTGCTAGGGTAACATTTTAGTATTAATGCTTTTCAGCCCCTTGGCGTCTACGAATCAGACTTTCAGGGGGTCTAAGTTGTGCATTTTTAATTACTCATTGCATTTAACCTCCCCCCTGCTCAATTAAAATTTTAAAAGATTTTAAGCCAGTTTAGGAAAACTCTGTTTCAAAGAGTGCTGTATCTCTTTAAAATCTATCCATACAGGAAAATCAGAAGGAGTCTGTTAGCAACTTTTCCCACTTACACATTTTATTCCAAGGCAGAACCGTTCATGATTCATGCTGTTCCATACATGCAGAAAAACAGTGGTGGCTTTGATACAGATAGCCAGCTTGGCTCACTTTTCTCCTGGTATGGAAAAAAAAATAAACACTCTGTTCATGCTCAGAGACAGCCTTCTGGGCAAGAAGGGGTGAAGACGACACGGCTCTGGCCTCACCTGAGTTTGGCTAGAGCAATGCGCTTTTCCTGTTTTGTGGGATCGCAGCTTCTTGGTTGCTTCTCCGATTCTAGTTTGTGTTTGTCCCTGAATCCCGTCTGAATTTCACTCCTTGCCCTTAAAATGGAAAGCTTAAAAATACTCCAGATTCTTTGCCCTTTTTAGGCTACTGCAGAAGGCACTTTTAATGTAACTATGGCCCTAAGAAGATTATAATCAACTTTATCTTCCAATCCTTGAGGACTTTAATCTTTGCAAATTCCACCGCTCCCTCCTAAGCATCTCCAGATTTATGAGCAAAGCGGAGTTCAGCTTGCTGTTGGCGTTTTGCATCTCCTAAATGGCCCAGTGAAGGCTTTTTGCCTTGGAGAAAGAAAGAAAAAAAGGCTCAAAATCTATTTCAGCAATACGAACACTGCAAGGATACCTCTGTCAAAAATAGGCGTATTTTAAATGTTCACCGAACCACAGATTTTTGTGAAGAGATTTGCCGCTGATTGCAACACAGCAATATTATGATTAATTTGATCTTTCCTGTTCCAGACTAAGACATGGTAGACTCTCTTGTTCTCTCTCTTTTCATCTTGAAAATAAATCTCCCTGTCAGTAGAAATCTAATATTTGTAGGGAGAGAGAAAGATGATTATCTTTTCCCTCATCTGCTGCTTTGCAGGACATGTTATATCTGGGAGGGCAGTCAAAAACCTTTGCCCTGAATAATAATAATAATAATTTATTTATTTATTTATTCGATTTATCACTGCCCAACTCCCCCAAGAGGGACTCTGGGAGGTTTACAATCAAGCATAATTATAATACAAATATAAATAAAGTTAAATAAACATTAAAATAACAATTCAAGAATATAATAAATATAATAAAATCCAGATGGCAGTATCTTCTTTGAAACCATGGAAAGGGCACTCTAGGGCCACCCTAAGGCGTTAGCCATCCCCAGGAGTGTACAGTCTTCTTCCCGCCCCAGGCCAATAACAACAACAACAACAACAATAATAATAATAATTATTATTTATATGCTGCCCGATTTCCAGTGACTCTGGTTGGTAACAAAATGTTGCTTCATGCCCTCCAGTTCAGAATTTTACCATCTGCTCCTGTTGCATTCCAGTTTATATATGCCACAGAAAATTGTGGCAAAATCCTGAAATTGTAACCCATTTATTTCCCCCACAATATGCCAGGGAATAGCAATTTTTCCAAAATTCCAATTTTTCTGGAGGACCACAAGAGAATTGCACAAAAAGGTTATATTTTTCATCTTTTTTTTTTGTGCTCATTAGGTTCTTTAAGGTTGGAATAAATGATTTCTATTTTCACCATGAAAAATTCTGCAGTTTTGGTGGCATGATTTTGGGGCAATTTGGGATGTTTGCAGAGGTTTTGAGAGGGGAAAAATGGAGACAGGAATTGCCTTCCCACTCTTAGCAAAGTGAAGTACGACCCTGAGATTTGCTACCCCTCTCTTGCTTTTGTCCTGTACAGATGGTCCTCATTTAACGACCACAATTGGGACCGGCAACTCAGTCATTAAGCGAAGCAGTCGCTAAGTAAAACCACGACTCTGCTTACAATCTGACTTCAGCTTTCTTTGGCTTTACAGCAATGTTTCTCAATCTTAGCAACTTTAAGATGTATGGAGTTCAACTCCCAGAATTCTGGGAGTTGAGGTCCATACATCTTAAAGTTGCTGAGATTGAGAAACCCTGCTTTACAAACCTGCAAAGGTCATAAATGCGAGGACTGGTTGCAAAGTGACTTTTCCATCCCTTCGTAACTGCGGTCGCTAAATGAGGCAGTCACTAAACGAGGACTACCTCTCAATGCATTTTCCCCGTAACCCTTCCATCTTCCTCGAAGTAAACATCTAGCCTCTCAAGGAAAAAGATCCTAGTTCAGCTCCGCTCATTTTTGATTTTCAGGAAGTTTTCCCCCTCCTCTCCTAACACGGAAGAACATACATTTGCTAGACATCGGAAGAAATTTCAAGAGGTTAGCAAGGGACAAAAATGACCCGCAGCATCTTTTCCTCCCGGTTCCTCTCGTTTTGATGCCTTGCGAAATGCTGAAATGTTTTCCCTGCTAAAAATGGATGGCTGGATAGACCCAGCCCGTTGGTGTTTTCCCTGAATGGGATATTAATCAGTCTCCGATATTAATTACAGTTCTCCCTGGTGGAGGCAGCCTCGATTTAAATAAAGCTGAATGAAGACCTTGAGGGAATCCTGAGATGAAGCCACACCCACCCACATGCATGCACACCCACACCCACACGCACACCCACCCATGCACACTCCTGCACACCTCAAACCTTTCCTTCCCCCCTAAATGCTAAGCTCTTTGCCCATCCCACATGGTACCCTCCCCTCCTGCCAATCATGCGCCGCTTTCTGTGCTTGCCATCTACAATCTCCCTTCCAGTCGGGAGAGTATATGAGAAATTAATCTTCAATTAGCAGTGGCCTAATTTGGTGTGCTTGGCTTGCTTTCCTGACCTGCCACAGCCCACTAGATTTCCGGTTTCCTTGGCAATCGCAAATCATGTTCCCTGCACCCTGCAAGCTTCCTTTGCAAGCCAGGTTGGCCAAGAAAGGGAGGGGGGGAATACAGGTTTATAAAACAGCTATTAGTTATGCCTGCAGCCCCTTTCCGTCTCTTCACAGCCCTTTTTGGCTGTAGCTGATCACAGGGGCAAGTTGGAGCGCAGTTCCCATGTCTTTTCGTGCTTCACCGTTCTCAGCCCGCCTTTTCTGGCTGAAAATTTGCTGTTAACTTAAAAAAAAAAAATGAAATGAAATGAAATGCATGGTTGTTCTTCTATGTGTCTATGGTGTGATTCACTCTGGCTCCTATTAAAATAGCATCTCCGCGTAATGTGCTGGAGAGCCAAGAGAACATGTCATCAAATTTGCTTTAGAGATGAAAAACCATGTTCGTGGTTTTTTTCTTCTTCATCTTCTTTAATAGCGAGGCTGTCAAAAGAGTTTGGAGGGATAGCATGAAGCGGAAAAGAAAGCAACAAAGAAGGATACCGACTAATTAATTTTTTAAAGAATAGTTTGACCCCGTAATTCAACGTGGGAGATAAAACAAAATTGGGGCCATGATATACTGTTGCAAGGAAGGGGGTGGGGAAAGGCAATAGTCGATGGGGGTCTTCCTGCAAGGCTCCTCTGGGTGAATTGGGACTGCAACTCCCAAAATTCCCAGCCTCCAACCATACTGGCTGGGGAACTTAGAGGCGGGGAGTCCTGGGACGTGTGAAAAGAGTGATGTTGGGAAGGTTGTTGTAGGAGAAAGCAGGAGGGGTGTGATAGTAGTAAGGTAGGCCTGAAGGACAGAGCAGAAGATACAGGAATATGTCAAGGCTTTAGATGACCTGGTGGCTCCATTAAGTCAGGGAACAGGAACCATTTTTATATTACTTCCTGTCCGCTCAGCAAGGCCCATTAAGTTAATGTCTCTCACTTTCTGACATTAACCTCCCAAGGATACCATGTTTGATGATACTGGAAATCACTGAGAAATCCGACAGAACCAACAGGGCTTTTCTCCTCCTAGATGGTTCCCAGTGGAGATCATCTAGTGAGATGACCAACATTGCCTTGGTCTTAAATCCAGGCTTGAAGCCAGATTCCTCTCATCCAAGACCCCCCCCCCGAGTGGTTGCCCCCGAATGGCAAACTGAAGACCAGGTAGAAATTATCCAGAATGAGAGGAATCAGAGAGAGTTTCGTTGGGTTGGATGGTTTCTTCCTTTGGCAACTTTCTCCCCATCCATCCAACCTTCTTTTAGCTGCTTTAGTGCAAAGGAATTTAGAACTGATTAGGGAAGGTATGAGACAGTCATTAAAGGAGGAACTTGGAGAAGTGGTTACAACATCCGGAAGCAGGAAGAAGTGTGTGAAAGAAACTCAAAATAACCCCACCTTGATTTTGCTTAGTATAAGATGGACCAGAGAAGAACTTGGACGGGCTTTTAAGATTTTGATCATCTGTCCTGCAACAGTGAAGCAGGATTCATGGAAACTGTGGTGTTTGCTTCTTGACCTGGCCCACCGTGAAGGGCAGGCACTTAGATTGGGAGAGCAAGGGTTGAGCGTTCATGTGGTTGGGGTCATGCTCCTGTTGGATTGTAAACATATTCTTACATTTCTGTATATATACTGTATATAAATACAAATATATTTCATATTCATATATTAGAAACATATGCACTTGTATTATGGCTCTGAAACCATGTTGTATTTCCTTGAAGAGTTTTGTTAACTTTCTTACCCTTTTTACTTTTTACTTTTAACTTAACTTTTTACTTTTTACCTTTTTTAATGGGTAAGAGTTAACTTTCTTACCCTTTTTATCTTACCAAGTTCGTTCCTGAGCCGGGAGTAAAGAAACTGACCAATTGCATGAAGTTAGGAGTTTATTCACCCAAGAGCAAAAGCAATGACAGCAAGCTGTTAGGTGGGCGGCCGCGCAGGACCCCCTTCCTACAGCACATTATATAGATTCCATTCAACTCCTCCTTTAGAAGACCACCCCTTACTCAGTTACCCATACTCCACCTTACCCTCATTCCATATTAGGAATTTCCTTCACTCCATATTAGGAACTTCCTTCCATCCTTGCTAGGGCCCCTTGACCGTTATTAAACATTACCTTTCCTCTGGAGAAGCTATCTTTGGAATGTACACCTTATCTTTCTATGGGCACAGCTATCTATCAAGGCCTGTTAGAAAGGAAGGGTAAGAAAAGTCAACAAAACTCTTCAAGGAAATACAACATGGTTTCAGAGCCATAATACAAGTGCATATGTTTCTAATATATGAATATGAAATATATTTGTATTTATATATATATATATGTATATATACAGAAATGTAAGAATATGTTTACAATCCAACACTACCAAGAATCTTGACTACTTCCTAAGATGCATGTGTTGGAAACTTACTGTATCTATAACCCAAGGACTGATAAACTTCTGAGGTTCTTCATTAGGATCTGCCACAACCCAGGAGCTTACACTGGAGGAGATGTGAGCCATTTTTACCCACAAATCTCCAGCAAACATGTCTGGGAAGGAAACGGAGTCGTCTCACTCCACTTTACTCAACCGCCAAGGTACGAAACGGGCATTATCTACCCACTTCATCCTGGTTCCTGCAAACTGGTGGTGGATGCTTTCCTATGCAACTCAGCAGTGCTGGATCAGGGCCAGCAGCTGCCCGTCAACCTCACTGAGGCTACAGAAACCGCCTGCCAGATCACCCCACCTTTGGGCCCCAGGGCCATCTATTCCTAGCCAGGCAGCCATGCAACCGGGGCAGCACCAGCTTCACCACTCAGGATATTTCTGCCACAATGGGTTCCTTGCAGCAATGCTTGATTTTTGAAGCTCTCCCATCTATGTCCATTTCGGATTTTGGCCACGTCACCGTGCTAAAACCGTAGCATGCAGAATAAGGCTGGCTCACCACTTCCTTCCACTCAGTCATAAACCAGGAGGCTGGGATAACTTTCTTTTAAAGAGAAGATTCTATCCATCCATCCATCCATCCATCCATCCATCCATCCATCCATCCATCCCCTATCATCTATCTCTCCATCATCTCCATCTCCATATCTATCCTCTATCTCAAAGACTGAAACATTAAGAGTTCTTAATACTGCAGCTTTTGTTAGAAAAGAAAAACTAGTCCCACTCCCTTTTCGCACTGAAGATGTTGCCTAGCCTGGCAATGAAACGTCTGCAAGAAAACAACAAGGCTCAGAGAGCACCAAGGACTCCACATTATCTTCTCTGTAGGCTAAACACAACCGGATCCTTTTACTCTTCTGCACATTTCCAGACCCTTCACCATCTTGATAGCCTTCTTCTCCACTCAACTCCAATTTGTCCTGGTCTTTTTTGACTTGGACACAGGAATCCACGCGGGGTCTAATCAGGGCACCGTCAAGTAGGACATCATTTCTCATGACTCTACATTCCTCTTAATTACAGTGACCCAATTTTCTTGGAAAAAATAAAGGACACATCTCAAAAAGGGGTAAATCTGAAAGAGGCTCATCAGGATTAAAAAGAAAATGAATTGTTGATGTTCAGAACTTGGCTTTGCAAAGGAAGATTCAAGAGCAGATCCGAGAAAACAAATAATTAAATAAAATAAATAAATAAATAAATAAATAAATAAAGGACAGCTTTCTGAAATAGACTGTCCTTGATAATAAAGTCACTGTACTGATGATGGTGATGATGCTACCCGTTCAATCGTGTCTGATTCTCGGTGATTCTATGGACACATTTTCTCCACATTTTCCGATCTTTTATGGCTTCTTTTAGTTGTTTTATGCTCTGGCTGGTGTCAGCGTTGATGGTGTCCATCCACCATGTTTCTTGACAGCCTCGTTTACTTTGACCGCTGACCATTCCGAGCATAACTGCCTTTTCCAGTGAGTTTGATCGCAGGACATGGTCGAAACCACCAAGGCGGAATTTTGTGATTTTGCCCACCAGCAATAAGTCTGGTTTTATACGCTCTGGTAATTGCTTGTTTGTCACCTTTGCCGACCAAGGAATGTGCAGGAACCTTCTCCAACACCACAGCTCGAACAAGTTGATTTTCCTCCTGTCTGGTTTTTTCATGGCCCAACTTCCGCAACCATAGATAGCTGTGGGAAACACGATAGTGCGGACTAATCTGCATTTGGTTGCCAGGCTGACATCCTTGCTTCTCCATGCTCTATTCATGCTCATCATTGCTGTGCGACCCAGTGCGATCCGAGGTTTTATTTCTGAACTGTGTTCACTGCTTTGATCAATCTGCGGTCCTAGGAAAGTGAATTCTTGCACGCATTTGATCACTTCCCCGTCAATTGTTATCTTGACATTTCCATTCGTTGCAGCGGTTGTGAGCTTGGTCTTTTTGATGTTCAGGAAGAGGCCAAATTTCTTGCTTTCTTCTTTAATCCTTTTGATCAGATATTTCAGGCCTTCTTTGGCTTCTGAGAAGAGAGTTGTTCCATCAGCATATTGAAGATTGTTGATGTTCCTTCCTCCAATCTTTACTCCGATGTTTGATTCTTCAAGTGCCAGCTTCCTCAAGATCTGTAGCTTGAATCATGTCAACTGGATTTCTATTTTCTCAGTGGAAACGTTTCGCTCCTTATCCAAGGAGCTTCTTCAGTCTGAGCAAAGTTAGTAAGGGAATCCTAAATATGTTTCTAGGTAGCTGTGTGACCTTACACCTGGGGCTAGGTCATGGTTATATTGAGATGTTATTTTAAGTCCTTTTATCATCTAAAAGTATCTAAAAATACCATAAAAAGGACTTAAAATAACATCTCAATATAACCATGACCTAGCCCCAGGTGTAAGGTCACACAGCTACCTAGAAACATATTTAGGATTCCCTTACTAACTTTGCTCAGACTGAAGAAGCTCCTTGGATAAGGAGCGAAACGTTTCCACTGAGAAAATAGAAATCCAGTTGACATGATTCAAGCTACAGACAATTCCACCTGGATGACTGAGAACCTTCATAGACATATTCCTCAAGATCACTTCGGCATACATGTTGAAAAAGAAAGGTGAAAGAATATCCAGAACTTTTCCATTTAGGATTAATGGATAAACAGTTAGAAAAAAGCCATGAAGATTATTTCAATATATAATTACTGTGGTGAGATTACTATATGCACAGAGGTGGAAAGATTCGACACTTCCCAGCATGGAGGAAGGGTTGGTGAAGTTGACAGATTTTGCTGAAATGGATAAATTGACTTTGATTAGAGAAAAGTCACTATCTACATTTATTGTTGACTGGAAGCGCCTTATGGACTTTTTGCGTAAAAATGAAAAACATGAACTTGTGATTTATGGTTTGGATGATTAGACAGGACAGATTATAGAAAGAAGAGTAATATGATGTATTGTTAGAGAGAGAGGTTAAAATATATTCTACTTATAACTGCCATGAAGAATATCGGAAGCCGCTTCCTTATATATTTCTTTTCTATTTTTCTTTAACTTTTTTCTTTTCTTGCACTTTCTGCTTTTGCTTTGATTTCCTTCTTTTCCCCTTTTCTTTCTTACTTTCTATTAGTTTGTGTCAGTTTTTAATCTTCTTGTTTAAAAGTTTTAATAAAAATTATTATTTTATTTTTTCAATTTATATAACCTTAAGAGAGATGGGCAGACCTGAAAACAAGAGTGAACAGAGTTTGTTCAACCTCTCTTCTACTCTAATGTCTCCACTACTTCTACTCTGACACAAACTCCCGCACTCGCCCCAGCTCTTGCCAACCTAGCAATTCGAAAGCATGCAAATGCAAGTAGATAAATAGGTACCACTTTGGTGGGAAGGTAACAGCGTTCCGCGCGCGTCATGCTGGCCACATGACCGTGGAAGCGTCTTTGGACAGCGCTGACACTTCAGCTAACAAACAGAGATGAGCACCGGCCCCTAGAGTCGGACACGACTGTGTGGGGGAACCTTTACCTTTTTAACCCAGCCTGCACCCCAGAAAGAAATATGCATCAGTGTTCTCCTTCCTCAATTTTGATATTTGCTCCCTTGCTGGAGCCTAAGAATGTATAGAGAGGAGAATCCACCCCCCTCCAAGCAAAGGAAATAAAACATACACCCCCTTTAGCCTCTGGCCAACCCAAAGATATTTAGCTTCTGTGATGTGCCTATATCTACAAAATCAGAATTGTGTAGGCAACGTTTCCCGGTGACACTCTGTGGACCGCAAAGTTGGACTTTGAAGAAGCAGGATAGAAAAAGCATTGATGTTTTTGAACTTCGGTGTTGGAGAAGACTCCTGAGAAAACCATGGATGGCCAAGGAGACAAACAAATCGATCATGGAACAAATCAATCCAGAGTTCTCATCAAGGCACCAATGACCAGGCTCAAATTATCCTTCTTTGGACACATGATACGAAGACCCAGCTTCCTTGAGAAGTCCATCATGCTGGGAGAAATGGAAGGAAGGAGAAGAGGACAACCAGCCACAAGGTGGAGGGACTCAGTTACAGGAGAGATGGGTTCACTGTTGGATGACCTGATGGACAAGGCTGGGGAGATATCTTCCTGGAAAAGTGTGGGGTGTTGCTGGCTTTTGGGGTTCCAGGCGCAGATTAATCCAAACAACGTGTTTTAAGGCTAACAATATCTTTATTGGTAGCATAAGGCAATAATGGATGTATAGTGCATTATTGCAAAAAGGGAAAAACAAAGCATATGCAGAGTTCCATCAACAGATGTGAGGAAAGAAAAATCATGGTCTATGCAAAGACCAGGCGTAGTTACAGTACAGATAGCAGTCAAACAGAAGCATAGAATTGAGTGAGTGAATACCCACAGTTCATAGCTGAATTATACACTTGAAAACCTTGTTTCAGCATTCTGATTGGCTTAGATGTGGGCTAGGCCATTTTTCAGCTTAACAATGTAGTAACAGTTGTACTTACTATAAACCGCCATGTGATGGCGGTGTTGCACATTGGCTCCCCCCCCCCCCCCCCCCCCCGGAATGGTTCTCATGGGACAAGGCTGTTATCACCACATTGTTTTGACTAGAGAAAAGCACATCTGGTGTTTTTACTGGTTTTTGTTATGGGAAACTGCTTACAGCAAGGGGAATGGAAAAATCCACTTTACAGGCTAGAAATTCATAGTGAAGGAATCCATTTGCTTGAATCCTACATAGAATAACCTTAACACCCCTTCCGAATGGTTTTCCGGAACGGTTTTGGGGAGTGAAAACTGTCATTTTACAAGCACACAGAGACACAAGTGATTTTATTTCAAACACATTTGCTCTAGTCCCAATCTTGTAACCATGGCAGCATGTTTTTCAAAAGGTAGAGCTTTCGTGAATACATCTGCCACATTCAGTTCAGAAGGACAATATTCTAACTGGATAAATCCTTCCTGAATTGCATGTCTTACATTTTTGAACTTTACATCGACATATTTTGTCCGGCCTCTTACATTCTCAGAGAGAGCAAGCGCAATGCATGATTGTGAGTCTTCATACACTGTGACTGGTGAGGCTATATCTACGGAAAGATCTTCAAATAGTTGTATACACCAGTGTAGCTCATTTACTGCCTCACTGAGGGCACTATATTCTGCCTCACAAGTTGACACGGCAATTGCATTTTGCTTTCTCGCCCGCCATGCAACGGCTGTATTGGCAAACAAGCAAAGAAAACCGCTTACAGATTTCCTGTCTCCCTCTTCTGCAAAAGAGCTGTCAACATAGATCACAGGCATTTCAGCTTTAGTAGCTGATACTTTAAGACAAAAATCAACTGTGCCTTTAAGGTAACGTAGGACCCTTTTTAACCCTTGCCAATCTCGCATAGACGGTTTGGCAACCTTACGACTGAGTACTCCAACTGAGTAAGCTAAGTCAGGGCGTGTCCATTGTGTTAAGTGTAGCAAGCTTCCTACAGCAGAGTGATACAATTCAGGTTGAGGACAAGGTTCCTCACATGTGTCACCCTTTAGGAAATCAAGAGTCATTGGTGTTCTGGTGGGTTTTGCATTTGACATTTCAAGTTGACTCAACAATTGATCAATTTTTCTCTTCTGACTCAGATAGAATTCACCACTCTGAGCTCTAGTGACTTCAACACCTAGATAGTATTTCAGTTCACCTAGGTCTTTTAACTGAAAGTACTGTCTTAATTGTGTTGCAAACTCTTGTACAAGGTGCAAAGAACCAGTTGCTAGGCAAAAATCATCAACATACGTTAGCAACACTGTGTAGTTACTTCCAGAACCTCTTATGTACACACAAGGATCAGCAACTGACTTTTTAAACTTTAGCTCCGTCAAAGCTGAATCTAAGCACTGATGCCAACAGCGACCAGCCTGCTTTAATCCATAAAGCGCTTTGCGCAGTCTGTACACTTTTTGGGAATTGTCACAAGCATAGCCAGGAGCCTGCTTCATTTACACTGTTTCAGGAAGCTCTGCATTCAAATATGCTGTGTCAACATCAAAATGATGGACAATAAAGTCACGCTGTGCAGCCAGAGAAAGTACCATATGTAAAGACTCTGGTCTAGCTGTGGGTGCATATGTGAGATCATAGTTCAAAAACCTCTCTTGTGAAAACCCCTGAGCAACAAGCCTGGCTTTGTACTGCACTGTATTATCAGGAAGAAGCTTCTTTCTGAAAACCCATCTGGAACCAACAGCTTTCTGGGATGGGGGCAAGTCAGTGACTTCAAACACCTTTTGACTCACTAATGCCTCAAACTCCTTATCCATCGCTGTGTTCCACTTCTCCTGCTCTTCAACAGGCAGAAGCAACACCTCCTGGAAAGACTGAGGTTCACAGGTAATCTGACACACTCTCACCTGCTGAATCACAAACCTGTCAGGCTTCACACCCTTTGTGAAACGTGCAGACCTACGAGGAATGACCACTGCCTCTTCCTCATCACTGTCCTCTGTCTTTTCACTACCTGATTCCCCCTTCAGGTCCTGAACCTGCTCAGGTGAAATTTCCTCTTCCTTCACCTGAGAGGACCTTCTCACCACACTAGGAGACTGGGAACCAGAAGGCAGCTGAACTGGTTGTTGTCCAGCCACAGGAGCATGGACAGTTGGCTGTACACTAGATTGTAACAATACCTCTGAACTAGCATTCAACCTATCCCAACCAGTAGGGTGCTCAAAATTAGCACTTCTGGAGACTACCACACGACCATAGCCTGCAGAAAAACGGTAACCCTTAGATCTTGAGGAATAACCAACAAACCTTAAGCGTTGTGCTTTTGGCTGGTTCTTCCTTCACTGAGACTTAGGGATGTGAACATACGCAAATGTTCCAAAAACACGCAGATGCTTCAGCGAAGGGCGCTTGCCAAACAAAAGGAAGTAAGGAACTTCAGTTACAGCTGAATTCCACACCCTGTTGGTTAGATACACTGCAGTCATGGTAGCCTCACCCCAGAAACGGGCTGGCACCTGAGCATCTAACATCAGGCTATTTCTAATGGTATTAACAACACCAATCTTCCTTTCAGCTATTCCATTCTCAGCAGGAACACCAACATTCGCAAGTCTATGGGAGATTCCTTTCCTACGAAGCCAATTCTGGAACTCATGACTTAGGAACTCTCCTCCACAATCCGATTGAAACTGACCTACTTGATAACCATAGTTTCTCTCCACCATTGCAACAAACTCCTTAAAGCGAGCAAAGGCTTCCGCTTTAGATTTGAGCAAATAACAAAACGTAAAGCGAGTATGGTCATCCACCAGAAGAAACATGAAACGTGCCCCCCCTTCACTAGGAGCATTGGGGCCGGCTAAGTGTCCATGAACCAACTGAAAAGGCCTAGTTGACACCCTGTCACTTTTCCTAGCAACAGGCGCAGCCTTGATTTTAGATTGTTTGCACACAGTACAATCAAGAAAGTCATCACACTTTTTGGATCCTAGTTCAGGATACACCTTGGCCATTTGGGACAAACTTCCCCACCCGGGATGTCCCAGAACTCTGTGATAATAGTGAATGCATTTGTTATGTGGGGGAACATTGGAAATACAATTTCCTGACACAATCCCCTGTTTAGGAAGCATTTCATACAACTGGTTCACTAACTTCCCCCTAGCACATTCAATTCCATCTTTTTCAATAGAACATCCAGTACCCTTGAACACAACAGTATATCCAGACTTCACCAGGGCTGGAACGCTAAGGAGGGAAAAGTCAAGTGTAGGAACACACAACACATTTTGTACACTTATCCCCAAACAAGGAATGTATACTTCACCCTGAAAAGACACATCAGCCATGGATTCTGTAGCTTGAATCATGTCAACTGGATTTCTATTTTCTCAGTGGAAACGTTTCGCTCCTTATCCAAGAAGCTTCTTCAGTCTGAGCAAAGTTAGTAAGGGAATCCTTAAATATGTTTCTAGGTGGCTGTGCGACCTTACACCTGGGGCTAGGTCATGGTTATTTTGAGATGTTATTTCTAAGTCCCTTTATCATCTAAAGGAGGATCGTTAAGATCACCATGCTGCTGTTGAGCTTGTGAAATGGTCTTAATCTTCCTAGGCACAGAAGACAAAGCAGGAAGGAAAATAGGGGAAAGATTGTGCCTGAGGCCCCCACCTCTATTCAAGGAAGGATTTTCCAAGTTGGCATAAATGGACTCCTTGACCCCTCTCTCAAACCACCTATCTTCTCTTTTCCACTGAGAAAATAGAAATCCAGTTGACATGATTCAAGCTACAGACTGTTCCACCTGGATGACTGAGAACCTTCATCGACATCAGCCATGGATCCATCAGCTAGAGCAACTTGGTGGATTTTAGGCTTGTTTTTTGTTAATAGCAACTGTTCATTGTTTACAATGATTTGGCTACAAGCCGAGTCCAAGAGCCAAGTCTCTGGAGATCGTTTACTCACAGCCGTGAGCAAAGCAGACACTTGGGTACGTTGTCTAGGCGGTTGTTTCCCCTTCTTTCGCACGAACCTCTTTCCACTGGCACTACCGGCTGGGCGAGGTGGCTGGGGACAATATTTCATGAAGTGTTGACTCGAGTTGCACAAGTAGCATCTTCTTACAGCACACGCAGCCTCTGTTCCAGCTGGAAAACGCTGTGCAGAAGCCTCAGGAACAGTAACAGATGGCTTACCCTGCATCTTCTCCAGGTCATGAGCTTGCTGGATTTCTTGCAGCCGATTTGTAAGATAATCCACAGTAAGGTCTTGGGGCCTCAACGTCTGAGTTGCCTCGATGAGCATGTCAAAGCTCTTGTCCAAGCTTGACAGGATGACACAAGCTCTCTGGGTATCAGGGATCACAACATCCCGCTCCTCAAGTTCAAGAAACAAAGTCTTGAGTTTATGGAGGTGGGTCATCACATTTCCACCGGGCTGCAGCTTCAGGTTGTAAAGCTGACGTGATAGACCAACAATGGCAGCAGAGGTTTGCTTGGAATAAAGGGCTTTGAGAGCCTCCCAACATGCATGTGCAGTGTCTAGATTGCTGATATGCAGTAGCTGCGATGATTCCAGTCCCAGAATCAAATTGCCATAAGCATGATCCAAACACAACTGCACTTCATCAGTAACGGGACCAGCTGCAGGTGCGTCTTTCACATACTTCCACAAACCTTCTTTTAGGAAGAAAGACTTGATCGTCACACACCAGGTCCGATAGTTTGTGCCATTCAAACGCTCAAAAGGCAGACTAGTTAGCCCTGCAGCAGCCATGCTGAAAAACACGTTTACTCCAAAATGCAGCCTTAAAAACAAACCCCCTTGTTACAGCCAGATCCAGCGCAGCAAACAGCAGGCCATCCAGACTGGGCATCCCATAACCTGTGGGGTGTTGCTGGCTTTTGGGGTTCCAGGCGCAGATTAATCCAAACAACGTGTTTTAAGGCTAACAATATCTTTATTGGTAGCATAAGGCAATAATGGATGTATAGTGCATTATTGCAAAAAGGGAAAAACAAAGCATACGCAGAGTTCCATCAACAGATGTGAGGAAAGAAAAATCATGGTCTATGCAAAGACCAGGCGTAGTTACAGTACAGATAGCAGTCAAACAGAAGCATAGAATTGAGTGAGTGAATACCCACAGTTCATAGCTGAATTATACACTTGAAAACCTTGTTTCAGCATTCTGATTGGCTTAGATGTGGGCTAGGCCATTTTTCAGCTTAACAATGTAGTAACAGTTGTACTTACTATAAACTGCCATGTGATGGCGGTGTTGCACATTGGCTCCCCCCCCCCCCCCCCCAATGGTTCTCATGGGACAAGGCTGTTATCACCACATTGTTTTGACTAGAGAAAAGCACATCCGGTGTTTTTACTGGTTTTTGTTATGGGAAACTGCTTACAGCAAGGGGAATGGAAAAATCCACTTTACAGGCTAGAAATTCATAGTGAAGGAATCCATTCGCTTGAATCCTACATAGAATAACCTTAACAAAAAGTCATCTACATGGTCAATAATTACCAACACCAATTTGATGGCCCATAATCATCAATCAGTCAACTCAAAGAAATAATTCCTGGTTGTTGTTACTATTTACAAGGATGCACCTCCAATTAAAAAAAAACTTCTGAGATTGGCCACTGGGCCTGGTGCGAATGCACAAGCTTTCTCAAGGTGGGATAGCACAGTCTTACAGGCATCCCACAAGTGTGGGGCAGAGCAAAAATCCTGGGGAGATACCATGCGCCTTTTGCTTCTCAGCCAACAAGAATCCTACAGCGGTGCAATTATGCCCCTTTTATTAGCTATAGCAGACCTTTCCAAACTTTTCATGTTGGTGACACACTTTTTAGACATGCATCATTTCGTGACACACTCTTACAGCAGGGCACAAGGCAGGCACTAGGACCTGCACGAAATCACAGCAGGTTTGGAGGCAGCCAGGCACAAGGCAGGTACTAGGACCTGCGTGGAATCCTGGCAGGGCAGGTTTGGAGGCAGTTAGGCCCAAGGCAGGCACTAGGACCTGTGCAGAATCCTGGCAGGGCAGGTTTGGAGGCAGCAAGGCACAAGGCAGGCACTAGGACCTGCACGGAATCACAGCAGGTTTGGAGGCAGCCAGGCACAAGGCAGGCACTAGGACCTGCATGGAATCCTGGCAGGGCAGGTTTGGAGGCAGCAGGGCACAAGGCAGGCACTAGGACCTGTGCAGAATCCTGGCAGGGCAGGTTTGGAGGCAGCAGGGCACAAGGCAGGCACTAGGACCTGTGCAGAATCCTGGCAGGGCAGGTTTGGAGGCAGCAAGGCACAAGGCAGGTACTAGGACCTGTGTAGAATCCTGGCAGGGCAGGTTTGGAGGCAGCAGGGCACAAGGCAGGCACTAGGACCTGTGCAGAATCCTGGCAGGGCAGGTTTGGAGGCAGCAAGGCACAAGGCAGGCACTAGGACCTGCACGGAATCACAGCAGGTTTGGAGGCAGCCAGGCACAAGGCAGGCACTAGGACCTGCGTGGAATCCTGGCAGGGCAGGTTTGGAGGCAGCGAGGCACAAGGCAGGCACTAGGACCTGTGCAGAATCCTGGCAGGGCAGGTTTGGATGCAGCAAGGCACAAGGCAGGCACTAGGACCTGCACGGAATCACAGCAGGTTTGGAGGCAGCCAGGCACAAGGCAGGCACTAGGACCTGTGCAGAATCCTGGCAGGGCAGGTTTGGAGGCAGCAAGGCACAAGGCAGGTACTAGGACCTGTGTAGAATCCTGGCAGGGCAGGTTTGGAGGCAGCAGGGCACAAGGCAGGCACTAGGACCTGTGTAGTATCCTGGCAGGGCAGGTTTGGAGGCAGCAGGGCACAAGGCAGGCACTAGGACCTGTGCAGAATCCTGGCAGGGCAGGTTTGGAGGCAGCCAGGCACAAGGCAGGCACTAGGACCTGCATGGAATCCTGGCAGGGCAGGTTTGGAGGCAGCCAGGCACAAGGCAGGCACTAGGACCTGCGTGGAATCCTGGCAGGGCAGGTTTGGAGGCAGCCAGGCACAAGGCAGGCGCTAGGACCTGTGCAGTATCCTGGCAGGGCAGGTTTGGAGGCAGCAAGGCACAAGGCAGGCACTAGGACCTGCACGGAATCACAGCAGGTTTGGAGGCAGCCAGGCACAAGGCAGGCACTAGGACCTGTGCAGAATCCTGGCAGGGCAGGTTTGGAGGCAGCAGGGCACAAGGCAGGCACTAGGACCTGTGCAGAATCCTGGCAGGGCAGGTTTGGAGGCAGCAAGGCACAAGGCAGGTACTAGGACCTGTGTAGAATCCTGGCAGGGCAGGTTTGGAGGCAGCGAGGCACAAGGCAGGCACTAGGACCTGTGCAGAATCCTGGCAGGGCAGGTTTGGAGGCAGCAAGGCACAAGGCAGGCACTAGGACCTGTGCAGAATCCTGGCAGGGCTCGGAGTCAGCAGAGGCCGCGACACACCCAGACACTGCAGCCGACACACTAACGTGTCCCGACACACAGTTTGGAAAGCTCTGAGCTATAGGATTGCTCTGTGTGCATTTCACCGTTTCCCATTTCTGTCCCATCAACAATTCTAATTCAGCTGCAACTTATGGAGGATTCTTTGGGGACCCCTCCCAAGCAACCCTTTGGGGGGTTATTTTCAGCCCAAGGTCCTTAGGCTGTGTACCCCTCTTTCTAACATAATGAATACAGCTTAAAACATCCCTGAAGTATGTTTAAGTATCATGCTGAATGCAACTCTCCGACATATTCCGTTGGGCAATGCTCCCTATCTCTCCTGTGTTTGATACATCTTCTGCCTCCTCATATTGTCCTATAAACAACCGGAAGGCACCCGCCTGAATAATTTATTTCATTTTTATTTTTATTTTTAAAAGCCTTTTAATATTTCATAAACGGTTGTAATGAGCCAGTGGTCTGTTTTTGTTAGATTGTTTATGTGCCGTTAAGTCGGGCAGGCGAAGAACAAGCTACTTTAATTTAATAGGGTTGCCCCAAGAAAGGGGGGGGGGGAAGTCTTGTATAATAAATTTTTAAAGAAATCATTGCAGCTAACAGGAACAGGCAATCTGGAATGCGCCAGATGTTTGAGATGATGGATTTGGCCCCTGGCTATATCATCTGGAAGGGCGTGGTGGCTCAGCGGGTATGACGCCAGGCTTGTCGATCGGAAGATTGCAAGTTCGGAGGTTCGAATCCCTAGCCCTGCATGACGGAGTGAGCTCCCGCACTCGCCCCAGCTCTTGCCAACCCAGCAATTCGAAAGCATGCAAATGCAAGTAGATGAATAGGTACCACTTCGGTGGGATGGTAACAGCGTTCCGCACTCGTCATGCCGGACACATGACCATGGAAGCGTCTTCGGACAACGCTGGCTCTTCGGCTAACAAACGGAGATGAGCACCGGCCCCTAGAGTCGGACACGACTGCACAGATGTGCGGGGGGAGCCTTTACCTTTACCTTATATCATCTGGAGCTGGTGGTGGTTGAAGTCCAAAGCAGCAAAGTCAAGCAAGCGTTCGTCTTCCTTCTTCCAGGAAAAGATGGCATTGAAGCGGTGGGTTTCAAGCGTTCTGTTCCCCCTCTTTGAATGTGCTCAGTAGTATGAGTCTCAGTTTATTCCTGAATTATATATCTCCTATTTTTTTTAAAGGATGATTCCATCTCAGGAGTATTGACACCTTTGAACTTTGGTGTTGGAGAAGACTCCTGAGAATCCCATGGATAGCCAAGAAGACAAATTAATGGATCATCGAACAAATCAACCCAGAGTTCTCACTCAGGGCACCAATGACCAGGCTCCAATTATCCTACTTCAGACACAAGATGTGAAGGCTCAGCTGTCTGGAGGAGGCTCTGGTGCTGGGAAAGGTGGAAGGAAAGAGGAGAAGAGGAAGACTAGCAGCAAGGGGGGCACCATTGGAAGATCTGAAGGACCAGGATGGAGACAGATCATCCTGCAGAAAATCAACCTGTGTGGTTGCTAATAGTCAACACTGATGTGATGGAACATAATCAATCAATCAACATAAAGACCTAGCTGTCTGAAGTAGTCCATACTGCTGGGAAAGGTGGAAGGAAAGAGAAGAGGATGACGAGCAGTGAGATAGAGGGACGCAATTACAGCAAGACCTGAAGAGCTAAGTTGGGACAGGTCATCCTGGAGAAGGTCTATCTTGGGGCCTCTAAGAAGCACAACCAACTTGACGGCACATAATCAATCAATCAATCAATCAATCAATCAATCAATCAATCAATCAGAGTACCTTGCTCTGTTGAGAAGTCTATAATGGTTGGAAAGGTGGAAGGAAAGAGAAGAAGAGGATGACCAGCAGTAAGGGGGATGGACTCAGTTATAGGGGCAATGGGGGCACTGTTGGGTGGCCTGAAGAACCAGGTTAGGGACAGATCATCATGGAGAAAATCTATCTATGTGATTGCTAGAAGTTGAAAATGACTTGATATCAATCAATCAATCAATCAATCACCTGGAATCTGGATAAAGGTGTGTAGAGATGCCCTTTACACCACAAGGCAGGGCAGTAGAGTGGTTAGGGTGTTAGGCTAGGACCAGAATCAGCCATGAAACTTGCTGGAGGACCTTGGGCCACTCACTGGCTCCCCACCCAAGTTCTGGGAAAAACTGGAGTGGGAATGAAGCTGCCTTGAACTCTGGAAGTTCTGAATCTACCAATAAACTTTTTTTTACAGTATGATACTCTATCCCCGGCATGTTGCAGAATTTAAAGTCCTGGTGATGCCATTCCAATGTCCTGCTGGAAAGAGGGGACTTAATGAGTGTGAAAGTAAGATTAGTGGGGCAGGGGGTAGATTCTGAATTAAACTCCCTTCCCTTTTTAAAGAAAGGAATTAGATCATGATGGAGAATTTATGTGTTTTAGAGGAGAGGTACATTGAAAGACAAGGCTGTATATTATCACCCTGCTTATTTAACTTATATGCAGAGTACATCATGAGAAATGCCGGGCTGGATGAATCACAAGCCAGAGTTAAGATTGCCGGGAGAAATATCAACAACCTCAGATATGCAGACGATACCACCCTAATGGCAGAAAGTGAAGAGGAACTAAAGAGCCTCTTGATGAGGGTGAAAGAGGAGAGTGCAAAAGCTGGCTTGAAACTCAACATTAAAAAAACCCAGATCATGGCATCTGGTCCCATCACTTCCTGGCAAATAGAAGGGGAAGAAATGGAAGCAGTGACAGATTTTATTTTCTTGGGCTCCAAGATCACCGCAGACGGTGACTGCAGCCATGAAATTAAAAGACGCTTGCTCCTTGGGAGGAAAGCTATGGCAAACCTAGACAGCATATTAAAAAGCAGAGACATCACCTTGCTGACAAAGGTCCGTATAGTTAAAGCTATGGTTTTTCCAGTAGCAATGTATGGCTATGAGAGTTGGACCATAAGGAAGGCTGAGCGCCGAAGAATTGATGCTTTCGAACTGTGGTGCTGGAGAAGACTCTTGAGAGTCCCTTGGACTGCAAGGAGGTCAAACCAGTCAATCCTAAAGGAAATCAACCCTGACTGTTCATTGGAAGGACAGATGCTGAAGCTGAAGCTCAAATACTTTGGCCACCTAATGCGAAGAGAGGACTCCCTGGAAAAGACCCTGATGCTGGGAAAGACTGAGGGCAAAAGGAGAAGGGGACGGCAGAGGATGAGATGGTTAGATAGCATCACCGATGTAATGAACATGAATTTGAGTAAACTCCGAGAGACAGTGGAGGACAGGAAGGCCTGGCGTGCTATGGTCCATGAGGTCACGAAGAGTCGGACACGACTAAACGACTGAACAACAACACATTGAAAGAGGAACAATGGCTATGAGATTGATTCACTTCCAGGTGACGTTCATCAATACATACACCCTCCTCCTTCAAAGAGGGGCAAAAGCTAGATTCCCACGGTCATGATGCAAGCTCTGCCCCTTTTGTATATATGTTGCAACATCGCTTGCAGGTATGACAGGTGGCAGAGCTAACCTTGCACCTTCGCAACGCTCTTTTTCTTTTTACTTACTTATTTATTTATTTATTCATCAAATGTATATGGCTGCCCATCTCACAAACAAGGATAATATTCTCTTGAATTACATACCTAGTGCATGGAATGTGACAATTGGACAACGTAAATGGATTCTCCGTGCCCTTACTATGGCTAAAAGGCTGATATTGCAGGATTGCAAAGATAAATGTATGGCCCCATTTACTCAACGGATGGGAGACCTGATTACACTTGCCGCCTATGAGCGGATTGCCTATAGACATAGACGTTGTATGGACAAGTATGATGAAACATGGGACTCATTTGTCTATGAAGGTTCTCAGTCATCCAGGTGGAATTGTCTGTAGCTTGAATCATGTCAACTGGATTTCTATTTTCTCAGTGGAAACGTTTCGCTCCTTATCCAAGGAGCTTGGGGACTCATTAATACCAAATACAGTCGGTTAAAAAAAAAAGCATGATTGTTATATAAATGCATTATATATATACTGTGTGTGTGTGTGTGTATGTATGTATATATATGTATATGTGTGTCTGTGTGTATACAGTATATATATAAAAAAACCCTTCTCACCCCTATGGGTGGTGTGTGTCTTCCTCAACCTCGGGTCCTCCACCAGAGGCCTGGGAGTTTGAGGGTTCTGCGTAGTATCTTAGCTGCTCCTAGCACTGCACTCTTCTGGACAGAGAGCTCAGATGTTGCTCCTGGGATCTGCTGGAGCCCCTCTCCCAGTTTGGGAGTCACAGTCCCGAGTGCTCCCACCACCACTGGGACCACTTTGGCCTTCCCTTTCCACATCCTCTCCAGTTCCTCCTTCAGGCCCTGGGACTTCTCCAGCTTCTCACCCTCCTCCTTCCTGATGTTGCTGTCACTTGGCACCTCTACATCTATCACCACCGCCATCTTCTGGTCCTTGTCTACCTCCACGATGTCTGGTTGATTTATTTATTTAATTATTATTCATATTTATACCCCGCCTATCCCCTCCCTATCGGAGGACTCTAGGCTGTCCCTCAGATAACCCAGTCCCACGCCGTGGAGGGCTTCAAAGGTCAAAACCAGCACCTTGAATTGGACCCAGAAACAAACTGGCAACC